>CM066038.1:450208919-450634969 GCA_033557465.1 Ichthyophis bannanicus | reverse complement strand
TCTATCTATGCCCTTACCAAAATCCCTGATACTATAGTATAAAAACAGAAGTTGTAAGGGGAGAAGAGAACACCAGTTGCTCCTTGCATTTTATGGTGGCTCCAGGTTCAAAATGGCGGCTTCCAGGTTTCAAAATGGCACCCATGACACATAGCCGTAATCTATTCTTGTGCACTATTTTATTTATATTGCAATGAAAACTTATATTTTACCTTTCTTCTTCAGTAAATACTTGTTGTTTTGTTCAGCTAATTCCTGCCTGGGAAGGGGAGCGTCTCTCACCTCCAACCATGTGATTTCTCACAGGTGAAGGAAAGAGCTCGATGACCCTGTATTCCAACTGTGCTCAGATCCTTAAAGAAAGGGCATCACAAGAAAGTGTGAATAAGAAGTGACAGAAGACTGACATACCTTGATAACAAATGACAAAACAACATACTGCAAAATCAAAAGGGCGACAGGAGGAACAGCAAACAAGATTTTCACCAGCTATGGCAGAACAGAGAACATCAGAGGGTCCCCTCACTCAGACAATAGCGTCCATTCTGGTATGGATGTAGATTCAGTCCATAAACTGAATAAACTACAAGCTGCCCATGCAATGACCAAAATAAGACAACAATAGCTATTTATACTGGCCTACTATTGATGATTCCATAAGCCATGGAAAGGATGTGGGCCCCACCAATATGTTGCCCAACAAGCAGCACCAGGAAATGGTTTGTTTGGCCCCTCCAACACCGACAAAAAGGTAGGTTCCGCTGCCCCTGGAGGGTTCTATCTGCAAAAACATTTGCGTCAGGAGCGACAGAATTTGAAACATGCGACTCTCAACTTTTCCCAGTATTATAAAATGTAGATCTCTGCCCCAATCCTGGATGCCCTACAATATGATGCATAATAATTTCTTGAATGCATGAGGCTTCTTGAATCATTAGTAAGGACAGCCTTATCTATGAGGCCTGTGTCCCATTTCACGCCCGATTGCCTTTTACGAACAGTATATCAAGCTGAACATAAACTGAAACTGATATAACTTGTGCGCCATGACTGGCTATCAGAAGATGCACAATAGGGAAATCAAATACTGAGGATAAGGCACTAATTATAAAAATATGCCACAAAGAACCACAACTACCTTTAGAAGCATATCAGATGCTAAAACATCTGCCTGGAGATCAAATACCACCATGGCTTGCGTACTTGCAGGGGTGGGGCACCACGTATTGGGAATTTAAACCCTATATTAAAAAATAAATGATCTTATATTAAATATGATGGTTGGCATAGTGATTTCTAAGTTATTCTTATTTTTTTTCCTTTTTCACCGGATGACTTCTTCTGACTCCCCTTAATATCATTTGAGAATTTCACTACACCTATAAACAATCTTTCTTCAGGCCTAAATCCCGTCCATCAGTGTTTATTCTATTTGTCTGTGGTTGTTTTCCATTAACCAACGACGTAGCAAGCGCTTCGCTACAGGGGCCCCCAACAGCCTAAGCGGCCCCCCCCTGTCCTTTTTTTTCTGTTACCTAGCACTGTGCAAGCGGTTGCTTTTGCAGTCGCACGGGTTGCAAACAATTCAGGTGCGCATTTGTGCGGTTTCGCCATTTTCTGCCGGCCTCATCTCCCCACCGTTCGATTTTTTTGTCTGGCTTTTGCCCCCCACTGCCGCCACCATTTTTTGCGTATCCTTTCTCGTCATTTTGGCCCCCCCTACGTTTTAGCCCCCGCGCTGCTGGCAGCAGCGGAACGGACCTGACCTCTAGGTTGAAAACCCCCCCTGGTTCCTGTTTGCGTTGTTTCGACTCTGTGGTTGCACGAAGTAGGATGTGATCCCTCCATTATCTGAATGACGGGAGATCTACAGCACACAGGACTTTATAACGTGCTCTGAGAGTTGCAAAGACCTGCGTTTGACCCTTTTATTTGTTCTTCTGAGCCCGGTGTTATTCGGTGTCTCTTCCTTTCTTTCCCCCTTCCCCCTCTCCTCTGTTTTTTTGCTGAATGGAGGAAAGGATCAGATCTGCTCGTGTCAACAGTGAGGAAGTCGGAAAGATCCAAAGGGTTTTTTTTTTCCCCCAATTAGAGGTCAGGTACGCTCCCCTGATGCTACGCTGCCGCCGTGTGACACACAAAAACGGGCTCCCCTGGTTTTACGGTTGGCAGGACAGGAACAGGCAGCGTGGGTGGGGAGCCGGTCTCGGACATGGAGGTATGGGGTATTGATGGGGAGGCTATGGGGGGTACTAGTAGGGCATGGGGCATTGTGATTATGATGGGGGGAAGGAACGCAAGAGGTGGAAGTCGTGCAAGCACACCAATTACGGCTTGGTACGGCCCTGCCCACAGAACCGCACCACAATTCTACACATGTAAAAAGCCAAGGGCACAATAAATCCTGTTTTATTCTAGAGATATAAAAACAGAATACTTCTCAACAGGATACCCAAAGGTATTCTGCCTGTGATCCCAAATGATGGACTGATTAAGTAGTTACCACCTTTTAAGGCAGCGAGACTAGCCACTACCCATAAGGGTGCTATTTGCTACATAAAATTCGAAAACTATGAAATAGGTTTCCTAGGGAGCCTGTGTGATGGAAACGGAACCGCCATTCCCCCCAGCTGCCTCTCGCACATCCAACATGATCCCATTTTTTTAATGCTTGAAAATTTTTAAAGTTCGAAGGATCAGAATGATGAACTCAAACTAGCAAACCTCCCATCCATTCCTCTCCTCCCTTTGATTTTTTTCAACTTCTGCCTGCCTACCCTTACTTATTGCAAAGGCGATGAGGGCGATGTGGCAGCAGTGAGCATGGGACTATGCGCACTCCCAGAACCCACACGGAAGATGGGTCGACGCTTCCGAGAACCAGTTCACAAATTGCAGAGGACGATGCCATGACGTATACAACCATTACGTGAGCACATAGCTTCCGAGAGACGAGGAACAGCCCATGTTTCTGTGTAAATGTCTCAATCCACAGATGATCGTCAACTCCATTGGAGGAACTGGCCTCTCAGTTGGGGAACCCTCTAGCCTCGACTCCACTCTTAACATAAGCAACTAAGTGGCGGCTTTTAATTCAAGACGTTAAAGATCTTTAGTTACACCTGTATTTATTGTATGACATAGAGCGCCAACAATTATGAGCCACTCCCTTGGTACATTGCTCAGAAAAGTGACATTATCGATAGATAAATGCAATCTAATCAGTATATCTATCTCCAATATTTATCTTCATATTTAAGATGCTAAAATATAGGCTTACGTTCGAATCATCTTCGAATTGGATTCTAATGAAGGTTCATTCTGTCAATCGCCCTAGAAGAAACCCATAAGAGAGTGAGGAGTCGTCCTTATGCTAGCAACAATGACACTTTTTCAAATACAAAATCCCACTTCACCAGCAGTAGTTAAAACAACTCCAGCTTTAGGATCACCATAAGCCCAATAACTTCCAATCCCACACTCAAACTTCACATACAGGAGCCCCTTCTGACAAGAGTGATGCAACTCTTCCAAAGTTATCGAGTCAGATATGCGGCAAACAGAACGCCGCATAACACTGGTGAGAACTTCAACCTAGGCAGCATCTCGCCAACAAGGATGAGCCAGATACCTTCCTGCATGCCATGGAAAGACCTACACTATCATATACTAATTAAAAATCCCAACACATGAGAGCCGTACAGGTACCACCAAACTCATATTAAAAATCCCCCTACATTTTATAAGTTTGCAAAACAGGCATGACTCAGGACATTTATCTGTTCCTCAGATCGATGATAAATCAGTACAAATACAACTTCTCTCACAGGCACCACATTCTTATACCATGGTCCGACCAACCTCTAAGAAATATGTTACCATAGCACACCTCACTATGGCCCAGTTCTGAAACAAGAACCACCAGCAAAACAAAGGCAGCAAAGGGTTAAAACGTTTTAACAAAGATTTGACTTGCCATGAGCGAAGTATAATCCCCAACCTACAAACAAGATACTGTTAATAACCTATGGACAAACACTGATACATGAGAATAACCTCCGTAACTGCTAGCTAGCAACAGCACAACTACACAAAAACCATGCAACTACACACAGAACAAGAACAGCACCCTGCGTACGCTAATGAAATCAGGACACGTCCAAGCAGACTCCTAAGAAGCACCATGAACGAAAGTGGGAGACATACAAGAGCCCCAAACATCCCCCCCCTCACTACCAAAATCATAGTCACAACAGATGGAACTACACCATAGAAAATTATCAACAGATGTAAAAAACAAACACATATATAAATTTCATAATGAAGTCAGCTAACAAAAACCAAAGAGAACTTTTTAAACATTCAATAGCATGTGGACACTTACTGGAGACCACATAAAAAAATAACAATCCTGATGAAATACACCCTCGCATAGCCATAGCAAACAATACCTAAAAGAGACAAAACACCACCAAAATCCTAAACCCCCACATAGTCCTCGACAACTACAACAGACACCAACCCCCTCAATGACTCAACCACAAAGAACTATGGAGGAATCCTTCCGTATACCAATCCAAACTCAGCCAGAGTGATGATGGGCATATCCTTGCTTAATACTTATCACATCGCCCCTCAGACCCCAAAGGTTCACGTCACCTGGATATTTAAAGTCGGGTCAAGAATGATCTACGCAAAACATTTCATCCACAAAATAACAACCCCTTCTCTCTCACCCAGGGATATAATGCCAATAAGCACTCCATCAAACAAGCAACTACCATATGACTTATACTCAAAGACACGGTCCCTCAACAAGGATGAACCAGCTGTATAAGACCAATCTCCAGCCTTGCCATTTATTGCTAAAAATTATAGAAAAGGTGGTTCAAAAACAACTTGAGCCAAGACCAACATAGAACACAACAAGTACCACTCGACAGCACATCAGTCATGGCTTCAGACCAATGTTCCCCCTCTAATTTTCTGTAGGCTATATGTGGGGGTGTGCAGCATTAAAATATCATAAGAACTGTGGCGCTTTTGAATGCGAAGGCAGTTACAAATTTTGTTTGCGCGAAACATAGCGACACGGGAGCTCTATATACTTGAAAAATTTGACGACACGTCAGGAAACAGTATGTACACCACAGTGATTTAAGCACTAGAAAATATTGTAGAACTGTGGGACAAACCATAAGATACACAACAACTTTTAAATTTTAATGACCGTCTGATTTCCTCCCCCCCCCTTTTCTCTTTTTTTTTTTCTTTTGTTTGTATATCAGTTAATCAGAACCGTAATTTGTGTTTTGTAGCCGATCTGTTGTAAAGTATTTGCGAATCGCTCGGACGAGGTTTGGGTTGTGCTGCCGCGCCGACAAGCCGGCACTCAGCTTAGAGGCCGAACAGGGCTTCAGACACAAACACCCTATGCCCACAGCACAGAAACTCCTTCTAACAATGTCTACTCTTTTGGACCAGCAATCACTCAGAGGCCGAATCAAACATCAATAACAGGATTTATCCTCATATTCATCGGACATATCTTCTGCCCTTGACACAGTCTCCCCAAAGCCTATGACCTGCAATGACTTCAAGAAATGGGGCCTATACAACAATACATTATGTCATGGTTTCAATCCTACCCTCAGCAATCAACAATCAGGCTCAAATCTGGACAATGAACAGACTCCAACACCCGCCCTGTAGCTCAGGGAGTACCTCAAGGCTCATCCCTCTCCTCACTTTTTTATTTAACATTACATACAACCCATATGACGAAATCATCAAGAATACACAAATATATTACAGGGGTCATACGCAGAAAACATTATGGTATACGCCCCACTCGACAATCAACAGTCTGAACTCTCAACAATAGCACTATGTGTGGAAGATATGATCACATCGCTCACCAACAACCACCTTTACTATAAACTAAAACAAACAGACAGAAGCACTCTTCATCACACAGGAATACTTCATTCATCCCACCACAGTCAAATCAATATACAGCAAAGGCCCCATACCAGGAAATAAAAAAAACAAAATAAAAAAAGAAATCGGAGATCAAATACCTTATAGTGCATCATCCTACGACCAGCATCCTCACCATGGAACCTCACATAAAGGAACCAATGCAAATGGACCGTACCAGAAAATGCAAAGTGATCAGGAGGCCCATAAACCAATCATGGACCAAGATCACTTGGCTACATCTACCCAGAGCAGAATCACCCCCCCCCCCCCCCCACAGTTACTTGACTACTGCAACCCACTGTACCGGGGGCCCTCCTAACACATAACCATTACATACCATCTCCAAACTGAAACAAATACTTGCAGCCCACGAATCATCAACGAACACAAACCAAGAACACAGCACCCCGTCCTCGACCAGACTAAATTGGCTCCAAAAATCATGCCCGCGCATCAGATTCAAGGACAAAATCTTCTAAACATATTCAAAATCATCCACCAATTCTCAGCAGGATCCTACAAGAGTCATCATAATAAGAGAAACACGCATCCCAACCAGGAGCCCGAACAACAAACACCTGAGCACCACACCCACGATTATAAAAAACCCCACAAACATAATTCCAAATCCGGAGGATGCGGCTCTCACTGTTGGCCCCATCAAATATGGAAACTCACTCCCAGATGATATGAGAGTTACTTCACGAACATCAAAGACTTCAGGAAGAAGCGGGAAAAATAATCCTCTACAAAAATCACTTGGGGACCCCAGTACGTTTTATATTAGTGTTATTTATTTATTTAACACTCATTTTTAGTACCGCATCTTCAGAGATCAGGTGCGGTTGATACAAACAAAAACAATTCAACAAAGCTAAGTTTGTTTTACATAGAACAGTCTTAATTTTCTACATAGAACAATCTTAACCATCTGACTGACGTAAGGACCCATAACCACCAATCATCGACCTCTTAAGCCATGGAACGCCACAGTTTTACTTACCTGTAAAACAGGTGAATCTTCTTGCCGGAATACCGCAGGAATATAGTCTTCACATATGAGAGGTATCGTCCGTGGTACCGACAGAAGCACCATGCGCATGGGAACGCTCCCCAGCGGTCCATTTTTTTTTTTTGTAAGAAAGCTTTTCTAGCCCCCCGGCCAGCCATCCCCTAGCGCACTGCCACTGCTGCCTTCCCGCCTTTCCCAACCGTCCTTCTCTCGCAGTTCGAGTGTTAAAGCCTGAGACAAAGAGGAGAGAGAGGAAAGGAAAGATAGATAGAGAGATAAAACAACTCACTAGCGCGGAGGTGGGTGGGTTGGAGATGACCTTATTCCTGCTGTACCCCAGAGATCACATGTTACAGGTTAAGTAACTGTATATCTCCAGGCCCAACAAGCAGGCATGCAGTCTCAAAATAGTGGGGACCCCTCCCTAGCTTTTGTAGAGGCTAGGGAGAAGAAACCCCAGGTGTGTGTGTCCTTGAAAAGGACTCTACCCTCATTACCAAGGATCTCTGGCATTCCCGAACCGGGTAGGTGCGGTTGTTAGGCGTTGCTTAGGGCTGGCCAACAGGTGTGTTTGAGAACAGCCTGAACCAATTTTTATATATTTATATGCAGGCATCCCGGAGGGAGTCCTTGTCCAAACAGTAATGGGCTGCTGAAGTTATGAACCCGAGGCCCAGGTCGGATCCCCACCAGTGCTCGACAGATTTGGGCGATGGACACAGGAGTTTAGAGGAGCCATTGAGCCTTTGCAGTATGGCGACTTCTCACTTGGGGAGCTGTGACATGGACATCCAGAGAAAGGTTAGACCTATAGTCCGGGTAGGCGCAAGCAATACCCCACCCTTGCGCAATCCAGTGGGACAAATGTTGCTCTTAGAGATTGGAAGTCCTACAATGCGAAGGATCAAACGCAACAAAGAGTGAGTTGAGAAGACTTTAGTATGTTCGCTGTGTTCTTTGTATAGTAAAAAGCGACCGAGCTTCTCTTACAATCCAACGGTATGAAGATTCATCTCTGCACTTGAGGCATGAAGTCCTGGAAAAAAGACATGACAGTATACCTCTTGGTTCAGTATGAAAAGGCGACGAAACTTTAGGCATAAAATGTGGATTGGTTGAGTTTGAGGGGATCTACAGCACTTATTATGATGGAATCGTGTATAAGGTGGATTAGCCACCAAAGATTGCAACTCAATGACTGACGGACCCCCCCGTGGTGTGCTGAGGTGGACTGCAATGAGGAAAAAACCCACCCTTTTTCTTCCAGGAAAGAAATTTCAAGGATGGTGGCGGGTTAACGGTTCAAAGGCTGGGCGTCATTACGCTGGCCAAGCACCAGGTTTAAGTCCCATGCCACTGGGAGGTGGTCTAATGGGAGGGTTATTTAGTAAACGAAGGCCTCTCATGAATCTTGCTATAAGAGGATGCCGCAGGAAATAGGTTGTCCATTGATGAGGCCCCCCCCTTGATGGTTTTATTAGACGCTGAAAATAAGCAACTTCAAATGGACTCTTACTGAATTTGTTTTGAGACCTGCATGGTAATAGGATGCATGAGGAAGTATCCTAGGAGAGAATTCAGAGGCTATTGCAAGAGGGCTTAGACCCTTTCCCTGAACACCAAAGGTGCTAAATCTTTTCCATTTGAAAGCATAGGAACGCTTAGTAGAAGACTTTCTAGCGGCTTTTACATGAATAACATCTCTGACTTGCTGATTGAGAGATGAATCATCTTGACGGTCTAGGCCCGCAGCAACCAAGCCCTGAGATGGAGAGACTGGGGGTTTGGGGTGCCACAACCGTCCTTCTTCCTGGGGATTAGAAGGTCTGGTGCAGAGCCCACGAGTCCAAGGAAGGCGAGCTTGAGAGAGCTGCAGAAGTAGAGGGTACCACACTTGGCGTGGCCAATGTTGGTGTGTGTTGTGAGGATCACTAACCCGCTGCTGTCCCGCGATCTCTATGACGCTTGAATCGTGTTTTGGGAATTAGGGGAATTGGTTGATAAAGAATGTAAAGTGAAGGTGGTATTATATTCGATTAGTGCCGGAACGGATCCTTGTCCGTGATCACCCATACCCCTTCGACACGGCAATTCTGGAAACAGAACCTGGGGAAGTTTGGCATTCCATGGGACTTGCAAAGAGCATGTCCTATGTCCGGGGTTCCCCAATTCGACAAAATCTGGCTACCTGGTCCATGTGGAGGGAACCACTCGTGTGGAAGCAGAACTCGACTGAGTCTGTCCAGCCCAAGAGTTTTGATACGCTGCGCAAGATCTGACGCACTGGCCCAGGTATAGCATGGACCTCGTCGCCATTGCTCTCTGGCGAACGCCCACAGTCGCCAAAGCTTTGTTGCAAAGCGACAGAGGAGCCAGTCCAGCACTGCTTGTTTACATAGAACCTGGCTACTTGGGTTGTCCGTATGGGAGGAGGACTGTCCTGTTAGCTGAGCAGGAAATGGAAACCCACTCTGAGAGCTAAGAATATTGCTCTGAGTTCCAAGAGAAAAATTGATATGCAGAGAAGTTCTCCCTGTGGGAAGAACCAGATGCCCTGGGTGGAGAGATCCTGCAGATGAGCTCCCCAACCCACTGGGAGAAGCATCTGGTGTCAGAGTGTTGGTTTTTGGTCTTTCCCTCTTTTTTGGTAGCGACTGCTGAAAAAGGGGACCCCAGCAAACAGATTTGGAGGGGACTTCCACCCCAAGGGAGAAGAGACCAAAATAGGCGACTGGAGTTTGCTATTTTGTCTGGACCAGGCAACCTGATGCCTGAGTCCATTGGGGTGAGACCAAAGTCCATTGAGCTGCCCTCAGTGAAGGAGAGCATATGGAAACACCACTGCACGGTGGATGCCATGCGGCCCTAAATAGTTTGTAACATCTCTCGAGCAGTTTAAAAGGGACTTTAACTGTATCTGGAGAGGTTACACTGCCACCAAGCTGTGGATGGCAACGGGCCTGAGGAGGAAAGATAGGCCCTTGCAGTTGTGTTGGTAGCCAGCAACGGCCTTCACTATTAACTCCAGAGCACCCTGAGTAGGGGTGAGATGGGATTTTGGGATATTTATTACCGAGTCCCAAAATACTGAAGGACACGCACTGTGCAGGTTAGACAAGTTATGGGCCTCTGACTGGGATGGAGCTTGAATGAGCCAGTCGTTCCAGATAGGGGATAAAAGAATATTCCTAGAGTGCGTAGAAAATGCAGCTACTGACATTGCATTTTCGTGAACACCCTTGGTGCAGAGGCCAGACCAGACCGGAAAGGCAAACACCCTGTATTGGCTAGGTAGCCTTCCTTGAAAAAAGGGGAAACCAGTGAAGGAAAACCATCATGCTAGACCAGTCTGGATGGATGAGGACATGGGTGTACACATCCTTGAGATCTAGAGAAACAAAAGCCTAGTGCTTGAAGCACATAATAGAAACGGGGTATGGCAGCAGAGTTACCGAGAGAAATCATCTTGGAATTTCTCTTGAAATAGAAACTTGTTTCAATCCTCTGAGATCTAATATGGGTCTGTAGACCACTGTTTTCTTTGGAAAATAAGAACATAAGGGGTGTATCTCGCTCGACGAGCGAGACTACAAGGACGATAAGTGAAGAACAGGGAGATGAACCCATCTCCCCCTTCCCCCCACCCCCCCCCCTCCCCCCCTTCCCCCCCCCTCCAAAAAAAAAACACAAAACCAAAAACCCCCACCCCCACCCCCACAAACCCAAACCACGTAGACCCCTGAGCCCTGTTGGATAAGGGGTACTCTGCTATTGCCCCTTGCGGGCGAAGAAGGGTAGCAATCTCCTGACACCAGAAGGTTCTTGAGGAGAAAAGTTGGGAGAATTGAAACTGTCTCACCAATGGTGTGGGGACTAAGGTTTAAGAAATGGAAAGCTTGTACCCTCAATTATAATGGAGAGGGTCCATTGCTATGCTGTGATTTGACATCCCATATGG
This sequence comes from Ichthyophis bannanicus, assembly GCA_033557465.1. Lineage (NCBI taxonomy): Eukaryota > Metazoa > Chordata > Amphibia > Gymnophiona > Ichthyophiidae > Ichthyophis > Ichthyophis bannanicus. The sequence goes on along the minus strand of CM066038.1, from coordinate 450,624,017 downwards.
GAAGCAAAGCAGTAAGCCAACCTTCCTGGAATGGTGCTCCGAGGGGTTCTGGTTCTTTCAGAGCTAGAAAGGCGCTTAGTCTCTCTAGTGCAAGTCAAAGGCCCTGAGGAGGAGCTGACCGGCCCTTGCTGGGCCTGCGGGAGGCACCTGGCAGCCTTTGACTTGGCTGTTTAGGTGGTTGCTGACGCTTTGCAGCAAAACGCACACACCTGCCAGAAGATGCACCTGCTGACAATAAGCAGGATAAATATTTCCCTTTTTTCAGAAAAAGGTGTCTTTTTTGAAACAATCTTTTTTTAACAGGAGCGAGAGGTTAGACTTTGACAAGTCGATCCCAAAGCAACGTTCTCAGCATCCGAGTGGGCCCTTTGCTTGCCAATCCCTGCCAAAAAAGGTTTTCACCTGTTCAAGGAAGATTTCCACAGTTCATCTTGGACCCAGAGTTCTAAATTCAGAGGCTTCTGTAACCAAAACAAATTCTGCGTGACACCTATGGCAATAGCCGAGGCATCTGCTTACACACTCAAAAGAGGTCAAAAGGCTGCACGGTTGGAAGATTTGGAAACATCTTGGGCATGTTTGAGCACCCAAGTGAGAAATTCCTGCCTGATTTATTCGTTCTGAAATAAAAGGGGCTAAAGTCTGCAGATGAATCTGTGACTTATTTGTAGAAACATTCCACAATATAGAGACCGTCGATAGGGAGTTGATCTATGGCAGCAAGCATATTAGCTTGGAAAAAACCCTCCGGCCAAAAGCATCAAGGGTCCTGCATTCACGTCCTGGAGGATTAGATGAGTGGTCTCTTTGCACTCTTTTATTTTCTATGGCAGGACTCTACCACAATAGGAGTGGTGAGGAAGCTGAGACTTATTATTGAAAGCCAGGAACAAGGAAGAGAAGGACACGGTACATGGTATGTCTAACCTACGAGAATGAGGAGAGGTGGTAAGAGGAGTCTCCCACATGCTCAACATGAGAATCATAGAGAATCTCATGAATAGGTTAAGGTAGCTGCTTCTTTAGGAAGCCTTTAGGATATTGACAAAATATCTAATTGCTTGGCTCTAGGCTCTGACTCAGGGGCCACTGTAATGGAGAGGCCCCTAGCCACTTCCCTAATGAAGTCTTTGAAAGACAAGTCTTCTGGAGGAGACATTCTTCGTTTTGGAGAAGCAGACTCCTGAGGGGAACGAAGTACCGGTGCCTCGACAGAAGCCTCCGACTCATCAGAGTCTTCGGAGGAATCGACAAGATCGCCTGTTATGGATGCTCCTGTAAAGCCCGATACGAGTTAACTGAGTGGGAGCGACATCGGGGGTGTGTGGAAGTGGTACCGGTTTGGTTGTACCGATGGGCATCATAGGACAGGGTACCGTTGCAGTCGACACCGAAGGCCGATGTCGATGCAAAATCGCGGTACCGGCACTGGGAACGATTGGCCAGTGCCGGAGTCGGTACCGGCAACGGAGATTGTTGCGGTACCGGAGGCGTCGAAGCCTAAATAAAACGCACGTTTCAGCAGAGTGCGCTGCAAGCAGAGAGAATCTTCTGGATCCATCGACTGCCACCAGAGTCTGGAGTGTCCGGTACCAGTGGAGGCCACCGGGTACCCCAAGAAACATTTTTTGGGCAAACAGTGGGACACGTGCGGTATTGAAGAGACCGAGCCATCGAATGTTTCAACCCTGTGACCCCACAGACAATTGCTTTGGAAGCCAGAACTTCCCGAGGGGTAATTTTGCCGGTGCGGAATCCTCGCGGACAAAGCCCGGAGGCATCTCGATGCTTAGGAGAGGAGATTTGCCCTTCGGAGCGAGCACCCCCCCCCCCCCCCACGGCTAGATTTATGTTTGGTTACCGACGCAGATCCATGGGAGGAAGAAGAAGCCTTGGAAGACGTCGATGCCACCCCCCCCTGAGGCTGCATCAGAGAGGAATTTATATATAGGTTTTTATGTTTTTTTTTACTGAGCTTGCGCTGGTCTCGGTTCATGCCGACCCTCTTTTAGACATCATGGTACAGGACACCACAATCCGTGATGGAATGGTAAGGACACAAACATTTAGACACCAATCATGGGTTATCGGTGACAGAAATAGTACGCAACATTTCGTGTGCACCTTGTTGACACCCGGGAAGGCGGGCTTCTCCATGAGAGAAGAAAATTTTCAGGCCTAAGTCCCAAAACTGCAAAAATGACCACAGTTGCCGAAAGAAAAGTTTTGGTTTTTTTTTTTGCAAGAAAGAAAAGAAAAGGACCGGCAGGTACCGGTCTGACGTCGAAGAAGGCAGACGCGACACAGAAAAAATAAAGAAAAAAATAAAGAACTTCTGCTGCAGTGACAGGAACACGGCACCTGCTGGCTCCGCGGAAAAGAAGAACTGGCGGGCGAGGCGGTTGGGATAAAGGCGGGAAGGCAGCGACGGCTAGCGACGCTGTGCAATGCTTCCCAAAAGCTTTCTTACTGGCACGCTGGGGAGCATTCCCGCGCAGGCTCCGTCGGGTTACCGACGATACCGATATGTGGAAGACTCATTCCTGCTTGTTCCTGGAGGACTTAACAGTTTCCTCTCAACACCATGGGCTGAGAATATATGCAATATGTCATATAACTATGAAGGTTGTAAACTGACCCATTCCCCCCCTTTTATAATAGTTAAGATAAAGTGGTATAAAAAATGGTTCAATTAAATAAATAAATACAATTGATGATCAATTTGTCTCTAGTGGCAATATGTTCAGAAGGCAGAAGCAGATAAGCTTTCGACCAAGCAGCCTCCTTTGCCTTCTCGGCACCGTTTTGTTGCAATAGAAAACACCACAGGATAAAGGTCAGTTCTACAGAGCAATCAGAGTCACTTGAACAGAATTTATCTGCTCTCCGTGTCTGCCAGGATGGTACAAACATATGTGCTCTGCATTACTCATTTTGTTCCACTTCACAGTCGATCGGTAGGGAGAAAGGGGTATGTCTGTCGCGGTTTCTTCAAGACGACTGCAAGCGTACTGACCAGGCAAGGTCAGTTATTCTGGGAAGGTCTTTCAAGAAGCTGAGAAACTTCTCGCAGAAGGCACTTTGTCACTTTTGTCCCCTCAAGTGAAATCACACATCTTTGTGCTCTGTAATCGCCAGAGCAGCCTACGCCTCATTACTGAAGCATTTGTTGAGGGTCAGCCAATCGTGTAGATTTCTTTGACAAGCAGGCGGGTTGTTGTCCCTAGTACCAGTAATGATAATCATTACTGGGATAGTTAAAAAAACTCTCAGGAGCTTCTCATGCAATTGTTTAACAGGCTGAGCTGATACTTAACTCAGCAATAGTGTGCCATGAATACAGTCAATCTAGACATTTAAAAGAATGTTTCAGCTGGTGGTATCTGTTCCAATTTACATTTTATTCCAGAGGGGATATTAGGGTGAAAATTGGCGTTTTGTGAAAGCTCTGGCCATTCTTTCTGGCTGCCGCAGATTTTTCTCCAATATGTTTTCCATTGTTTAAATTTGGAACCTCTCGCGGATCCCAGAGCCAACCTGTCGATTTGATTTCCACGATCACAATTCACTTTATTCAAGGCAGCGTTATCCTGTGTACATCCCTTCTCATTGTTCTTTTAACCTGATAAAGAGTTTATATAGCTCCATTAAAAACCTATGCAAGAAATTGTATCAAGTTTAGTCCTAATAAAAGGCACCTACTTTATAATTTTTTTGGTTTATTGGCCTTATTTCTGCACACCGGGACATCGAGATATCTTTTTTTTTTTAATTTTTTTTTTTTCGGTTGGGGGGTGTGTGTGTGGATGTGTGTGTGTGTTGTAAATTTTCAGATGTTAACCTTTCAAAGTTATCAAAGCTGGCTAAGTGAATTCCTTGGTTAAGGGTGTATAGACCAAAAATTTCTGTTTTGCTTAGTTTCCACATGTCATTGGCTGCGGATTGTTCCTTTTGCTTTTTAATTTGCATTTTGAGAGGCAAATGTCATTTAATAGTGCCCAATACCACTCACTACTAGGTACTACGATTGCTCAGTAGCAGATGCTATGGGTAAATGGTATACACATTATTGCCCTCAATAGCACTCAAAGCGCATTACGAGCGATTAGGCACGCAATATTCACCAATAATATGCATTAATTATGACAAAGTAATGATATGGTCAGGCATTTTACTTCCCCCCCCCCCAAATTTCACAGTACAAATGACACAAAACAATATGATGTCAGGGACATTTCCTATTATCATTTCAAAGAAGAAAACGAAACAAAAAAAAAATTGCAAAATACTGCTAAATAGTGTCACAAAAAGGACTCTTTAATTTATTTAGCTGTATTTATATCCTGCTTTTCACCAGGTCAAAGCGGTCAATTGGGGGATACATTTAACACAAGGGGATATTGAGACACAGATGCTAATACCCTTTACAGGGAAACCATGGGGCAATGGAGGGTTAAGTGGCTTGCCCAAGACCACAAGGAGTGCCTATAGGACTAAGGAAATCCCAGTCCTCCGGCCTGAGATTGCTGTCCCCAGGTGGGACTTGAACCCCTGGCCTCTGGCCTGAAGTACCTTGTCCTAACCACTAGACCACTCCTCCCTTGCATTAGGCTGAACGTCTATCAACCTGGCCAATGGTTTCACCTGTCGTGCAAGACTTCATTCACGATACATAGTCCCCATTCCGCACCTTTTGAAAGTTCAGCCTAATGCAAGAGCAAGGATAAATCATGGGCTTTGCCGCAAGGAATTTTGTGGCACCTACAGAATAGGCTCAATGAAAGAGCTGCTCAAAATAAGTACTGATTGACAATATATACAGAGCCGTACAGCATAGTTACTCACCTGTAACAGGTGTTCTATAGGGACAGCAGGAATCAGTTCTTACATATGGGTGATGTCGGCGCAGATGGAGCCCTCGCAGAAGAACATCTCCCCAGCTTTCAAAGAAAGCCTTTGGGAAGATGCCACCAAGCATGCATGGTCTCCTTCCCGCCCAAGGGTGCCATCTTGCTCAGTTGGGTGCCATAGCTAGACCCCAACCAAGAAGATGGCCAAAATAAACAGCATCTCCAAGGGGAGGAGGGATGGTTGTGAAGACAGATTCCTGCTGTCCCTGGAGAACTCCTGTTATAGGTAAGTAACTATGCTTTCTCCAGGAACAAGCAGGAAGTCAGTCCTCACTTAGGGGACTCCCTAGGCTTCAGGCTACCAAGGACTGGTAGAGAAAAAATGGCCCAGCCGTGAGCAGCCACAAGTGAATCTGAGAACAGACTCTGAGGACCCAGTTGTCCACGGAGAACCATGGTTCCAGTAGCCTGAACAAGAAGGGCCGGAGGGCAGGAATTGCCTAAACCCTGAAAGAGGTTATGGAGTACGGCCTGGCTGAAGGCACTGTCCTGTCGGCGGACTCCCTCTCCAAGCAGTAAGGGGCGCAAAAGGTGTGAACGGAAGACCAGGTGGCAGTCAGACAGATGTCAGCCATATGTACAGACTGGAGGTTCGCAACAGAGGTTGCATTGCCCTGACATGGGTGCGCCGTGACATTGGCACTCCAGGGGAATTCCGGCCCGGGTATGAGCGAAGGTGATGCAATTCGCCACCCCAGATGAATATGGTCTGCTGCTTAGTGAAAGCCTGCCCCATGTGGCTGGGGTCAAAGGAGGCGAAAAGCTGCGAGGCTTTGCGGTGGCCCTGGGTCCAATAAAGGTAAAAAGACAGGGCTAGTTTGCAGTCCAGGGTTATGGAGAATGGCTGATGCACGTTGGTGTGAAGCCGTGGGAAGAAGCTAGGAAGGACCACCTCCTGACTGAGATGGAAGTCGGAGGACTACCTTCGGCAGGAATTTGGGGTGAGTGCAGAGCACCACCCTGTTCCTGTAGAACCTAATGCAGGGAGGCTCAGCCAACCAGTGCCTGGAGTTCCCTGACCCTGTGAGCAGAGGTGAGTGCCACGAGGAAGGCGTGGGGAGCAGGTAGCCGAAGGCTCGAATGGTGGCTTGGTGAGCTGCGCCAGAAACCACATTGAGATCCCATTCTTGCCGGCGGCAGCTGAATGGGAGGTTTGGAGAGTAATAGGCCCCGCATAAACCTGGTAATGAGGGCTGCATGGAGAGGGGCTTGCCCTTAAATGGGGTGGAGATTAGCCAAGAGAGCACTGAGATGCACCATGATTAAGTTGGACTTAAGCCCATACTACGATAGATGGAGGAGGTACTGAAGGACCGAGTACACTGGGCACGAGAACTGGTGGAGGCAGAACACCAAGCACCACACGGAATCCTTGCAGGAGGCCAGGATGATTTCTTCCACCTCCGTGAGGAGGTTTAGGGAGGCTAGGGTGACCTGCTCAGCCGCCATGCTGTGAGGGATAGGGTTTCCCAGATTGGAATGGAGGATCGAGCCCTCTTCCTGCATCAGGAATCCTGGAGAGAGAGCCTGAGGGGAACCAGGTGCTACAGTGAGGCTATGAGGATGAGCAAAGTCAATCTCCCTGTTGGAGGTAGGGCAGGCAGTACTCCAAGGGAGAGCATCTTGAATTTCTCTCGCACCAAAAACTTGGTGAGGTTTCTCAGGTCCAAGATGGGCCTCAGGCTCCCTGTCCTTTTTCGAACCAGGAAGTACCTGGAGGTAAAACCCTTTGCCCTTCGCGAGGTGTGGAATGGGCTCCACAGCTTTTGTCCCTGAGAAGGGCCATGAGCTCTTGCCTCAGCAGGGCCTGGTACTAGGGGGACTGAATGGGCTCCCGGGGAAAAAAAGGTGGAGGGGCCTGGTCGAGCTGGAGGTGGTAGCGCTCCTGATTACCTGAAGAGCCCAGGAGTTTGTGGTGATGGAGACCCCCTGGTGGGCGAAGTGAACCAGGCGCCCTTCTGTCGGGAGCTGGTCCTTCAGCGGAAGAAAGGCTACGCCAATGGTGTCAAAACCCCGACCCTGAGGCAGATGGCTGGGGTTTTGGGCCCTTGGGCTTCCGCAGGGCCTGGCCTGTGACCTTGCCATGGGTGTCCTGTTGAGGAGTCTGGGCGGCAGGGTATGGAGGATAGCCCCAGTAAGGTGGCTCTTCCAGAGGAAAGTGGGTTTCTTGCCCTGCGGCTTCTTCCAAGGCAGAATGGAAGTTTTCTTTGAGAGCCGGGTACGGGTGATGTACTCTGTTTCAATTTCAGCCGCTTTGTCCTTCATTGGTTTGCCAAGAGCTGTTTCCCCGAGACATGGGACGTCAAGAAATTTTTCTTGTACCCACTGCTCAAGATCCAACAATTGAAGCCAGGCATGGCATTGAGCGCCGATGCCAGCAGCCACCACCCTCACGCTGGACTCAAAGCCGTCAAAGGTAGTTTGAGACAAGTACTTGAAACACTCCGAGACAGACTTTGAAAGAGTTGGGAAATGCCGGAGGTGGTCTCCATTGAGCCAAGCTGCAAAGTCCCCGATCTCTTTGGCCAGGTCTTGGAGGAACTTGCTGATATAAAGTTTGTAAGTCTGAATACGGGACATGTCAGCATCGAGCCCTGGTAGCATTTCCACCTGAGGGCATCGAGGGCACGGGACTCCCTGCCCAGGAGCACCGAAGAGTGCGACTTTGAGCTTTTTGTCAGCGCCATGACTGACTCGACACCATAGAAGTGTGGGGGAGTTGTGTCTTACGGAAACCCAGGCCACGCTAGACCCAGTACATCATATCCAGCCAACGACTGACAATGGGTACCAATGCAGGGGTCTCCCATAGCCTAAGGAGGAGCTGGGTAAGGATGGAAGTGGACGGGACCATCAAGGTCTCCTTCGGTAGTGCCTCATACTGGAGGATGTCAGTTCCTCCATATGAGGGTCCTTCTCCAACTCTATTATGAGGAAGAGCGCTCAAGCCATGTCCATGACAAACTCAAGGAGGTGGTGTTCTCAGGTGGGGATCGACGCTTGGCAGCCAACGGGGACGGGTCAAAGGGGAGGTCTCGGTGGGCTTCAGTCTCCAGGGATGTCTTGATATCAGACTCCCAGAGTACTCTGAGGATTCGAGGCCCGCCGGCTGTAGGAGAGCTGGCAGCTCTGGTCCTGGGTGCTTCGAGGCTTGGGCATGGCCAGAGCCAGAGGAGCTTGCCTGCGAAGACCTTGTTCCTGAGGAACAGAAGTGAGAACGAGACCCTTGTCAAGGATATGACTGAGACGTCTGGCTCTTGGTGATCGCTTCGGCAGCCCGGGGAATCCTTGAGGTGGAGGTCCCTGCGGTCTTTGCGAGGCCGGATGGCAGTCACTGGGAGGCAATGAACACAGAAATGCTGCGCTCCAGGGCCAACATATGGGTTTCCTATTCAGGGGTAGCAGCCATTGACACCAACGCTGGAGTAACTGGATCAGATATCGAGGAGGAGAGGGGGTCCTCGACAGGATGGCTCTCGGGAGACGAAGGTCCATCACCGGAGGCCACAACGTCTATCCTGGGCACCTATCAAGGATGTTCCTGCTCCAACTCCTCAGGTTCTTGCTGGCGACTGAGGGACCGGGCGCAGGACTTCCTGTGCTTGTCCATCTCTCTGGAAGAGGCCCTTGAGGTATTCTTCTTCTTATGCTCTTGCTCTGGAGAACTTTGTTCTGAGTGCCTGTAGGTCCGCTGAGGGGCCGCAGGTGCCTTGACCGACTGAAGAACCGTGTGGGATCTTCAAGAGTGGGGATACTGTGGTGGAGTCTGCCTTGTGGAAGATGTCATCCTGCTTAAGCAGACAGCTCTGGATGGTCTTTGCGGACATTTTCTTGCACATAGGGCATTTCTCTGGGTCATGGTTGGCGTCCAGACAACGGAGGCAACAATCATGAGTGTCGGTGAGGGATATGTTTTTTGAACACTGTTCACATTTTTTTAAAGCCGGTGGCATCGGGGTGAAAATGAGCCCCGTTGAGGTCAAAAACCCTCGCCGTGGCCAGTGGTTAAAAAAGGCGCGAATGTGCTGAAAAGCAAAAATGCAATAAAAAGAAAACATTTGAGGACTGATGCCGCAGCATTGGGTCCCAAGGCAGAAAAGAGCCAGCGCAAGCCGAAAAAAGTACAAAAATGTACAGTTTAGATCAACTTTTTTCCAGGGGGAACAAGAACAAAAATCCGTAGGGCTCCGTGGAAAAAGGGAGACTGAGCAAGATGGCACCCTTGGGTGGGAAGGTGACCACGCATGTGTGATGGCATCTCCGAAAGGCTTTCTTTGAAAGCTGGGGAGATACTTCCGCGAGGGCTCCATTGGCATCGACGTTACCCATATGTGAGGACTGACTTCCTGCTTGTTCCAGGAGAACAAGCTATAACTGCGCCCTCTGCAACGCGAGAACCTGGTGCCCCCCCCCCCCACAATGACATATCAAACTTTTAACAGTTGAGCTCCTCTTGCACCTGGGGGGGGGGCAGTATTCCTCTTGCAGCCAATGGGCTCCTGCTCATAGGCGCATGTCCCTCCATCCTTCCCTCCTCCATCGCAGCTACCAGGGTCTTGTTACTGCCTGCCGATCTGCGCCTGCTGGAGACAGTCCTCTAGCTCAGTGGACTTGAGCAGAAGAAGATTATGCCATGGTTCCACAGATCGCAGTGGAGCGGCGTGACTGGCAGGGATGGGAGCTTATGCCATGGGCGGCCCCCCCCATCACTCTATCTGGACGTTACTGACAGTGGTCAATCATGTTATAAATGCGTCATGGTGGCCCAGCAACATGTAGTGATGCTAGTCTCATTCATCACCAGATTTCTGCCATTGAAATCTGTGTAGAGCATTGGGGAGCCTTGGCATAAGCTCCTGCTGCTCCGCCCGACTCCGGCCCTGTCCTGGGGATTCCTGCCAGCCAGGTCGCTCCACTGAGAGGGGAGGACTCACACTACGATGTGTTGCCCTGCACTGACTCTTCCCCCCTGCCCCCAGTACAGCTGCGCGGGGTGGCTCAGCTAGAAAAGCTAACTTCAGGCAGCCTTTCTATTTCCCTAACTGCGTGGCTCAGGCTCCTGCAAAAGGCTGAGACCTTCACTTCCAGTGGGGGCACTGCCGGCATGCTTCCACTTCTGGTCCATGTCCAAATGCGCCTCTACATTTTTGTGTCCTGTGCGGCCACACCACTCGCCCTGGTCTAGGTACGGCGCTGCTGAGATATGGGATTTGTTGGGACCCTCACCTTTGTACAAGCGTATTTGATCTATCGGCACACAATGAACATTCACTCAAAAATGGAGCGATGATGAAAGTTAAGATGGGGCATTTGTAGTAAGGACCCCTATGAAGATTTCTGAGCGCCTTCAAAAAAAGTTCTCGTCTTCATGTAAGCAGTCTCTTAGACTTAAGTAGTCCTTTTTGCTGTGACAGTATTTAGCAGTACTTTTGAGGTTTGATTGCTTTTTCTGCAAGCTCATAAAAATTGTTTTGTGTGAGAGTTTGGGTTTACTGTTTCAAACAAACACAAAGCAAGCACATGCACACCTAACAGGTTTAAAAATCAGCCTAAAAGGACACACATACCTTTGCAGTTAGCTGCCTCTAGAAGAGCATACCCCCCCTAGATGCGTAATAAGAGCCTGAAGATACTAGGACCTCAAAAGGCATTTGACTCCAAGAGCATTTCTGTACTTGATCCCACAACAAAAAAATCCCCTCACCTTCCAAGTTAAGAAAATACAACAGAACTTCTGATCTGACACTTAAACCTGAATTTTTAAGAAAAGACAATGTCCTTACAGGCACTGGACAAAGAAGAAACTATAGACCTCAGCTCTAAGCAACACGCATATCTGGCCAATTACATGAAGGTTCAGCCTGGGCTCGTATCAGTCCTGTGGCTGTTCATCCCAATTTGAGTTCACTACTCCAGAAATGAACAGTCTGCCAAAGACAAGGTAATAATTCATAAAATGAGCAGAGAGCTTTATATAGAGAACCTCATAACCCTAAGTGCAATCTTATCATTTCTTTCAATAAAGTCGCCAAAAAGATAGATTAATCGAGGTTAGTCATTAGCCTGCAAGACCTCTAGATTTCATATGCAAAACCTAGCAACTAGCTTTCACGATTTCTGAGCTTTGCATAATGGGTCAGTATTTCTCTGTCTTAATTCAGGATTTCACAGCTGTCATTTTAATAAATTGTAGACACTTTACATAAAAAAAGAAAAAAATCTGTCAACTCTGCTGCTGCCTTAACTTGATGAACTAATCATGAGTCTGGCCCAAATTGTAATAAGAGATGTGTGTGAGATCTCAAGTTGACATTACATTGTCTTTCGGTGAGCAGAGATTCCATGCATGCGCCGGTGAATGCAATCCGCTTCTAACACAATCAATCAAGAGCCCACCCTTTCTTCCTGTACCGGCATTTCATGCTAACGTTGACTTATCTGAGCTCAACAAGCAGGTTGCTACACATTCTGTCAAATACTGAATGCAAACAAAACATAGATGCTAATGAGAGTCGCTTTGGGAAGGCCCCGACTTACCTGCTCATGGTACTCAATGCCCATACTGAGTGTGTTGATTAAAATTGCAATCATGATCCCGCGACCAAAGTATTTGCTGTCCACAATTTTTCTGAATGTTTCGCACACTAGTTTCCAGAGCTCAAAGAATTTATTCGGCTTGGTGGTTCGACTCTTGCCTCGCTTGGTGTCTTTCTGGTCATTGTACTGGGCATCCTGTGTAAATTCATAAACTCCTTCACCCTCTGAGTCCAGGGTCTCGTTGTCGGTGGCCTCAACCTCACTGGTAAGGGTCCGGCTACAGTGCGGACAGATGTCCGGAGGACAAACTCCACTGTCAGGTTTCCCACCTTGGTCAGAAAGCTTACAAGAACCTTTGCAGGCACCTACCCACACACACACACAAAGAAAAAAAAAAGTTAAATAAGAGTGTCCAAGTTGAATGCAAGGAAGGTAGAATGCAAATTAGAATTTTAAAGTAGGGCATTTGCCAAATGCTTTATAAAAAGAAATAAAAACTACTTTTCTAGAGTCAGCATCATCATTAGGCCGACTAGATGGTTGTCTAAGATAGCAGCTTTTGGAGGATTAGAGAAGGGGATAACCAGGAACAATAGAGAGGCAAGTAAAATTATAGGTCCTAATTGCCACAAAAACTCAGAGAGCCATCTGTAAATATTTTTACCCTCAGGGAGGGTGGGTAATTTGGGACACTCCAAGCCAGTTAGGTTTTCAGAATGTTCTTGCTATTAAATGCTGTCGAGTCTGTGGATAGTTGTCCTAAACTCTATTTGGTCTTCAGACAGGCGGCTAATTGTCAACCTCAGCAAGACAGAGCTCCTTCATGTCTCCAGGGATCCTGACTTCACCCCCCCACAAAGCATCAATCTCGGCGACACTCAAATTCAGGTCACATCCCAGATCAAATACCTGGGTGTAACTCTTGACCACCTTCTAAACTTCCAACCTCATATCAGCAACACCACCAAAAACATCTACTTCAGGATCCGAATCCTCCATAACCTATATCCCTCTTACCCTAGGACAGCTTCCGCACCGTTTGCTAAGCCTCCATCACCCTGCTCATTGACTACTGCAATTCCATTCTCCATGAGCTCCCCAAGACCACCTTGTTCCCCTTCAGCTCGCTCAAAACATAGCTGCACACCTCAATGCCAATGCCCCTAGACATTCCTACATTACTCCGATACTAAAATCCCTACACTGGCTTCCGGTTGCATCACATATCAGGTTCAAGGACTCCTGTCATCACCCACAGAGCCCTCATCAACACTACTGCAGAACAACTACAATATTAAACGCCCCAACACAAACAGACCCTGGCGTCAAAATGTATCAAATCGTCTCCTCCCAATGGCACAAAGCAGCAACAGACCTCAGCACATCCTTACAAGAGCCTTCCAATTCTACGCTCCTACTAACTGGAACAAACTCCCCCCCCCCCCCCAATATGCTGCCTCCAATCCCACACCCTCTTCAAAAAACACCTTAAGACTTTTCTCTTTGAAGAATACTACAATGCATCCACCTCAGCAGACCCCCAGCAACAAAACCTCCCACCCCGCCCACCGAATACCATGACTCACCCCCCCTTAACCAGCACCTTCCCTCATCCTACCTCATTGCCCCCTCCTCCTTCCCCCTCGACACACTCCAGCTCTGCCCCCCAACACCCTCCAGCTCCATCCCTGCCTGAAGTTGTCCACAATGACTACCCTCTTAGTTATTGAAGCCACCTGTACACAGTTTAAATCAATCCCATTCTAGCACACTCATGTTTTATATGTTTAGTTATCTTGTTTCAAAGTTGCCTGTACATAGTTCTAATTCTTCCATGTAAATGTTCATTTACTGTTCTATGTAAACCATTTTACTTTGTAGAAAAATGGTACATAAAACCAGTTAAATAAATAAATAAATAGCTGATAAAATGGCATCTATAGCTACTGATACATACATGCACATATACATACACACACACACAAAACAGTTTAATATTTAAAAGTATATTATCCAATTACGTGTTTTTATAGGATTGATTTGGAAGGGTTGGTGTTGGGGTAATAATGATTGTTGAGTGTAGAGAGTAATGGTTAACACATTTCTGCACATAAAACAAGGTCTTATATTCACAAATGGTTTTTTGGAATTATACGAGTACATCGGGAAGCCATTCCTAGAGGAGAGGATGGGCAAGGTTGGGGCAGAGAGAGAGCGTAGTTACTCACCTGTAACAGGTGATCTCCGGGAACAGCAGGAATTTAGTCTTCACATATGGGTATCGTCAGTACCGAAGGACCCTGCGCGGGAACGCTCCCCAGCGTCCAATAGGAAAGCTTTTGTGAGCATCCCACAGCGCATGTGTGCTGCCTTCCCGCCTCTGTACCTCTCTTACTTCAGTTGAGTTTATAGCTGACACCAAAGGAGAGAAGTAGAGAAAGAGAGAGATAGAGACAAAATCCTAGGGGAGGTGGGTGGGCTGTGAAGACTAAATTCCTGCTGTTCCCGGAGATCACCTGTTACAGGTGAGTAACTATGCTATCTCCAGGAACAAGCAGGAATGTAGTCTTTACATATGGGGACTCCCCAGCTGAAAGATGCCAAGGGGGGACTCCAGCTGGCTGAGAACCCAGGTGAAATGGGTCATGCTTCCTCCCATGGACCTTAGGCATCCAAACTGTGGATGGTGGGTAAGAGTTGTATTAAGTATGGAAGAGATGTGGAACAGCCTGGCCAAACGAGGCATCCCGACGGGAGTTCTTGTCTAAGCAATAGTGGGCTGTGAAGGTATTTACCGAAGTCCAAGTGGCTGCTTTGCAGATGTCATCAACAGAGACAGAACGAAGGTTAGCCGTTGAGGCTGCCATTGCTCTCACATTGTAGGATATGCAATCTGCAATCCAATTTGACAGAGTTCTTTTGGAAACTGGAAGTCCCAAATGACTAGAGTCAAAAGCCACAAAAAGCTGAGAAGATTTTCTATGTGGCTTAGTTCTTTGGAGATAAAAAGCCAAGGCTCTTTTACAATCCAATGTGTGAAGATTCCTTTCCGCACTGGAGGCATGAGGCCTAGGGAAGAATATAGGAAGATAAACCGACTGGTTTAAATGAAAAGGCGAAACCACCTTTGACAGAAAGTGAGGATGAGTCCTGAGGACTACTTTATCATGGTGAATCCTTGTATAAGGAGGGTCAGCTACTAATGCCTGTAGTTCACTAATGCGTCTTGCAGAAGTGATGGCAATTAGGAAAATAACCTTCCATGAAAGAAACTTTAGGTCTGAAGTGGCTAAAGGTTCAAAGGGCGGTTTCATAAGCTGACCAAGAACAAGATTTAGATCCCATGCCAACGGTGGTGGTTTAATGGAGGTTTTGTTAAAAGTAGGCCTCTTGATATAAGTGGATGAGAGGAAATAGGTTGTCCATCGAAAGGTTTATGAAAAGCAGCAATAGCACTAAGGTGGACCCTAACTGAATTGGTCTTCAGACCAGAAGTTGATAATTGTAGAAGATACTCTAGTAGCAACTCTACAGGTACTAAAAGGGGGTTAAGTCCCTTTTGTGAACACCAGATAGAGAACCTTTTCCACTTGAATGCGTAGGAACGTCTTGTGGAGGGTTTTCTGGAAGCCAGGAGGATATCCTTTACTTGTTGAGAAAAGTTAACATTCTGGAATTCTAGGCTTTCAGTAACCAGGCCCTGAGATGTAGGGACTGGGGATTGGGATGCAGTAAAGATCCGTTCTCCTGTGACAGGAGATCTGGAGCATTCCCCAACTCCAGAGGTGTGGTTTGAGAGAGACGCAGAAGAAAAGGATACTATGTTTGCCCTGGCCAACGTTGAGCTATGAGTATCATACAAACTCTGTCTCTCTGAAGTTTGAATAAAGTCTTGGGAATGAGGGGAATGGGTGGGAAGGCATAGAGGAAGTCCTGTCCCCAGTGGAGTAGGAAAGCATCTCTTGCCTGACAGTTTGAGCCAGAATTCTGGAACAGAATCAGGGAAGTTTGGCATTCTGTGGACTTGCAAAGAGGTCTATATCTAGTGTTCCCCAGATTTGAAACACTCAAGCAAGCTGGTATGAGTGGAAATTTTGTTTATTGTGACAAGCAACAGAAAAACAGACAAAAAGCAAAAACAATCACCCCAACCAAGTCCCACACCCCCCCAAAACCCCACCCCCCGACATAATGCACAACAAGAATCACACCCCCCGTAACCCACCTCCCCAAACCCACCACCACACCCAGCACCCAACACACGTGCCCCTCCCCCCAACAACAATCCGCAATAGTCCATGACAATGTCCATGTCCCCCCCCCCTTCAGTCCAATGTCCATGCTGGATCCGACCCCCCCCCTGCAGCAACACCCCAGAATAGTCCAAACAGTGTCCATGTGGCATCGCACAAGTCCCTCCCCCTCACAACAACCCCACCAGTCCACATTGTCCGCACTGTCCGTTGGTGGGGATTGCCGGAGCCCCCCCCAAACCCCCCAAATACAACATCCCCTGTCCCCATCCCCTCCCCTGCAGAGGGAGCAGCAGCTCCCCGCCCCCTCCCCATCCATCCCACAAAAACAAACACAGCAAAAGCAAAACCTCCCCTCCCCCACCCCCCAAACAAAAACATAAGGGCACCTTGAGCCCGTCCCCAACAGAATCCCACCAAAACAAAACATAACTAATTATACAAAGCAAAAGCTAAATAACAAGATAAACAAAACCCCTGTGCTGCCCTGCAATCCAGTCAGCGGAGCGGGATGCCCAGGACACAAAAAGAACAGACAAAAACACAAAAACAATTGGGACAGCCCTACCCCTAAGGAAAAAGGGAGAGCGGACAAGTGGTCCAACCCCTGCAACAGCACCAGCTCACCCCCCCCCCCTCCGGGAGAAAAACAACCCCAAAAACCTACCCATAAACAAAAACCCCAGGGAAGGGAACCCTCCCCCACCTGTCACACCCCCCTCCCCAGGGAAACAAACCAACCCCAAAGCCCTAAAGGGGGGATAAACACCGGGAACCCCTCCCCCTCACGGGGGGCGGAGGGTGAGGTGACGCCACAGACGCTCCCAACGATGGGCCTCCACCACCCGCCTTTCGCGTTGCGCCATGCTGGACACTTCCTCCAGAATGTCCCGCACCACCTCGTCGAGGGGCAGGACCAACCCCCGGGTCGAGACATGACAGCGCGCTTGCCACAGGTGGTAGCGCACTACGGCCGTGACGAGGTAGAGGGTCCCGGAGTCCTGCCTTAGAGGAAAGGACCAGGCCCCGTACACCCACTCCGCATACGTAAGGAGGGAAAGGTCGCGGAGGTGAAGAGCAGCGGACACCAACCAGCAGGCCTCCACGTTAAAGGGGCACTGCCGGAGGAAATGGTCCATGGTCTCCGTCTGCCCTTCACACCCGGCCCTCGGACAGACCCGCTCGGCCTGTGACCTGTACTTGAGGTTGTCCCTCACGTACAAACGCCCGTGGAAAGACAACCAGGCCACATCCCGAACCTTCTTCGGTAGCCGAGGGGAGTTCAACAGCCGAAGGCCCCGCTGCATCACATCCGCCGGACAGTCCCGCAGGGCCCACCGTGGTTGAAAGTGAGAGGTGAGTACCATCCGGTATAATCCTTTCCGCCCCAAGGACTGGGCGAGCGGGTCGGTCACCCCCCACCGCCGAATGAGCCCCACCATCGCAAATACGTACGATGGGGCCTGTTCCACGCTCCGACGCACACGTGGGACCGAGGACGCCCCCTCCCACTGCTCCCAGAAGCGGGAGAACCATTCCCGATAGGAGGCCACCCACCAAACCCCACCCCCTTCCCGCATCCTACCCAAGTGGAACGCCATAGACAAGACTGACAGGAAGACAAGGGGGTGCAACATACCCGAACCGCCCTCTGCCCGATCCAGGCAAACGATGTTGCGCTGGACGGGGTTCAGGCGATTACCCCACAGAAAACAGAAAAAGACAGCACAGACAGATGCCTGACGGGACGATGGAAGGACGAAGACCGTGGCCACGTGCAGAAAGAGAGGAAGCAGAAACGTCCCGAGGAGTTTGATCTTCTCCTCGTACGTACACCTCCACCCCCTCCACCGCAGCACCCGACACCGTGCAGTCTCAAGACAACGGTCCCAATTGGACTCCACACAGTCCTCCGACCCGAAGACGAGGCCCAAAACGCGGACCTCCCCCACGGGAGGAGGAAAGGGGGCGCAGGAAGGCGGGGAGGCCTCCGAGGGGCCCAACCACAGCGTCTGGCACTTGCTGTGGTTAACAGAATGGGCTACCTCCGAGTACTCCTCCACGGCCTCCCGCAGGGCCTCTACCCCCTCAGTGCCGTCCACGTAAACTGAGATGTCATCAGCGTAGGCAACAACGGACACCGGGGGCGCACCCGGCGCCTCCAGGCCCCGCAACCCACCTGAGGACAATCTCCGGAGGAAGGGGTCGAGGGAGAAGACATACAGCAAGGGGCTCAAAGGGCACCCCTGCCGCACCCCCGAGGCGACACCAAACGGCCGTCCGAGCCACCCGTTAATAAACGGGAAGCTCACCCCCCCTCGGTACAGCGCCTGCACGACGAAGAGGAAACCTGCGGGGAGGCCGAAGTGCTGGAGCACCACCCACAGGTACCGGTGACTGACTCGATCGAAGGCTTTGGACTGGTCCAAGGAGACCAACCAATGGTCCCGTTGGAGCGACCGGCCTCTCTCCACCACCTCCCAGACTGTGGCGACAGCGTCCAGAACCCCTCTCCCCCGAACGGAACAATACTGGGAAGGGGACAGCAAAACGCCCGACACCTCCACCAGTCGGTTGGCCAAACACTTGGCCAGAATCTTCCGGTCCGCGTTCAGAAGAGAGAGCGGCCGCCAAAAGTCCAAGGAGCTATCGTCCTTCCCCTTGGAGAGCAGCAGCAGGACAGACTTGCGAAATGACCGCGGGAGAAACCCCGTATCCATGATCTCCTGAAACAGAGAGGTCAGGAAGGGGGCCAGCTGGGCGATGAAAGTGCGATAGAACTCCACAGGGAGCCCATCGCGCCCAGGCACCTTCCCCAACGGCATGGCACGAATCGCCCTCTCCACCTCCACCTGCTGAATCGGAGCAGCGAGTGCATCAACCTGTGCCTGAACCACAGCCGAATACACCGGGGGAAGGCCCAAGTACTCTCGGATATGGGTGAGGTCCACGGGGCGATCCCCAAACAGGTCCGAGAAGTATTCCCCCACCATCCGCAAAAGGTCCTCCTGGGAGGTATGAATGGTACCGTCCTCGCCCCGCAGGGCCATGACCTCCCGACGCCGAACCCTCTCCCTGCAAGTTAGGAAGGGGTCTGGAGCAGCGACCCCACCGGCCGCCCCCTCGAAGCATAGGGAGGCATGGCGATCGTAAAGCAGGCCACGGAGCTGGACTCGCACCTCTTCCACCTCCTCCCGCGCTGCCCCTCGGGATACCAAACGATCCAGCGACCTCCGGAGGACAGTGTAAGTGAGGTAGCGGGATCGAGCCATGGAGGTACCCCGGGAACGGAAGAGTTGGCGGGCACGCGTCTTCACCTCGTCCCACCAGGCGCCACGGGAAGGAAAAACACCCAACAGGGTCTCCTGGTCTGCGAGAAAGGCCAAGAACTCCTGGACCACCTCTGATGTTGCCAACAACTGCACATTCAGTCGCCACAGGCCAGGACCCCTGCTGAGCTCCTCGTGGTTAGCCAGGAAGGACACGGAGAGGACGCGGTGGTCCGAAAAGTCAACCGCCTGCAACTGCGGAGGGGAACACTCCACCCGGGCACTCACATATATCCGATCGATACGACTCCTGCAGGTCCCATGATAGTAGGTGAACCCCGGCGACCTAGGGAAGGCCCGGTGGAAAACATCCACCAGGTCAGCCGTCCGGGTCATCTCGGCCAAAAAGAGGCCCTCGTAACTGGTGGGCAACGATCCCCCCCTCGGTCCTGCAAAAAGGTGGTGGTGTTGAAATCCCCGGCGAGGACCACCAAACGGGAGGTGTGTAAGTAGGGGCGGATGACCCCAAACAGGGTCTTCCGCGCCAACTTAGACTGGGGGCCGTAGACCACCACAAAACGAAACCGATGAGGCCCGCAGTAGCCGTCTAAGAGCAAACACCGGCCCTGCTCCAGTTCCCACACGTACTGCACCTGAAATCGGTTAGACGTGAACAAAACCGCCACTCCTGCGTAGGGCTGTGCCGCAAGCGACCAGTACGAAGGGCCCCACCTCCACTCCCGCTTCGCCCGATGAAGGCTAGCGAGCGAGGTGAACCTGGTCTCCTGCAAGAAGATGACATCCAGCCCACTTGTGGAAAGAAAATCATAGGCCGTAGCCCGCGCCTGGTACGAGAAAATACTGGCCACGTTGATGGTGGCGCACGAGAACGCAGGAGTGCACGCCATGCCTAGTTCGTGTGCAGTGACCCTTTCCTCCTCTTCTCACCATACCCGGGATCCCCGGAATCCCGCTTGCAGGACAAGCCCGTGAGCTGGAGCAACTCCTCACGGTCCACGTTGACCACCTCGAGGATCTCCTCCTCCTCCTGCTCGACCCTGTCCCCCCACGAGGTGCTGGTGTCCCTGAGACCACCAGGCAAAGCTGTCACAGGGGCTAACCCAGTTCCCATGGGGCGAGGGGGCACGGACAGGTCAGGGGTCGGAGGAATGATCTCCTCCGTGGGGTCCACCACCGGTGCCTCCCCCCCCTCCCTGGACAAAGACTTTGAGACAACGGACCAGTGCCCACCCCCGCGGGGGAGGCCGGGATGGCCGGGTCAGCAGGGGGCTCCTGCGAAGGCCCAGTACCCAACTGCGGGGGCAAAGACTCGGCCTCCCTCACCCGTCGGGCACCAGAATCCACCTTGACCGGAGGACCCTGACCGCGGCGCGCCTTCGAAACTTTCAAAGGTCGCCGCTGAGGAAGAGGGGCCGCCCCCGCCGCTAACCGCTCCGAGCGCCGCACAGGAAGCCCTGCCTCCACAGGCATGCCCTCATCCACCTCAGCCGCATCAGTAGCCAAGAAGACGAAACGGTTGACGTCCAACACGGGCTCTACTTCCAACAATGGGGAGGTCTCCCGCTTCTTCCTCTTGGACTTGCCACCCTTGGAAGGGACCGTGGTCCATTCCTGAGGTGGCACCACCCGCAACCCACTATCCTGTCGTGACACATCAACCTCCACCACATCAACCCTCTCCTCCCTCCTACCCAAATCCCCTCCCCCTGGTGGCTCCCTCGGTTCAATGGACTCCTCCACCCTAAGGCCCCCTGGCTCCTCCTGAGGGAGAGGGTCCTCCACAACCTCCTCCCGCACAGGAGCCCGAGGTGGGGCGACGGCATCCCCCCCCGGTCCATTGTGTGATGCGGAGGGGCAGCGGGCAAAGGGGTGGCCCAACTCCCGCAAAGGTTACACCGGATAAGCAAACACCCGGCCGAGGCATGACCCCGTCCACCACAACGGGTGCAGACCTGCTCGGGACAGTTCATGCTCAAATGGCGGAATGAGCCACAGCGGTGACACTCGCGGGGTTGCCCGGGGTAATAGCACAAGATGCGATCCCGACCGAGGAAACCGGCCGAGGGCACGTGCTGCACCACATTTCCCACCTCACGCAAACGGATCTTACCTTTCCACGACCCGTCCCACACCCCTAGGGGCCCAGCGCCCTTAACCAGGGGTGCGAGGAGCACCGCATGGCGCGACAACCAAAACTGGATGTCCTGCCCTGGGAGCGACTCATTCCGGGATAGGATGGTCACAGGTACCGTCCCCTGGCGAGAGATAGGCACAACACGAAAGTCAGCCCACCCTCCCTGCCCCCTCTGCTGCTGGTATCGGTCCAGAAAATCTCCAGCCCCCGTCTCAGCATGAAACTAACATCATATTCAATGGTGTTGTTCATGTGGATAAAGGCGTAGAGATCTCCCGGGAGAAACCCCAGCCCAAGGACCATCCTCAAGACCTGTTCCCTGGCTGGAGGGGGCCCCTCCCCAGCCCACCGGATCTGCGCCACGTTGCGCCGTCGGACCTCACCCCCTACCCCTCGGAACCCTCCCCCACCTCCTCCCCCTCCTACAGGACCATTCCCCTGGGAACCCCCCCTCCCCCCCGCCCCCCCTGACATCCCCGGAGTGGTGCCCGACCCCCACAGCGCCGCCGCAAAGGTACGGGGGGGGGGGGAACCGACCCCCCAGCTCCCAGCCCCTGCCCTCCTTGGTCTTCTCCTGCATCCACCTGCGGGGGACCCTGCTGCTGGTCTGCAGGATCCGCAACCGCCTCACATGGGGCGACCTGAGGACTGGGCAAGGTCAGCTCCGCAAACACAGAATCAGGGATGCTATCCCTTCCGGATCCCTGGGTGCCACCGAGAACCCCCGGATCACCCCCTGCTGCCACCTCCGGCTGCCGAAAGGCAGCAAAGGCCCCTGGAGGGCCTGTCGGGGTCTCCAAAGCTAATTGAAGGGCATCACGGACCTGGTTCTCGGTAACACCCAGGGGACCAGAAAGCCCCCCCAAACCTCCGTCCCGTGTTCCCGACCCAGCGCAAGACTCCTGGGTCTCAGCCACCACTATCGGGGACGGACCCCGCTCCCCTCCATTCCCGGGATCCAGAGGGACCACCCCATCCCCTAACCCCACTGAGAATGGACCCTTCCCCGATCAGGACCAACCGCTACCTCCTTCCCCACTATTAGACCAGTCGTCCGCTCCCCCTTTCCCTCCACCTATACAGCTACCGGCAATAAGGCAGGACCTACCCGAGACAGCAGGGCAGAGCCCCCAACAATAACGTCCCCCAAACCTCCACCCCCCTGCCCCCCGTCCCTCCCAGGTCCTACCTTATTGTCGGTGCCAGACGTGGCACAGGAGACCAGAACCT
Organism: Ichthyophis bannanicus; assembly: GCA_033557465.1. Classification (NCBI taxonomy): domain Eukaryota; kingdom Metazoa; phylum Chordata; class Amphibia; order Gymnophiona; family Ichthyophiidae; genus Ichthyophis; species Ichthyophis bannanicus. The sequence goes on along the minus strand of CM066038.1, from coordinate 450,601,663 downwards.
CGTGACCGGCAGCCAGGGCTCCAGCAGCAAGGGCGGACGCCCCCCCTGCGAGCCAGGCTTCCCTCGGCCACAGCAACAGACAAGACAGGCAGCTGCACAGCCCGCTCCACGGTCCCAGATTGCAGAGACAGCTGACCAATACTCTTCCCTCCCTGACCCCCTCCGGGGGCCGCAGAAAAGAAAGAGCAGCCCCCATCCTGCTCCTTCCCCCTTCCAGCACCCTTCCGGCCCCAGCCAGCCACCGCAGAAGACGCTGAGCGAGCACCCTGTAGCTTTCTGGGGGCCGGAAGGGCAGCCAAAACAGGGGAATCCTGTCTGCCAGCCATCCCCCTATCAAAACCCTGCACCGGGACTTTAACTGCTGCCGAAGAAGAGCCAGCCGCCCGAGGACCATCGGACACCAAACCTCTCTGGGAAAGCAACAATAAATCCTCCACAGCATCACTGCAAAGAGCCGGCATCAGAAGAGCAGCAGACCCATAGTGACTTGCAGACTTCCTGGAAGACCCGGAAATGATGTAATCATCCCGACGGCGGCCATCTTGGGGTTGCAAAGGAGCCGGGGAAAGCCCTGCCAAACCGCACTTCCTGTAGAGCAGGGGTCTCAAACTCCAGACCTGGAGGGCCGCAAACCCAGTCAGTTTTCAGGTTATCCTAATGAATATGCATGAGATATATGTTGCATACAATGGGGGTAGTGCATGCAAATATCCCTCATGCATATTCATTAGGGATACCCTGAAAACCTGACTGGTTTGCGGCCCTCCAGGACTGGAGTTTGAGACCCCTGTAGAGGAACTTCATCAGCTACACCAAGACACCTGCGGGGACTCCGGCGGCCATCTTGGACACTCTGTTCAGCTGCCACAGACCCAGGTAGTGCCGGAATGGACAGAGACAGAGCCCCGGGAACCGGTTTCTGGCTTCGGTTTTCATCCACCAGCCCTTCCTCCTGATACAGGGATGCAACATCGGTTGTGGGATCCTGTGCAGTACGCTGGGCCAGTGCCCCTCCCCCAACCGCCCCGGGGGCATCGGACCTCAGAGAACACACTGAAGGAACAGCAGGACATGCCACCATAGCCACCGATGCCTCATCCGTCGATCCATCTTCCACAGTAGCCGACAGGTAAGGAACTCTGGGGTCTGGAACATTATGCACCACTGCCAATGATGATAACCCTTTCTCCACTTTACCCAGGGCAGGCAAGGGTGGGTAACAAAACCTTCTGGGATCCACCGGCCGTCCCACCCCCGGGGGCCCCCCCTGAACTGCACCTAAGGCTGCCCAACGATCATACTGTTGATAAATTTCTGTGAGGGACCCACAACCCTGGGTTTTTAAAGACATAAGCTGTATATACCTGTCTCTCAGGGCCCGCTTCACCCCCTTCTTATAGGTTTTATAGGCCACCCATTCCTCCCCGGGAACGGTGGCCTGCAGGCTCTCCAGGTGGGAGAGCTGGGCTTGCAGCTGGGCCGCCTCCTCCTGGAGACCCCGGAGCCGCCGCACCGCCGCCACGACCTCGTCTGGGGCCCTAGCTGGCTGCTGGAAGGATGGCAGGCCCGACCCTCCGTCCTCATCCTCACTGGAGGAGGTAGAGGCCTCTTCCAGGACCCGAGGCGGAGGGGGGAACCCGCCTCCTCCAGTGCTATACTGCACGGTCCTCCAGGGTCTCCCCAGGGCCTCTCCCTGCTGCCACCCAGCCTCCACACCCTGCCTGGGGAGGAGACAGGAGCCTCCTCCCTGGGGTCGCGGGCCCAAACCTCCATACCTGTGGGTCCCTCCTCCCTGGCCAGGCACAGTCCTACCTGGGGGGTCCCCCACCCGGGGCGCCGGCTGTTCCAGGCTGCTGGTTCCTCCATCCGGATTCAGAAAAGGAGGCCCACCAGGCTTGGTAGGCCTCTGGGCCTGGGCCTCTCCTGCTGGAGGTGGCCCAGGACCCGACATCCAGTCTCAGGTAGTTGCTAAGCCCCGCCCCCTAGCAGGAGCTCTCTGGGAGAGGTCTGCACTCTAGCTCTGCTGAACAGCAACTGAGTGGAGGGACCACTCGTGTGGCAGCAGTATTCGACTGAGTTTTTCTGCCCACAAGTTTTGAATGCCCGGAAGGTATACCGCAAACAGGTGAATTTGTAACTCTCTGGCGAGGGCCCATAGTCACAAAACTTCATTGCATAGCGACAGAGAGCCTGTTCTGCCTTGCTTGTTCACAAAGAACATAGCTACCTGATTGTCGGTTTGGACCAGAACTGTTTTGTTGCTGAGATGGCCCTGAAAGACTTGAATAGCATTGAAAATGGCTCTCAACTCTATGAGGCTTATGTGAAGGAAAACCTCCTGTGAGGTCCAAAGAACCTGAGTGGAGAGATCGTGCAAGTGGGCCCCCAACCCATCTTGGACGCATCTGTCGTCAGAGTGGTTTGGCATAGAGGCTGCTGGAAAGAAGAGCATACAAGGAGGTTTTTCCAGGGATTGCCACCATTGCAGGGACAAAATCAGACGTTGTGGTAGTTCTGATTTTGTCTGTTAGTCGACCTGAGGCTTGTGACCACTGAGAGGAAAGGGTCCACTGGGCCTCGCATGTGGAGTCGAGCATAGGGAACCACATGGACAGTGGATGCTATGTATCCCAGCAGTTGAAGCATCTCCCGAGCAGTAAGGAATACTTTCATAGATACTTGAGATGCCAGTTGTATTATACGTAGACAGCGTGGCTGGGGCAGGAAAGCCCTTGACTGCTGTGTGTCTAGACAAGCCCCTATGAATTCTAGAGATTGAGAGGGGGTGAGATGAGATTTTGGGAGGTTTATGACCAGCCCCAAGTATTGAAGAATTCCCATTGCTCAAGAGAGAGCGAAGCTGACCTCTAGAGCTGTGGATGCTCGAATGAGCAAATCGTCTAAGTAAGGGAAGACGAATATCCCCAGAGTCCTCATAAATGCTGCTACCACTGCCATGCATTTTGTGAAAACTCTTGGAGCAGAGGCTAGTCTGAAGGGAAGAACTCTGTACTGGAAATGTCTTCCCTGGACCAGGAATTGAAGGAACTTCCTGTGATCTGAGTGGATAAGAATATGCGTGTACGCATCCCTTAGATCTAGAGAACAGAGCCAGTCCTGACTTTGGAGGTATGGTAGGAGTGTTCCGAGGGAGATCATTTTGAACTTTTCTTGGAACAAATATTTGTTTAATTCTCTGAGGTCTAATATAGGTCTGTGTCCCCCTGTCTTCTTTGGAATAAGAATGCAGGCGGAGTAAAACCCTGTTCCCTGTTGGAGAATGGGTACTTCTTTGATTGCTCCTTGAGCTAGAAGTGATGTGATTTCCTGCCAAAAGAGGTCGGGGGCAGGCCCATAAGAATTGAACTGTTTTACTACAGTAGGTGGGGGCAAGTTGAGAAAATGAAGCTTGTACTCTAGTTTTCTGATGTTATTTGTTGCCATCATTTGGCAAAATAGCATAGTCTTCCTGGAATGGTCAAGGGTTCTGGACCTTTTAGGGGCAGAATGACTAAGTTCTCTAGATAGAAGTCAAAGACCCTGAGGGGGCTGGGTCTGTTGAGCTAGTTGAGCTTTTTGAGCTTGCGGCTTTCTTTGCTGTCTGTTCTGTTGTTGCCCCTTCTGGGGAACATGGCGCGGACAGTGAGTTTGATGGGTGTAAGATTGGTAAGGCTTCTTTTTCTTTCTGAAAAAGGTTTTTTTTGAATATTTTGTTTTTTGCTGGGTTGGCTGTAGACTTTGACAATCTGTTTAAAGTAGTATTGTCAGATTCAAGCTGATTAGCCTTGTCCTGCCAGTCCTTGCCAAAGAGATTTTCTCCTGTGCAAGGAATGTTTCCCAGCTTTTCTTGCACCCACTGTTCTAAGTCTAATGCTTGAAGCCAAGCAATACAATGTGCTCCTATGGATATAGCAGAGGTTCTGCTAATACATTCAAAGCAATCAAAGGTAGAACGGTTCATGAATTTTGAGACATTCTGGACATGCTTGACCAGAATAAGGTAGTTTGCTCTTTTTTCCTCCGAAACACAGGGACTAAGGAGCTCTAAGTTTTTTGTGACTTCTTCCAGGAACATTCCCATATAAAGAATGTAGGAACTGATCCTGGCTCCTAGCATGGAGGATTGAAAGCATCAACGACCAAAGGCATCGAGTGTCCTGGATTCACGGCCAGGAGGATTAAAAGAATGTGTTTTAGCACTCTTGATCCTTCGCATGGCCGATTCCACTACCATTGAATGGTGTGGTAACTGAGTTTTTTTGAAAACCAGGACAACTTGGCACTCGGTGCATAGTGTCAAGGCATTGGGAATGTGAAGATATTGTTAAAGGAGTTTCCGACATTCTCAACATTAGATCATGTAATATCTTGTGAATGGGAAGCATAGCTGCTTCCTTGGGAGCCATAGGGTATTGTAGAATTCTTAATTCTTCTGCCCTAAGTTCTTTTTCTGGAATCACAGTGATTGCAAGACCCTTTGCTAAATCACATATGAAATCCTGGAAGGACATATCCTCTGGAGGAGACATTCTGCGTTGAGGAGAAGGAACTGAATCTTCTAAAAGATTCACTGTGGTACTGGAAGAATCGTCAGAGTCATCGGAATCGGAAGACTCAAGCACCGGGTATCAACGCATGGTATCGGTACCACTCGAAGTCGGTACTGAAATGTCTAGGTTCCTGATCCCCGATACCAGAGATTGGCATGGGGGGAAGCAGTCCTGTCGAATCAGGTACTTTTGGTACCGGTACCAATGTCGGTACCGATACCTGTTGAACCGTCTGTTGCGGTCTTAGCGGTACCGAAGCTGCTAAGAGGGCGGCTAGACTGCATTCGATAGCGAGGATTCTGTGATCTATCGCTCCTGCCAATGCCTGGGTGCCAGTACCAGTGGAAGCGGCTACAACCCCAGAACATGGCACCAGTAGTTCTGCAGAGGTGGAGGCCTCTGGAACAACCTGTAGCCCCGTTGATGCTTTGGAGCCCGAAGATTCCCGCCGGGGCTGTTTTGCCGGTGAAGTATCCTCGAGGGAAACGCCTGTGGCATCTTGATACTTTGAAGGAGATTTGCCCTTCGAGGACCGGCTAGTCTTAGAAGACTTAAATTTGGTTACCTGAGATCCATGGGAGGCAGATGAAGCCCTGGAAGACATTGATACAACTGACATTGTGTCGGCAGCAAAAAGGGTACCGGGTTTTGCAGCTCTATTCTGCAGGCCCCTTTTGGTCATCCTCATGCAGGAGAGACACTCCGTTGGACAATGTTCAGGACCCAAACATTTTAGACACCAATCATGGGTGTCAGTGACGGAAATGGTACCACCACATTTTGATCATTTTTTTAAACCACTAGCCGGTTTCTCCATGCTTGAAGAAAAATGGACCTAGTGCCCAAAATGGCACCTAGCACCAGAAGCAGGGAAAGATCCCTGAAGAAATACAAGGTTTTTGGTGTTTTTTAAGGAAAGAAGAAGAAGAGAACCGGCAGTACCGGTAGGCGTCGAATGAAGGCAGACGCAACCACAAAAAAAGAAGAAATAAAGGTAAATTTTCTGCGGTGACAGGGTACAGAGGCAGGAAGGCAGCATGCATGCGCTGTGGGATGCTCCCAAAAGCTTTCCTATTGGACGCAGGGGAGCGTTCCTGCACGGGCTCCGTCGGTACCGACGATACCCATATGGGAAGACTACATTCCTGCTTGTTCCTGGAGATTGTCCTCATCTCTACCACCTCCACTGGGGACTATTCCACGGATCCATCACTGTTTCCATTAAGAAATATTTCTGCATATCACTCCTGAATCTATCCCCCTTCACCCTCATCCCATGTCCCCTTGTAGCAGAACTTGCTTTCAATTGAAAGAGGCTCTCCCCCTGTACATTTATGCCATGGAGGTATTTAAACATCTCAATCATATCACCTCTATCCCGCCTTTCCTCTAAGATGTACATATTAAGATCCTAAATCTGTCCTCATATGCTTTATAATGAAGACCACTAACCATTTTAGTAGCCACCCTCTGTACCGACTCCATCCTGTTTATATCCTTTTGAAGGTGCAGTCTCCGGAATTGCACACTATACTCCAAATGAGGTCGCAACCAAGACTTATACAGAGAAACTATCGCCTCCTTTTTTCTGCAAGCCATTTCTCTCCGTATGCACCCAAGCATCCTTCTAGCTTTTTCCGTCGCCTTTCTACCTATTTGGCTACTTTAAGATCATCAGACACAACCACGCCTAGGTCCCCGCTCTTCTTTAGTGGACAAAAGTACTTCACCCCTTATACTATATTGCTCCCTTGGATTGCTGCAGCCCAAATGCATAACCTTACATTTTTTAACATTAAATCCCAGCTGCCAAATTCTAGACCATTCTTCAAGCTTTGCTAGATCCCTCCTCATGTTATCTACATCTTCCTGAGTGTCTACTCTATTGCAGATTTTGGTATCATTCACAAAGAGGCAAACCTTACCCGACAGCCCTTCCGCTATATCACTAACAAAGATGTTAAAAAGAATCGGACCAAGGACAGATCCCTGGGGCACACCACTGGTAACATCCTTCTCCTCAGAGTGAGCTCCATTTACCTGTACTCTTTATCGCCTCCCACCCAACCAATTTCTAACCCAAGCAGTAACTTTAGGGTCCATCCCTAGGGTGCTCAGTTTGTTTATAAGTCACCTTTGAGGAACAGTGTCAAAGGCTTTACTGAAATCTAAATAAACCATATCTAGGGCTCTCCCTCGTTCCAACTCCCTGGTCACCCAGTCAAAGAAATCAATCAGATTTGTCTGACAAGACCTACCTCTGGTGAATCCATGCTGCCTCGGATCCAGTAATCTGCTGGACTCCAGAAAACTCACTATTTTCTCTTTCAGCAGCGGTTCCAATAATTTACTCACCAACAAATTTAAACTAACCGGCCTGTAGTTTTCAACCACATCCTTACTTCCGCTTTTGTGTAAAGGCACCACATGAGCCTCTCTCCAGTCCTTTGGCACCACTCCCGACTCCAACAAGGCATTGAAAAGGTCAGTCAGTGGAGCTTCTAGAACGTCCCCAAGTTCCCTCAGTATTCTAGTGTGTATCCCATCCGGTCCTATCGCTTTGTCTACTTTAAGTTGAGCTAGTTTCTCACAAACACAGGGGCTTGTTTACAAAGCCGCGGTAGCAGTTCGCGATCGTTACCGGAGCCGCGGCCCCATTGATTTCAATGGGGCCGCGGCTCCGATAACGATCGCGAATCGCTACCGCAGCTTTGTAAACAAGCCCCACAGTCTTCTGAAACTTGTTCAAGATGTCCCTTGCTTCTGTTCCTGTTTGTGGGTGTTTTTTGAGGTCCTGCTCCTGGTTTTTCATCCATGAACACAGAATAGAAATATTTTTTAAGCAATTCTGCTTTATCTTCATCAACTTCTACATATTCCTCCCCTTCACCCTTGAGTCTGACAATACCACTTTTGTCCTTCCTCTTCTCACTAACATATCTGAAAAATGTCTTATCCCCCCATTTTATTGCATTGGCTATTTCCTCCTCTTTTTGAATCTTTGCCTTCTTGACTACTTTGCTAGCTTCTTTAAGTTTTTCCAAATATAGATGCCTGTCTTCCTCTCTCTGTGATCTCTTAAAGGCCTCCCTCTTTTTCTTCACCTTTTCAGCTACTTCTTTCAAAAGCCATAGCGGTCTCCTTTTCCTTTTACCTTTATTTACCATTTTAACAAAAAGGTTGGTTGCCTTTAAAATATCCCACTGTTTTTCTACATCCCCCAGCTATTCCCATCACGCTAATGACTCTCTGAGGTATTGGCCCATCTTGGCAAAGTTAGTCTTCCTAAAGTCTAAGACCTTCACCTTTGAATGGATTCTAACAGCCCTAGTCCTAATACTGAACCACACCATCTGGTGATCACTGGGTGCAAACTGATCTACCACTATAACATCAGAAACACTTTCACTATTGGCAAGCACCAAGTCCAGTATTGCCCCTTCATGTGTGGGGTCTGTTACCAATTGCCTGAATAGTTCTCCCTGTAGAGAATCCAGGATCTCCTTACTTCTAGATGATACTGCAGCAGGAATGTGCCAATCAACATCTGGCATATTGAAATCCCCTATCAGTAGCACTTCCCCTTTCCTAGCAATGCTGCTTATGTCTTCAGTTAACTCTCTGTCCACCTCTTCCTCTTGTGAGGGGGGGTCTGTATATCACGCCAATGCAAATAGATTTCTCTTTCCCTCTTTCTAGTTTAACCCACTATGCCTCCTCTCTCCCTTTTAAGCTCTGTAATTCCAAAGCTTTAATAGTATTTTTTACATATAGTGCCACTCCTCCTCGGCTTCTTCCTACCCTGTCCTTTCTGGATAAAGTATAGCCAGGTAAAGTTACATCCCAGTCATGGTTTTCTGTGAACCATGTTTCTGTAACTGCCACTAAATCCAAGTCGGTCACTCCCACCAAAGCTTCAAGATCAGGGATCTTATTTCCCATGCTACATGCATTTATACACACTGTTTTCCATATGTTACCCCTGTTACCCATTTCCATAAAGGTATTTAATGTAGCACTTACCTGGCGGCTTTCTTCACCCATCCCCAACAAATCTAGTTTAAAGCCCTCTTCAGTAGATTAGCCAGTCTACTACTGAAGACGTGTCACCCTTTCTTTAACAGAATGATGCCATCTCTGCTCTGCAACCCTTGGGGTAGGAAACCAAAACACTCTCGATGACACCATCCATGCAGCTATGCATTCATCTCCAGGATGCAAGCCTCTCTGCCTTGGCCTTTACCCTCCGCAGGGAGGATTGAAGGGAACGCCACCTGTGCACCTGACTGCTTCACCCTCTGTCCCAGAGCTATGAAGTCACTTTTGATACACTCAGAGGGATACCTAGCAGTATCATAAGAACATAAGAACATAAGAAATGCCATACTGGGCCAGACCAAGGTCCATCAAGCCCAGCATCCTGTATCGAACAGTGGCCAATCTAGGTCATACGTACCTAGCAGTTTCCCCAAAAGACACAGGTTCCACAATGCTTGTACTGAGTCAAGCATTGATATCCTGGGTCCCTTCTTAATAATGGTTTATGGACCTCTCCTCCAGGAACTTGTCCAAACCTTTTTTTAAACCCAACTACACTAACAGCTTTTACTACATCCTCCAGTAACAAATTCCAGAGTTTGATTACACGTTGAGTGAAAAAATATTTTCTTTTATTAGTCTTAAATAGTTTACCCTATAGCTTCATTGCATGTATCATTTGTTCCAACATGGATTAGCAATATTGGGTAATAGTCAGTGGGCTTGATGACTCTCGGCAAACTCTCTGTAACATCTTGGATTTTGGCACCAGGCAGACAGCATACCTCTCTGGACATCAAGTCTGGTTGGCAGATGGGCGCCTCAGTACCCCTTAGAAGAGAGTCACCAACCACCACTACCCTTCGCTTCCTTGTGATCACTGATTCTGCAACATTGGGGTACTTGAGCTCTGGTTCTTACCTTTCCAGGGATGGTTTTACCTCCTTCACTTCCAGGGCTGCATAATGGTTCTTCAATTCAAGAGCTGGAGAAGTTGGATTGGTGATTCTGGAGGCCCTGGTGACTTGTGTCCAACCTTCATCATTTTGTTGGCACCCATCTTCTCCTCTGCTGGAGAGCTCAGTTGCTGCAAGAAGCATCTCATCAATGTACTTCTTACTGTCTTGAATGTTCCTCAGCCTCGCCACCTCCTCTCTGAGTTCCTCCACTTGTTTCCTCAGAGCTTCAGCATGCAGGCACCCTGCACATGGAACTGGTCCTTCAACTGGCATTGGGACCTCTGTCTGGACAGAGGCAGAAGCTGTAACGGGGGCAACAGCTTTAGCAATACGATTTTTCCCAGCCATTGTTCTGTTCGTGGAGCTTAGGTATCTGTTAAAGCAAAAGAGAGAGATCTACCAAAGTACCAGCCAGTTTCCCAGCTGTCCTTTCAGAGAAAAAGCAGTTAAATCTCTTTATTCACATTCAAAATGTGCTGTTCCAAGTCCCTGTGTTTTGTTAAATGGGGAGGTGAGCTATAAAGCAAGACTGCTCACTAGGGGTTGGTGGAAGTTGGGGGGGGGGGGTGATAGGGAGGGAACTAACACCTAATTAGGTGTCAGCAGTTCCCAAGAACTGAGAAAGTTACCAAAGCAGAGTTTTAAACCTACCCCAGTAAAGAAAATATGTCTACTAAAGCACCAAAAAGAATGTAACTTTGTTTTAAAAATATACCAAAACCCTTTTAAGAGCTCCTAGTCAGAGAGATAACAATTTAGAAAAATAAAATAAACCCTCAAATTCTTACCATTGTTTGAACTGTATAGCCCCTGTTAGGAATGCCTCAACAGGGCAAGGCTCTGATGCTTTTTATGCAGGTCTCAGCTGCTCTCAGTTCATTCATAGGCTAATCAGGCCCACTAACTCCTGATTAGGTGTCAGCAGTTCCCAAGAGCTGAGAAAGTTACCAAAGCAGAGTTTTAAACCTACCCCACTAAAGAAAATATGTCTACTAAAGCACCAAAAGGAATGTAACTTTGTTTTAAAAATATACCAAAACCCTTTTAAGAGCTCCCAGTCAGAGAGCTAGCAATTAAAAAAAAAATAAACCCTCAAATTCTTACCGTTGTTTGACCTGTATAGCCCCTGTTAGGAATGCCTCCTTAGGGCTCTGTTTTGGGTCCTCTTCTTTTCCTCTTTATACTGAATCCCTTGGAGCTGTGATCTCTACCCATGGTTTTCAGTGACATCTTTTGCTGACGACTCTCAGACATGCTCTCTATACCTAACATTTCTCTAGGAATCCATGCTTCTATCTCAGCCTGCCTATGCCTGGATGCCCCGCTTATGAAACACTGTTATCCTTCCTGTCTCCTTGGTGTGCAACCTTGGGTCATTTTTTATTCTTTTCTCTCTTTCTCGGAGCCTGTAGTACATTGAATTTTCATAGTCCAGTATAGGAGTGGTGATTGATTGACACACTGCACGGAAATCCTGAGCATTTAGGAGGGGGTGAAGATTCTTCAGTATCCTGAGTTTGTGGTATACTGATTTGACTCTTTGTTTAACTTATGCTTGATCGAGTAGCACTCCTCGGTTTTGACGGGATCTCTTTGTTGTCAATATGGAGTGTTGCAGGTGGGTTAAATTTTGGATCTTTTGTTATGTGCAGGAGTTCTGTTTTGTTAAAATTGATGTGTAGGTTGTGTGATTGAAACCACTGTTATTGCTATGAAGCAGTTGTTTTTCTCTATAATAATATCAACATGTATTCCTTCCTTTCTGAACACACTATCAAGACCTTCATCAACTCTCTAGTCACTTCCCCACTAGATTACTGCAACCTACTCCTTGCTAGTCTCCAACTGAATCATCTCTCTTCCCTTCAAAATGCAGGTGCACTGCTAATCCTCTACCAGTGTTGCTATGCTCACATAACCCCTCTTTTTATTTCACTTCACTGGCTTCCTTATCTCTTTGTTCATCCATTTCAAATTTCTCCTACAGACCTACAAATGCATTCATTGTGAAGTTCCTCATTACCTCTCCCCTCTTTTCTTTCCCTACACCCCTCTTCACAAACTCCACACATCAGGCAAATTGCTTTTATCTATGTCCTTTTTTTTTCCACTGCCAACTCCATTCATTCTACCTTGCCTTTTCAAATCCATGCTAAAAACCCACCTCTTTGAGGTTGCTTTTGGATCCTGACCCCCTTATTTTTTGTTTAACACCTGTGTGTGTTTTATCCATTCCCTTAATGATCTGTCCCAGTCCTTGTTTGCCCTGTGCTCTTTGGAGCAGGGACTGTTGTAGTTGTTGATTTGGAAGGATAGACTAGATAGGCCATGTGTTTTTGTAATGTCATAATTTTTCTCTGTTTCTATATTTGTACAATATTGCATATGTCTAATAGCTTTCTACAAATGATAAGTAGTGATGGTAGTGGTGGTGGGATTTTATTTAAGATGTCGGGGCTGATAGTGATGATGCATTTACTGTTTCCTCTTCAGGAGATGCAGTAGTGATAGTTAACACAGAGTAACTTACGGTGTGCCAACTAAAAGGCTTTGTCCATGACCATAACCTTTCTTTCTCCACTCATTTCCCATCCTCTTCCACGGCATGTAATTACCCTGTGTATTAGCATGTAGTAAGTGTCTCAGTCATGCGTTTATGTTTATTAGAATTTGATATACTGCCCTTAAAACAAGTTGGCAGAGCAGTTTACGATAAAAACATAAATAAGAGAAGTGGATGAAAAGGACTCCAAATTCATGGACGGGAAAGATTCACACACATACCAGGGAAAGAACAGGGGGAGAGAAGGAGTGGGGGGGGGGGGTGAGTTGCGTTGACAGAGAGATGGGGGAGAGAGAAGTCATCCACAGGGTCCAGTAGGTTAGGTGATGGGGATGTCAAATGCCTCATGAAATAGAAGGACCTTAGGCTGAGTTTTGAATCGGACAAGGGAAGACGCTAGACGAAGGGCAGGGAGGAGATTGTTCCACAGGTGGGGGCTGAGAAAATAGAAAGCTGAATTCCGTGTCAACTCATACCTGGCATGGGAGACAGAGGGCAAATGAAGGTGGTCCAAGTGCAGTGAGCAGAGGGAATACCGGTGTGAATAACTTTCTGAACCAAAACAAGAATTTTGGAGCGGATGCGGAACTGAATGGGAAGCCATTGGTAGCAGACCAGAAGGGGAGTGATATGTTACTATGGTCATGTGCTAACAATTAGCATTCATTAATTTACGCAATGACTGCTTACCACACTTTAGTAAATAGGCCCTACAGTATGATGATCATTGATTGTACTACTGTTTTAATTGAATACATGGTTTCAAATGCAAAACACATAACATATGGGTTCTACTGTACCATTGATGCTCACTGCTGCAATCCTCTTTCCTCATATGATTAAAATATAGCTTTTCAAATAAAACTCATATAAAAGGATTAGTGTGCTTAGTTTATGAATAACTTTCTTGTTCAATAGAAACAGAATTTACTTGTTACACTTATAGTTGCTTATCAGTAGAGCTTGTAGAAATCAGGTATTTTTATTTTGCAAATCTGAGATGTGGATGAGTGCCTGAAATGCCAGTTTTCTGCTGTTGCCGTTGCTAACTGCAGCAGTACAGTGGTTTTCAGTTTTCATATCAATCACTATGAATTAAATAATTATCAGTTATCATGAACCTACTTATCCACAATGCTGCAATCATTAATAATGCATTTTTTTCAATTCCTGGAAAAAAAAGAAATCTTAGACATGCTGCACTGCCTATATCTAATTTATTGCATTAATTCAAGAGATTTCAAGAGCACTTAAGTGTCTTCTTCAAAGAGCAGCTTTTTAACTAGATCATAGATGAAAGTTGACAGTTGCCTGGGGTAGCTCAGAAGGACTTAAATGAATAGTAGATAAATATGAATGATTCCAAATTAACTGATTATCCTGATAATAATGAGCATGTAGAGGGTTGAAATAAAATAATAGATTTGTCTCTGTGCAAATACTAGAAGTCTAAAAATGAAATTGAATAATTAGAAAGCATGGAAATAAAGTTATGGATAGAAGGTAGATAACACAATAAAATATTGTGAACTAGGGTTATAATATATATTACGATGAGAGGGTAGATCAAATTGGTGATGGGTGTCATGGGTTATTGTTGACTTTCAGTCAAGTAAAAAATTGTATTGTAGAAAAGAAATTGCATTATGGAATTTTTTTGTGGATACAAATTATATATATGGCAGAGAAGAGTATAGTAATGAGGTTATCTATCTTCCACCTTACCAGAATGATGAATCAGACTATCGAATAAAAGGGATTAGACAGAATAATAAAATTAGGAACACAATAATAATGGAAGTTGCTATAAATGAATGCTTAATGAAGCAACTGATCCTTGAACCAATTATAAGGGAAGGTACTTTAGACCTGGATCTTTACAGAGCATAGGAAATGGGGCAAAATAAAACACTTAGGTACCTCCCTTCCCTGGACAGCATCCATATCATGTGGATGACTGTTACCCACCTCCCTAAGCTACCCCAGTTAGCAAACAATAGAAGACTGAGCCCCAAACCTCCCGGTCCTTTTGTCCTCCCAGTGGTCCAGTGGTGATCAGGGCAAGAACAGTCCCTCTCTGTTACTGCCCCATCTCCATCATCCTTCAAAATGGTTCTGGTCTCATAACTGCTAGTGGTCAGCACCACAAGACCAGTGCCATTTGAAGGATGATGGAGACTGGGCAGAAGTGGAGGGACACAGCTTCTGTCTGATCACCACTGGACCACCAGAGAAGCCTCTGAAAGAACCAGAGATGGTTTGCAGAAGTTGGGGAATTCAGGAAGGTGTTTTTTTGGGGGACAGTTATTGTTTGTGTGGGACAGATGGGGAGGGGGATGACAGTCATCACATGATGTGGATACTGTTTGGAGAAGGGGAGTACCTGAATTATTTTGTGGGGATACAAGTGGGTCCTTTATGGGTGTCATGGATCTTCTGAGGGGGTGGCCATGGGGCGCCCTGATGCCACCACTGTTGCAGCTGTGATTGTGTTGTGGCCAAGCAGCAGCCGTGCCGATAGCTTGGGTGCACTTAATGCCACCTCTTGAGGTGATGTTATCTGTAGCTAGATAGCTAGAGTGTGCTAATTGCTTGTTTGCTGGCTTCCATTCCTTGCTATGCCTTTTCCCCACCCTTATCCCACCATTTCCTACATTAAATGTGGAAAATGCAGAGAGCACTGAAAATCACAGTGTTAACTGCTTTTCCCCTGCTTTAAGTGTCATTGCTGCTTAATGAACATGCCCCAAAATGTGCTGTGGATGTACATGTTGTCAATGCCCCCCTGGTGGCTAGGCAAATGCCTAGGTGTAATGGGGGTACCTTGAACGTCCTTAGTAAACTGGAACCCAGTACTATGGCTTCTTCGCAATGTAGTTGTGTCACAAAGATTATAGCCGAGATTTGAAGGTCACAGGAAAATTTCTTTATTTGAAAATAAAGCTCTACATAACCAATTGAACTCTTTGGCTAAAGGTTCAGGTACTATAGAACAAAACTCAGGATACTTCTCCATTCAAAAAGAACTTAAGCCTTGATACATAGTCCATGCCTTGACTTTGCTTCTGCGGCTTAACTTAAACAACGTGTCTCACAAATCATTCTTTTACAAACAGGTTCTGTCCCAAGTTAGGCAGCACAACACTCAACTGTTTCTCTCACATGTTTGCAGCACCTTAACTTCCTGGTTACCAACTGTTTAAAATCTTCTGACATTCTTTTCCAAACGTACTATCACTCTTTAGTTTTCCCAGACATTCATTAACTTCTTAGAGCTTATCAGATCAGCTCTGATTAATGCATAAATAAAGGCATGAGTTTCAGCAGAGAATGTACTTCCTTTAAAAACTTCTGGGTTTTCCTAATTACTTTTAAAACCCCTCAGTTTCTTATTTTTGACTAGAACAGAAAGAGCATTCCATCTCCATATCAGAATAATCATTCTCTACACCATTGATTTCTATTTCCATTTTCTCTTCACTGGGTTCCTTCAATAACGTGTTATCCACAGCGTCAGCATGGGAAGGCTTCAGCTGCTTCAACACGCTCAACAGCTGCTCCCACTGAGACTCCTCTCTACTTGAGGCTATGGGAGAAGATCATGCCAAAGCTTTCTTGTTCAATAACTTTTAAACAGCTTGCAATGGGCTCACCTTTCTAGCAGCAACGTGTCTCCTTTCAGACCCTGCCACAGGTGTTAGCTTGCTTTCTGGTCCTTCCAGGGATATTCCTCTCTCCTGCTTCTCAACAGTACCTTGCTTAGAACAGGCTCTCCAGGGCTCCACCTTAGCTGCAGACTTACTGCCAGCTGAACTGTGTTCTGGGCTGGAGCTGTCTCTGTACTGCTTGTAATAGGATTCCCCCTTGAGGCTTCCAGTGAGAGATTTGTCCCTCAGACCTGTCCTTCGAATCTCCTTACTTCTAGTACTCTCAGGAGTCTCCTGGCCAGTCCATCACCTCCTAGAGAATATCTCCTCTTCAGAAGATTCCTCTCCAGGGCTTGCCACTGACCTTTCTTCCAGCCTTATTTCAGACCTCTTCCTGGATCTCTCCCCGGGTCTGCTGAGTGTTTTGCCGGGACTCTGGCTGGGACCTTCTCTCAGACCTCTTCCTGGAACTAGAGCTCCTCCACTCAGTTTCCTCGCTCCTCCCTTCACTCTCCTCACTTCCACCTCCTCTTGCTATAGCTTCTCTCTGCTTAAATGTTTGGGGCTGTCCTATAGCTCTAGACTCCGCCCCCAAGCCTCTCCCGTCACCTCCCTTGGTTTCCTTGGAGATTGGGTGTGTCTCCAGCTCTACACTTCTGTGTAGGGAGTTTTTTTCTTTGTTTAGATTTTTAACCCCTGCTGTGCCTGCAGTGCTCTTGGGCTCAGGGAAAAAGGAGTGTTTTTCCCCTTTTCTTTACACTCTAAACCTGCTTCGCCACCACATACCCCCCCCCCCTTAAGATATTCCGGGCTGGCGTTTTTTCTTCCGCCCAGCACCGAATTCTCGAAAGGGCATGTTGGCCTACTGGATATTTATCTGACCTGTCCTCTCTTGCAGCCAGCCGGACCAGTGCTACCTGTTCATGCCATGGCTGCAGTACATTAATGTGGAAAATCTGTTGCTTCCCCCTTCCAGTCTCTACAGCGTAGGAGACTGGTCCTACCCGTCTGATGACTCTGTATGGTCCCTTCCACCTGCTTTCAAACTTCGGACTGGGGCTTGTCATGGTTACAAGGACCTTCTCACCTACCTCTAATTGACGGGGTCTAGTGTGACGGTCGTAGTATTTTTTCTGGCGAGCTTGGCTCGCGGCCATATTATCCACTACCAATTGGGATGTCCGCTTCAGACGTCCCTTCAGATCCCTTAAGAATTTTGGTACTTCTATCTCATCTAGATTGGGTTCAACCCACTGCTCTTTTAAGATATCTAGTACCCCTCTGGGAGCTCGCCCGTACATAAGCTCATATGGAGAGACACCCATTGAAGTCTGCCGGCGCTCTCTGCAGGCATATAATACAAATGGAAGCATGAGGTCCCATTCGGTCATGTCGCCTTCAAGGCTTCTCCTCAACATCCTTTTGAGGGTCTGGTTTTGCCTTTCCACTAGGCCTTTCGTTTGTGGGTGATAGGCAGCGTTTTTTATATGCCTTATGCCAAAGGCATCCCAGACTTGGGCGAGGTAACGAGACAAAAAGTTGCTGCCCCTATCAGTTAAAACTTCCCTGGGGAAACCAACTTCGCAAAAGAGCTTTATGATTTCCACGGCCATGGTTCGTGCTGACACATTGCGCAGGGGAATGGCCCATGGAAACCGCATAGCCTGATCAACAATGACCAGTATATATTGGAAGCCATGCGGGGTCTTTGTTAGAGGACCTACTATGTCCATGGCCAACGTATCTACTGGCTTTGTTACAAGTGTCAGGGGAATTAACGGCACCTTTTTCGGATGAGCCATAGTAACCTTCTGGCACTCCGGGCAGGCTTCACAAAATGTTGCAGTTTCTTTAAATATGCCAGGCCAATAGAAACGGGCCATAATCTGGTCTAGGGTGCCATGGAAACCCTTATGCCCCCCTATAGGATGGTCATGCGCTAACCTTAAGACCAAATTTTTAAAAGTAGTGGGGACTACTAATTGCTTCCTCACGGTCCCTAAACGGGGGTCTAAACTTTCTCGTATAGTATATCCCCATCTAGCACAAATCGGGGTAATGTCTCCGAGACCGTGTTGGCATAATTAAAAGCTCGGCTTAGGGCAGGATCTTCTCTTTGTTCGTTAGGAAAAGAAGGGAATTTTCCTACCAGCTCAGCAGGAGCCCATGGTAGTTCCTCTCCCTCTGCTAACTCTGCCCTGTTCTGAACCCTAGCCTGCTTTCCACGACGTTTATCTGCCTTATTCTGTCTATTTTTTCCTCTAGGGGGTGTTATCAGCTCTTCATGTGTGGGCAAACCGCACATAGGATCACTCAATGGATCCTGTTCTTCAGTCCTCGCCTTGGTATGGGCCCTAGTAGATACTAAACCTGTCTTGGACCCCAAACCCTTAGCCAGACCTCGTTTAAACTGAGGCCAGTCTCTCCCTAAAACTAGCGCATATGGAAGTTTTGGGATTATGGCTACAGTAATGTTCCTTTTCAAACCTAGGCCTTTCACCTTCACTGTATATAAGGGGTAAGATGACGCTGCGCCATGCACGCATCTGATTCTTATATTCCCCTCCGAGTGTTTTCCCCTGTGACCTCCCCTGGCTTGTATTTCTGCCCAAAGCTGCTGTGAAACCATGGATTGGTCAGCACCGGAGTCTAATAGGGCTTCTACTGGGATGTCCTCTACCTCTACCGACAATAAGAACCCCTCCCCAGTCGCATTGGATTGGGTGGTCACTAATACTGTCTTGGCTCGACAATCCTTCCTCAGATGTCCCTTAACTCCGCAAGTAAAACACTTCCTTTGATCATATCCTGTTCTTCCTAGGGATTTACCTTGAGTAACTTCCCCCAGCATTGTCTTGCTCTTCTTTTCTGATTCCCTTACGACTGCTTGGCTCAAATCACCCAACTTCATTTGGCCAACAACACGGGCTTCCAAGAAGCGCTCTGCCAATGAAGTTGCGTCTTTTGTATTTTTTGCAATCTTGTAGAATCAGGAAAGACCGCATTTCTTGTGGCGCAGCTTCAATAAACTGTTCAAGGGCAATAGTGTCTAAAATGGAGTCAACCGTTTTCCCTTCTGGCATTAACCATTTACACATCAGTGTTTTGATACGTTGACACAAAGCGCGTGGTGTCTCACCCTGCCTTAGTTTACGTGCACGAAAAAGACGGCGGTAGACCATTGGGGTCAATCCCAATTGATCTCTCACGGCCCTTTTTACTTCCTCGTAAGTGGAGGCGAGATCAGCAGGCACGGCCCTATAAGCTGCTAGAGCTTCCCCTGTAAGGGAGGCCGCTATGCATATAGCTCACTGATCTTTCGGCCATCCACTTAGGAGTGCCACACGTTCAAATACATCAAAATAATCATCGATGTCATCATCCTGGGTCAAAGGTCCAAAGGAAAAAATCCCTTTACCCACATGTCCCAGTCCTTGCAACGTTCCTAAGGAACCGGATACTGTCCTTAACGCATCTGATGTCTTCTTTTGCTCCCCCATCCAGGCAGCCATCATGTCAAGGAGCGGTTGTTGTTGCTCTTTCAGCATGGCAGCCGTCCGTTCCTGTGTCTGGATAGCGATCTCCTGCTGTTGCCGGAACCGGTCTGCCATCCAGTTTAGTAACTCCCCTCGCTCCATCTCTGGATGCTGTAATGACATAAAAAGACAAACAAACACCAAGTGCAGCTCTTACAGAAACAGCACCCCCTTTCCTCCAACTGCAGAATCTCCCCTTGCAGCGATATCCTGGATTAACCCCTTCTAAATACGGGTTACCCGCTGCAAGTGGTGAATCAGGCCTCTCAGCACAGTCGGCACCAGCTGGACTCTCCAACTCCGATCCGCTGCTCTGCTGACACTCTGGTTTGGGGTTTTTATTTTTTTTTTCTGCAGGAAACTTATTTTCTTGAGGATATCTCTAGGATGTCTTCTCTGTACATTTGTATATCTCCTGATATGCTTTATAGCTTTAGGTTAGTAGATTTTTCTTTTCATCCAATAACTACGCCACCTGTCAAGGCCCCCCTGGTGGCTAGGCGAATGCCTACGTGTAATGTGGGTATCTTGAACGTCCTTCTTAGTAAACTGGAACCCAGTACTATGGCTTCTTCGCAATGTAGTTGTGTCACAAAGATTATAGCCGAGATTTGAAGGTCACAGGAAAATTTCTTTATTTGAAAATAAAGTTCTACATAACCAATTGAACTCTTTGGCTAGAAGTTCAGGTACTATAAAACAAAACTCAGGATACTTCTCCATTCAAAAAGAACTTAAGCATTGATACATAGTCCATGCCTTGACTTTGCTTCTGCGGCTTAACTTAAACAACGTGTCTCACAAATCATTCTTTTACAAACAGGTTCTGGTCCCAGGTCTCCAAGTTAGGCAGCACAACACTCAACTGTTTCTCTCACATGTTTGCAGCACCTTAACTTCCTGGTTACCAACTGTTTAAAATCTTCTGACATTCTTTTCCAAACGTACTTTCACTCTTTAGTTTTCCCAGACATTCATTAACTTCTTAGAGCTCATCAGATCAGCTCTCATTAATGCATAAATAAAGGCATGAGTTTCAGCAGAGAATGTACTTCCTTTAAAAACTTCTGGGTTTTCCTAATTACTTTTAAAACCCCTCAGTTTCTTATTTTTGACTAGAACAGAAAGAGCATTCCATCTCCATATCAGAATAATCATTCTCTACACCATTGATTTCTATTTCCATTTTCTCTTCACTGGGTTCCTTCAATAACGTGTTATCCACAGCGTCTGCATGGGAAGGCTTCAGCTGCTTCAACACGCTCAACAGCTGCTCCCACTGAGACTCCTCTCTACTTGAGGCTATGGGGGAAGGGCATGCCAAAGCTTTCTTGTTCAATAACTTTTTAACAGCTTGCAATGGGCTCACCTTTCTAGCAGCAACGTGTCTCCTTTCAGACCCTGCCACAGGTGTTAGCTTGCTTTCTGGTCCTTCCATGGATATTCCTCTCTCCTGCTTCTCAACAGTAGCTTGCTTAGAACAGGCTCTCCAGGGCTCCACCTTAGCTGCAGACTTACTGCCAGCTGAACTGTGTCTCTGTACTGCTTGCAATAGGATTCCCCCTTGAGACTTCCAGTGAGAGATTTGTCCCTCAGCCCTGTCCTTCAAATCTCCTTACTTCTAGTACTCTCAGGAGTCTCCTGGCCAGTCCACCACCTCCTAGAGAATATCTCCTCTTCAGAAGATTCCTCTCCAGGGTTTGCCACTGACCTTTCTTCCAGCCTTATTTCAGACCTCTTCCTGGATCTCTCCCCGGGTCTCTGCTGAGTGTTTTGCCAGGACTCTGGCTGGGACCTTCTCTCAGACCTCTTCCTGGAACTAGAGCTCCTCCACTCAGTTTCCTCGCTCCTCCCTTCACTCTCCTCACTTCCACCTCCTCTTGCTATAGCTTCTCTCTGCTTAAATGTTTGGGGCTGTCCTATAGCTCTAGACTCCGCCCCCAAGCCTCTCCCGTCACCTCCCTTGGTTTCCTTGGAGATTGGGTGTGTCTCCAGCTCTACACTTCTGTGTAGGGAGCTTTTTCTTTGTTTAGAGTTTGTCAGACGGCTGCCTGGGTGAGAATGTTCACAGTCTTGGCAAGTGCATATATCAATATGATTTGCAAGGGATTGTGGGAAATGCAGTCCATTCACACCAGACACAGCTGCTCACAATAATTAGTTGTGCTTGAGTGTAAAGCCAATAAGATATTTATTTATGGGGTTATTTCTCCCAACACAGATATGCTTGGTAGCACATAAAACAGGATACTTGCTTTCAGTGTTAAACTTAGAAAAACAAAATCAGGAAAACAGATGAACTTGTCAGGCAATCAAATGAAAAGAATAAAGACCTGGTTGGTAACAAACTGGTCTTTTCTGTAGGCTTTAGCTAATATTTTCTTAGCAGTGTTTCAAACAACAAGCAAAACCCACAAAGAAGGGAAAAACTGTTCTTTTCAGGTTAACTTCTTATATCTTCACACATAGATTCAGAAGTGATTCCCTCAGAGCTCACAAGCAATTAGGTAAGGCTCAATTGCTAGCAGTTATCCAGCTGAAACCCCTTAGCTGGCTTGCTTTCTACTGCGTGGCTCAAAACCTATTCAGGAGCTTTTCTGAGTAGATTAAAGAACAAGTTTGTATTTCTTTGTGATGGTTGTTGTACTTTGTAACAGAAAATTACCAAAGGAGTTTAGACAGAGAGCAATCCATATATTCACAGCCTGTATCTAAGACCGCTCCCCCTTCTTCAACAATCATGGGTTCAATATCATGGATTGGCACAGAGGAATTTCTCAATGTAGCACTCTCAGGAGAATCCTTTTTTCCTGCTGTCTTTCAAGGTTATAGCTAGGGTATAGATCAGTGTTCATACCTGAGCTTCCATTGCTGTTAGAGTTCCTCTCTAAATAGCCTAGCCAGTATGTAGTCCAGTTCTTATGTCCAGCCTTCCAATCCAGATCCCTGGACACTGAATCTCTCTTCACATACCTTCTGGCACGGGTCTTAGGGTCCCTTCCACGTGCAGCCGTCTCCCTCACAGGTACCGTCTGGAGATTCCTAGTTCTGCAGCACCATTCCTCTGGCTTTCCCCAGTCCAATGGTGTATGCTGGCCTTTTGAATGTCTCCCAGTATACGTACTGCTCTGGACTCCTCTAGACCTCCCAAATGCTTTTCTCTTCTTTCTTCCAAAGGGTTTCTTGCCCTCTCTGTCCGTCCGGTCTGGCTTCTGCTTCTGATGATCCTCCAGATGATGAAGCTGTCCAAGATGAATCTGAGGATCTCCCAGATGAAACTGAGGATGAGGAGGATTCTCTGTAGAATAAACTCTACCTTTATTCTGCTTTGATGAGTGCTCCACCTTAGCACAGCGCAACTGTGCTGAATCAGGCCCTGCCCTTTGAGATGAGTGCTTAGGGATTACCTCATAGCCCTCCTGATTGAACACACGTTTCCCCACTTCAGCTCCTCTAATGGCTGTTGGAAACCTTGTGCATTCTGGGACTGGTAGTCTTTTATGGGAAAATTCTGTTTTCTTATTTCTACCAGAACTGACAGGTTGCTTGTTCAGAGTCACTTCACCTTTTCTATAGCTCCTTCCTGAGCTATGATAAGCTTCCCTATCACAAGTTTTAACCCCTGCTGTGCCTGCAGTGCTCTTGGGCTCAGGGAAAAAGGAGTGTTTTCCCCTTTTCTTTACACTCTAAACCTGCTTTGCCACCACAATGTATAAGTAGCAGTCTTTCCATAATTTATACTTCCACATATATGACTATTTGCATATATGTGCATCTACATATATGACCATTTACATATATGAAACATAGAAATATGATGACAGAAAAAGAAAATATGGCCTATCCAGTCTGTCCTTCCATATCAACAACTACAATAGTCCCCTTTTACCTTTAGAGATCCTCTGTGTTTGTCCCATGCTTTTTTGAATTCAGTTACTGTCCTCATCTCTACCACCTCCACTGGGAGACTATTCCACATACATCTAAGCCATCCAAAAATACCTCTTTATTTTTATTATTTTATTTAACATCTTTTATATACCGCGCTATTTATTATCAGTGCGGTTTAAATTCAACAAAGGTTGCACAATTCAATCAAAACTGATTTTGAGCTTACATTGTAACAGGAGATAAAACTTGGAACAAAACAGGGTAACTATATACATATTAACATAATGCAACTGTAAACTTATTGACATAGAGCATAGGGTTATTAATTGGTCGGTAATGATACAAATCTATAGACAGGGGAGCTATTACTCTAGACCCCTCTCTCTATGTAGTGTATGAGGAGTTAGTTGGGGTCGGTGGGTGATTGATCGGTGTTGGGGTGGATGCTTGTGCGAAGTGTAGGAGGAAAATGTGGTGTTTGATTGCCTTCCGGAATTGAATGAGGTCTTTGATCGATCTTATTTCAGGTGGGAGTTCGTTCCAGCATTTAGGGGCGTAGAAGGCTAACGCTCTTCTCCTAGTTGTTTGAGAGCACTTAATGGAGTCTTTAGGGATGATCAAAGTGTTGTCCGTTATTGTCCTCCTCATTCTGTTTTTCGGGGTAGGAGTGATGAGGTCATTGAGTGTCGTGGGGTTATTAATGATCTTGAATATAATGAGTAGAATTTTGTATGTTAACCTGCAGTATATTGGTAACCAGTGGAGATCCTTAAGTATCGGGGTGATATGATCTGTTCTGGCGAGACCACAGAGGACACGAGCCGCAGCGTTCATCACGAGTTGTAGTGGGTTGAGAGTGTTCTTGGGGAGACCATACAGGATTACATTTGCATAATCAAAATGTGGTAGAATGAGGGCCTGGAAGATGGTTCGGAAATCGTTAGGAGGAAGCATGGGTCTAAGGTGTCTAAGTGTTCTGATTTTATTGTATATGGTTCTGGTTGTGTTTCGTATGTGCTCCTTAAAGTCAAAGTGCTGGTCCAGTGTAATCCCCAGGTAGCATATGGTGAGTTTACTTGGCATCTCTTACCTTTAGGGAGGGTGGAGGGGAGAATGTTTTGTTCCTTGAGATGAACAGAACTTCGGTTTTCGTGAAGTTTATGCGGAGATTTTGGGTTAATAGCCTGTCAGTGATTGCGTTGAAGCAGCTGATAAGGTTGGTGAAGTCTGGGTGTTTGACTTTGAATGGGGTAAACAGCAGGACATCATCTGCGTAAATTAGGGTAGAGATATTGTAGGAGCGGATGATGTCGCATATCGGCTGCATATAGATATTAAATATAGATATTTATTTACTGATGATTTGGATTTAAATATATTGTGATACTTTAACCCTTGAAAAATATGGAGCATAAAAACTAGATGTGTGCATGGCCATAAAATATTTTGATTCATCTTAATTTTTCCTAATTTTTGGGCATTTTTTTGTTCATGTCATCTATTTTAAGCAATCAGATCAGCTTTAAGTATGTTAATTCATAGGTAGACATGCATGCACGTGATTGCACACATTTTAAATGCTTTGGCATCCCAATGAACCAAATATACACCCCTATAAAAAAATATTGTGGGGCATAAGCAAAACATTTTTAGCCGGTTAGGAAACCGTGGTCAACCCAATATTCAGTGGGAATACTGGGGCACTGGTAGTGTCTATCCCACTAGTAGCCACATTCGGCCACTAACTGGATAGTTTAACTGATTGAAGTTAGGACAGGTGAATGACTATCCTAACTTGAACTAGTTAGCACTATCCAGCTAACAGCTGAATATCGCCGCTAAGTGAATATCGATATCGATGTTGGTGTCTGGTGAGCCCAGATATTCAGTACTACTACTATTTAGCATTTGCATGGTGCTATACGACATACGAGGTGCTGTACAAATACATGTAAGAAAGAGCATCTACTCAAAAGAGCTCACACTCTATCCCAGACAGATAATATAACCGGGTTTTATTCAAGCAGAGGTGGTGAGATGTTTTACTTAGCCTAGCCACCACCACTAAATATGCCTTCCATTAACAAAAGAACAAACATACTAATGGAAATGTTATCTTTATTTTTTTTCATTTAGGTTCTATTCGGATGAAGCAACATGGAGTGTGGATCGACAGTTCCTGTGGGGTCCTGGACTACTTATTACACCTGTGTTAGATCCTGTACGTTTAATATAATGTTAGACCTAACATTACCTCTGTAGTTCATTGTTTCATGCACTTTATAATGAAGAAGAAACTTTTTTCTTCAAGTCATTAAAGAGAGTGATTTTGAGAGAACCCAGACAGTTCATAGAAATTTTGCACCCATGGACTTGTCACTTTAAATATGGCCAAAGGAAACGTGTTTGTATGTTAGGGATGTATGGTCATTTGAAAAGACATAAGAAATGCTAGTGACCTATCTTATGTTGACATAATGAAAAAAAAATAGTTTTCTTTCCCATTGTTCCCATTGAAAACCATATGAAACAACATAATGTTGACATTTTTCATGTCTTTTCAATTGACAGTACTGTCATCAGGCCATCCTACTGCCTAGGGCGAGTACGGTTGGTCTGCCTTGATATTCTATCTTCAGGGAGTATGACACTGCATTTGCTCCTGCAATGCCTTGTGGGAATGGTAGTCCCCTTTCTACCCTCTGATTCAAGAAGGAGTTGCAGTCGAGTGTTAAAGGCAAAAATGACAAGGATTTTATTTCCCCTCCCAACAGAACTTAAGTGCAGATGAAATTAGGACAACTTCCATATATTTGGTAGGAGGAATGCATACAAGAACTAAGGTAAATGTGCCTCTTCATTCTCAGGCTTCCAAACGTGCAGTGCTCGTCACAAAAACAAAAGCAAACAAACAGCTTCTGATAGCAAAGGAAAATGTTCCCCTTTTCTTTGCTGCTTTATCAGCACTCTTATAGTAATGCTCAGCACAGGGATTCAATATGGTCAGCTATACATAGTGTGCAATCCATCTGTATATCAGCTGCGTCATAAACATTAGAATCTATCTGCATCTCTTCCAGCTCAGCATTAGATGGGTGTGGCTGTAAGCTGCTATCGTGGGTTTTAAAGTAACGTTCTTCTAGGCATTCAGGGATCTTCCCTTTATACCATTCTAAACAGCAGGGCTTGAAACTACCCTGTACTCTGGAGTTGCTTCCTGGGCTGTTTCCTATTTCTTCGTAACAACAAGGAAATACTTTTAAACTAGATTCATAGCTGGGCAAACTTTGAAGCCTACCTTCTGGCTTTAAGGAGGGAGGAATTCTCTGCTCTCTTGGCTCAGACAGGTTTCCAAACACCGGCTGTGTTTTCTTTCCTCTTAGCTTGCTGGCTTCTGCCTCAGACCTATAAGTATTTTCCTGCCATTGTCTCTCTCTCTCTCTGGAGCCTCCGAGCTTTTCCAAGCCTGCCTCCCAGGAGGTCTCTCCTTTCTCCTGCCTTTCCTGAATGGCACCTCTTTTGTGATGCTTCCTTCAGGTTCTCGGGCTTTGGCTTCCTTGGCTCTTGCTACGGCTCTCTCTTGACCTGGTCTCTGACTGGGACCTTCACCCGGTCTCTCTCTTCCTTGCCTCTGTGTTTCTCTCGGTCTCTCTTTTAAAGCTTATGACCAATTACACAGGTACACTAAAAAAATCTTTTTTTAAACTGCCTCTAATGTTTCGATTGATTTTTATGTTTTTTGGTGCACTGAATCCAAATCTGGTAACCAATTTGCTCCATCACGTACAGATTTTTTGCTACATTGGGTTAGCAGTTTGAGGTGAATGTTTCAGATTGAGTGCGATCGAGATAAAAGTTTCTTGGATGAATTCTTTATACTAATTGTTTAGTAGTTATTCAAATAAGAATAAAGAAAATTGTAACAAGGCAGCACATAAGAATAGAGTAATGTCAACAAAACACACTGTGATGGTAGCAAAATTGTCTGCACTTAAAACAGCCACATTCATGTGCACAAACATTGAGCATATAAGAGCGAGGTTAGACACAAAGCAAAGCAAAGAAATGTGCAAAAAATGTTGTACAGGTATGTATGTAAGAATAGAAAACGCAAACCGCACCATTGCAATACATGAAGACAAACACCCGATGGTGTGAAAATAAAATTCTAATAAATGAGATCCGACACTGTGGTAATAACTAGCAAATTTTTATTTCAAAGTTTAGTAAAAACACGATATTTGTCAACACAGTTTAGATTTTAAAGTCATTCTTGGGTCAATCAATCTCCTGGTGGGCCCGTTTCTTCTTCCCCCGAATGCTTCTCTTGGTGCGCTGCTTGGCGTATTTTTCATCTGGGGTTTCCCGCAGCAGCAACCAGCAGAAATCAGCCATCATAGTGGTGTTCCATCTTCCTTGGTACCTTCTCTCTGCGTCCTTGATGTCCTGGTGAAACCTTTCACCTTGTTCTTCACTGTACGCCCCCACGTTTTCGGGAAAGTAGTTCACATGGGAGTGCAAGAAATGGACTTTCAGGCTCATGTTACAGCCTTGTTCTTTGAAGGCATTGAGCATCCTGGCAACAATATCCTTATAGTTCTCATCCCGCCTGTTCCCCAAGAATTTGAGAACAACATCCTTGAAGGAATCCCAGGCTTCTTTTTCCTTCTCAGACATCGTTTCAGCGAATGCTCCATCTGAAATGAGTTTCCTTATATCAGGGCCAACAAACACTCCTTCCTTTAGCTTTGCTTCAGAAAGTCGGGGGAACTTTGAGCAAAGGTACCGAAAGCACTCACCATCTTTTGGAAGGGACTTGATGAATTGCTTAATGAGACCCAACTTAATGTGGAGAGGTGGTAATAGAATTTTATCATGAGGTACCAAGCTCTCATGAAGAACATTTTTCTCACCGGGTCTGAAATACTCCCGAATTGGCCAGTCTTTTTTACCCCAGTGTAGGTCGTGGGCCCGGCTATCCCACAAGCAAAGGAAGCAGGGATATTTGGTGAAACCGGATTGCTGCCCTAATAGCATGGATAGAATTTTAAAGTCTCCACAAATCATCCACTTATGCTCATCATAACGAATCTTCTGAAGAATCAGGGCCAAATTCTCGTATTTTTCTTGGAGAATAACAGAGTGAGCAATAGGAACTGAAGCAAATGTGTTGCCATTATGAAGAAGAACACCTTTTATGCTGTCTTTTGACGAATCAATGAACAGCCACCATTCAACAGGATCATACTTGAGTTTAAACTTTTCCATCACTCCGTATATATCGTTGCAAAATACCAAATCTTCCTCTTTGCTGAAATACTTCAAAAATTGTGTCTCTCGGTTGCGGTACCAATAAAAAGTTGTTCCTGGTGACAATAGATTTTTCTGTTTAAGCCGAGAACCTAGCAGTTGGGCAGCATCTTTTGGGAGTCCTAAATCCCGGACTAAATCATTCAATTCAGCTTGAGAGAAAAGTTCAGGTTTCGGATCTGGTTCAGTTTCAAACTCGGAAGTACTGGACTCATCGGGAAAAGCCATCTGATGAGTCTCATCATGATCAGAACCGTCCACACTAATATGATCCAAAGATTTTGGTGGTTCAGGCACAGGCACTTCATTGCTATGAGGCATAGGCCTAATTGCTGAGGGAAGGTTGGGGTAACTTATTACGTTCTTATTTTTTAAGTTGTGTCCCTTCACAATGCAAGAGCAAAAATAGCAGTCACTGCTGTGGTCTCTTTGTTCACGCCACATCATAGGTATTCTGAAACGAAATGCTTGTTTTTTACCTTTCATCCATAAGCGTAGATCTTCCTCACATGTCTTGCACACTTTGTGAGGAGCCCACGGTTTGTCTTGATCGCCTAACTTCAAACCGAAATAGGCGAAATATACTTTTTTAATAAATGCAGAAATGTTCCTCTGCCGCTTTTTCACGGTATATTCCCCACAAATAAAACAAAAACTGTCCGGAGAGTTGACACAACCTCTGGCTCTGTGAGCCATCACAAATACACAGCACTGCAAACTACAACTGTAGTGAACCACTTCGGAATAAAGCTGGATTACGACTGAGCAAACAAAAGGTAATAATGAACTTGCAAGAAACTGAAATTTGACAGGAACGTTCATGTCGCAACCACCGTGTTTGAGCGAGCGAACGAGGCGAGGCGAACAGGAAAGAACATGCGCCAGCGCGAGTACTGGATTTAGCCCCCCGCCTCCCAATTGTCCTGTTAATGTATAAAATGAATACAAAACACTCTAAAATATCATGAGGGAGTGTTTCTAGTTAGTTAACCATTACAACCTCTATTTTGGGCCAAGAAAATAAACTGCAGTCGGCTAAAAAGAAATTATGTGAACATTCCTTATATGGGTAAGAAATCTAATTTTGCAAGAAAACGTGACGTGATGGAACATTTTGGCTATTTTTCCTGGATTCAGCACCCCAAAATCTATAGGAATCAGTTGCAAAACTGGAGGCAGTTTTTTGGTAGTGTACCTGTGTTATTATAGTCCTGTTTCTCAGGGCTTAGCTCTGCCCTTCCCCTGAACAGGTGTTTCTCATTAACCCCTAAGCTTGGTGATACATCACAGCTTGGGAGTGTCCATTCGACTCCCTGACTTCCTCTGTTTACTTTCTTCTTGTAAACATTGAGCCATGTGCTCAGACTGCCTGTCAGATTCTAAGGTGGAATCTTCTACTATCCCTATCTCCATGGGCTCAGTAGGGGCTTCTTCATTACATACGCCCCCCTTAAGATATTCCGGGCTGACAAGCTCATACTCGGACTGCTCGGAATCCGTGACAATGCATCAGCGTTGAGATGTAGCCTTCCTGCCCTATGTTGTACCGAAAAATTGAAGGCCTGCAATGCTAAATGCCACCGAGTTAGGTGAGTGTTGTTGTTTCTCATTTGGCTCAACCACTTTAAGGGTGCGTGGTCTGTAATTAACAAAAACTTGCGCCCAGTGAGGTAAAACCTCAGGGCCTCTACTGCTTACTTAATTGCCAGGCATTCTTTCTCTATTGTCGAGTAATTTTGTTTTGCTTTTGACAAATTTCTACTGAGGTACATAATAGGGTGCTCCATGCCCTCAAACTCCTGAGACAGGACCGCCCCCAATCCAGTCTCCGACGCGTCGGTCTGGACAATGAAGGGTAACCCGAAGTCTACCCCTCGTAACACTGGGGCCTTACAGAGCCTATCCTTCAATGATGTAAACACCTCCTCGGCTTCTGGGGTCCAATTTACATTATTGGGAGCATTTTTCCTTAGCATCTCAGTAAACAAGGCGCTCTCCTCAGCAAAACGCGGGATAAATTGATGATAATAGCCAGTGAGGCCTAAGAAGCTCCGTAATTGCTTCTTATTCGTCGGTCTGTGGAAATTTTTCACGCTGTCTATCTTGCTTGACGGGCTTGACCATTCCTTTCCCCACCATATGACCAAGGTACTTTACTTCTTTGCCTGCGAATAGGCACTTCCCCGGATTCAACGTTAGCCCTGCCCGTCGCATGGCTCTCAGGATGGCCTCCACCCTGGGAAGATGCTGAGCCCAGGTGGTGCTGTGGACAATGATATCATCCATGTATGCTGTCGCGTACTCCTGGTGGGGCCTCAAAACATGGTCCACTAACTTTTGGCATGTCGAGGCAGCTCCATGTAGACCGAAAGGCATCTGGCGGAATTGAAATAAGCCTACGGGCGTACTGAAGGCAGTCTTTGGTTTTGAATCACGGGTCAGCGGTATTTGCCAGTAGCCTTTCGTCATATCAAGCGTGGTCAGATACCGTGCCTGCCCCAGCCGGTCTAACAGCTCCTCAATACGGGGCATGGGGTAGGCGTCAAATTGCGAGATGTTGTTCACTTGCCTGAAATCAATACAGAAACGAAGGGTCCCATCTGGCTTCGGTACAAGGACGATGGGACTACAACAAGGGCTTTTTGATTCTTCAATAATGCCCATACTAAGCATCTCATGCACCTGGGCCATGACTTCCTTCTTTCTGGCCTCAGGCAACCGATAAGGCCGTTGCCTAATTATCTTCCCTGGCAGGGTGACAATCTCGTGCGCCACCAGATTAGTTTCCCCTGGTACTGGTGTCAAGACATCCGCGAACTTGGCCAGCATCCTAGCTAACTCCTGTCTCTGCTGCAGGGATAGCTCCGCGCCTATTCGGGGCTCCGGGTTTCCTTTACAGTCGGCCAGCTGCGGGCCCAGGTCTTCCTCCATTTTTTCTTCTGCAGTGGCGGTCAGACCCTTCACCTCATCCCGCCCGGTAGACCCGAATCCGCCTACTCCCCGACCCGTGGGGGTCAACGAGGGCACTTCCTGCAAAGGAGGGAACCCGACTCGCTCGCAAATAAGTTGCGCGACCCTGTCGCCCACCTTGACTTTAAAATCTTCATTTCCAAAGTTAAAGAGTAATACCTTGACTACCCCCCTGTAGTCAGGGTCTATGACTCCGGCGCCAACATCAATAAAGTAGCAGCTAAACCTGAACGTGGCGCTATGCGGCTGTAACAGCCCACAGGTATTTGCATTTTCAGGCCTGTGTCTATGAGAGCTTTCCCTCGCTTTGGGATTATGCCATCTTCAGCACTGAATAAATCATAGCCAGCCACTGCTGTTGAGGCTCTCTGCGGGCTTTGGGTCTTATCAGATATTTTGCAGTATTGCAAGACAAATTTCGGTTTAAGAGATAATACAGCTTCTGCAGGTGGCTTTGACCTTGGACCGATGTCTCGTGATTTCCCGAATAGAGGACTAGGAACGGCTGTTGCTAGGGCCTCTACCCTTGGGACACTTCGCTGAGCTACCCCTCTCCTAATTTCCTTGGACGGGGCACCCCTCAGGTCCTCTGGTATGGGAAGCTTTTCTACTACCTCCTCTACAGGTTCATCCTCATCCTCTGGGGGTTCTTCCCTATCCTCAGGGAGTTCATCTCTCTCTTTGGGAAGTTCCTTTCTCTCCTCAGGGGGTTCAACCCTCACTCTAGAGGTTCCGGCCTGGGACCTAGTGGAGACCATGCCTGTCTTTGCATTTAGGCCCTTCTCCATCCCTCTACAAAATGGGGGCCAGTCCCTCCCCAACACAATATCATGAGGAAGTCGTGGGACAACTGCCACCATAACCTCTTTTTGGGTTCCTAATCCCTTTACTGAGAGCTTATATATTGGATAATAAGAGGATGCACCATGTATGCAGCGGATTTTCACCTGGCCTTCTGGTCGGCTCGGTACTGACCACATGTGAGCTTCTATGGTCTGCCAGAGCTTTTTTGAGACCATGCTCTGATCTGCACCAGAGTCGAGCAACGCATTGGCTAAAATGCCCTGAACTTCTACTTTTAACAGAAAACCTTCTTGCATCTTCTTTTCTTTGGCAGTTATTAATGCTGTACGGATCACATTGTTTCTTTGAAAATGTCCTATTTTTCCACACTTATAACATTTCCCTTTTGTCATTGGCAAAACAGCATTCACACTTGATACATTGGTTCTTAAACCTTTTCCTGATTTTTCAAAGCTTGCCACCTCAGATACCTTCAGAGCGCCTCCTTTTGGCCTATGAGCCAACTCTGCCTCAAAGTAGCGTTATGTGAGGACGGCTGCCTCCACTGTGATCTGGAAACTTTGCAAGATCAAGAATGATTTTACTTCATAAGGAACTGCCTCCATGAACTGTTCCAAAACAATGGTATCTATTACAGATTCTAGAGTCTTTTTTATCTGGGACAAGCCATTTCCATGCTAAACTCTTAATCCTTTGGAACAAGGCTTTGGGTGTTTCGTTAGGCTTTAACCTAGCCTCCCTAAACATTCTCCTGTAGAGCATTGGCGTCAAACCTAACCTATCTCTAACTGCCTTCTTAACTTCTTCAAAGTTAGTCGCAAGAGCAGCGGGCATGGCTTTATAGACAGCTAAGGCCTCTCCCGTTAGGGACGTGGCAAACCTTACTGCCCATTGCTCTAGTGGCCACTTGACAGCAAGTGCAATCCTTTCAAAGGCCTCAATGAAATCATCTATGTCGTCATTTGCCGTTAACTGTCCAAAAGTTAAGGCTTCACAGTCTCGTGGTCCTACCACACCAACAGGCGAGGGTCTTTCTTGTTCCGTAGCTTTTTGGCTGGCAAGCAGAGCCTCCATCAAGTCTACAAGGGGTTTTTGCTGTGCGTGCATGGCAGCAGCAGTCTGCTCTTGGGTGCTTTGAGCCAGCTCCATTTGCTTCTCAAATTGGTTGGCCATCCAGCGCAGAACTTCCTGTGGCTCCATCCTTATGGCTTTGTTTCTTCTGCAAAGAGAAAGCAAAAGGAAAGGCCCACCAAGTGCGGCACACATCTACCTCCCTTAAACCTAGCTGGGGTTTATCTGTAGCAAAAGGAACTCTCTTTCTCACTTGGAATCCCCCCACACCCATGCCCATATACCTTTTACCTGAGCACAGTGGAGATTCCGGCCTTGAGAAAGGAGTCTGCCCTCTTGAGTCTGGTCCTTCTGGTCGATTTGCCAGTGAAATTCCCACAGCTTCTTCAGCCTACAACTCACCAGCGTCTTTCC
The DNA here is from genome assembly GCA_033557465.1 of Ichthyophis bannanicus. Lineage (NCBI taxonomy): Eukaryota > Metazoa > Chordata > Amphibia > Gymnophiona > Ichthyophiidae > Ichthyophis > Ichthyophis bannanicus. Next base: position 450,567,910 of record CM066038.1, on the reverse strand, counting down.
GGGTGCTCTCGTGGGAAAAACCTCTGGTATATCCCGATTTTCTTTTTTTTTTTCCTCTCTTTTCCTCTGTTGGAATGTCCTTTATATTCCACACAAAAAAATCCTAGAGACTACGCCAACTTGTCATCAGGCCAGCCTACTGCCTAGGGCCAGTAGGGTTGGTCTGCCTTGATATTCTATCTTCAGGGAGTATGACACTGCTTTTGCTCCTGCAATGCCTTGTGGGAACGGTAGTCCCCTTTCTACCCTCTGATTCAAGAAGGAGTTGCAGTCAAGTGTTAAAGGCAAAAATGACAAGGATTTTATTTCCCCTCCCAACAGAACTTAAGTGCAGATGAAATTAGGACAACTTCCATATATTTGGTAGGAGGAATGCATACAAGAACTAAGGTAAATGTGCCTCTTCATTCTCAGACTTCCAAACGTGCAGTGCTCGTCACAAAAACAAAAGCAAACAAACAGCTTCTGATAGCAAAGGAAAATGTTCCCCTTTTCTTTGCCGCTTTATCAACACTCTTATAGTAATGCTCAGCACAGGGATTCAATATGGTCAGCTATACATAGGGTGCAATCCATCTGTATATCAGCTGCGTCATAAACATCAGAGTCTATCTGCATCTCTTCCAGCTCAGCATTAGCTGGGTGTGGCTGTAAGCTGCTATCGTGGGTTTTAAAGTAACGTTCTTCTAGGCATTCAGGGATCTTCCCTTTATACCATTCTAAACAGCAGGGCTTGAAACTACCCTGTACTCTGGAGTTGCTTCCTAGGATGTTTCTTATTTCTTGGCAATACTTTTAAACTAGATTCATAGCTGGGCAAACTTTGAAACCTACCTTCTGGCTTTAAGGAGTGAGGAATTCTCTGCTCTCTTGGCTCAGACGGGTTTCCAAACACCGGCTGTGTTTTCTTTCCTCTTAGCTTGATGGCTTCTGCCTCAGACCTATAAGTATTTTCCTGCCATCGTCTCTCTCTCTCTGGAGCCTCCGAGCTTTTCCAAGCCTGCCTCCCAGGAGGTCTCTCCTTTCTCCTGCCTTTCCTGAATGGCACCTCTCTTGTGCTGCTTCCTTCAGGTTCTCAGGCTTTGACTTCCTTGGCTCTTGCTATGGCTCTCTCTTGACCTGGTCTCTGACTGGGACCTTCACCCGGTCTCTCTCTTCCTTGCCTCTGTGTTTCTCTCAGTCTCTCTTTTAAAGCTAATAACCAATTATTATAGTCCTGTTTCTCAGGGCTTAACTCTGCCCTTCCCCTGAACAGGTATTTCTCATTAACCCCTAAGCTTGGTGATACGTCACAGCTTGGGCATGTCCATTTGGCTCCTGACTTCCTCTGTTTAATTTCTTCTTGTAAACATTGAGCCATGTGCTCAGAGTGCCTGTCAGATTCTAAGGTGGAATCTTCTACTATCCCTATCTCCATGGGCTCAGTAGGGGCTTCTACATTACAGTACATCCATAACATCTTCTTCCATAAAAACCTTCGTGATGTGTTTCCCCTTAGTTGAGAAAAAACCTACCAGAAATGATATGAAAAGTGAAAGGAAATGAAACATTTTCCAGTACACACCCTTCCTGGACATATTTACATTTGATAGCTTGGGCTTTTCTTGAGGAAAAAAAAATACATGTATTTTTGAGAATTCAAAAGTATATGCGTATTTCCAAACCCCACCTAAACCTCTGCTTGGAATACCTAGAAACAGGAAATGGCAACAGATAAAGACCACATGGTCAGATTAGTCTGCCCATCCATGCCACATTTTAAGCTCTACAGTTCTTTCCTCTCCCTTAACAATCCTCTGTGCTTGTCCCCTGCTTTCTTGACTTCATCTAACTCCTTATTGCCGACTCCTCCATGGGAAGGCTGTTTCAGGCATCCACCATCCTTTCCATAAAGAAATATTTCCTTAGATTGCTCCTGAGCCTACCCTCTTTCCACTTCATTTTATACCTCCTTGTTCCAGAGCTTCCTTTCAATTGAAAGAGCCGTGCCTCCTGTGTATTTATTCCTTGGAGGTATTTAAATATCTCTATCGTATATCCTCTCTCTTGTCTTTCTTCCATATGCTTTATGATGAAGAACACTGACCATTTTTGTAGCTGCTGACTACACCAAATCCTTCACATTTATATCTTTTTGAGGTTGTGATCTCTAGAATTGTATGCAGTGTTCCAAATAAGGTTTCTCCGGAGATCTATACAGAAGCACTATCACCTCTTTTTTTTTTTTTTTCCTGTTGGCCATTCTTCTCCCCAGTCATCATTCTGGCTTTTGCTATCTCCATTTCTACCTGTTTGATAGGATCACCCTCAGGTCTACTGAATACATTTCTATAAACCCATTTTCACTGATAAACCACAAACGTGTAAGAAAATCTTATCTTAAATAACTGCATCCAGTGTCCAAATGAATGAACAGGAGGAATAGCCTGATATAACCATGTTTCACCTCAAAGGGCTGCATCAGCAGGATCTCGTTTCTTTTAAAATTTTGGCACCATCAGTTGATGCGGTTATTTAAGATAAGACTTACTACCACATGTTTTTGGATGATAGATTTTGTAGTATATATTTTTTGAAAGTAGTTTTTTTCTGACACATCATGATTACACTGAAGAACTGGATATTGTATGAGCCACTAAGTTTTGTTTGAAAGAATGCCCTTTTTCATTGTTTATTTCTTAAAGACTCTTTGCATAATAAATGTTTCTGAATGTTTCTTTGAATTATTTTTCATTGTGGACATGATTACTGTATGTTTAGTCTGCAGTATGCTTTTGAAACAACCCCTCTTGTTTGTCTTTGGATTGCCTTTATAAAACACGCATAATCTAGGTGCCTTTTGGTTACTTTGGCATAGGTGTCATTTTCTAAAATTACCTCCCAAATAGCCCAGTTCTTAAAGACTTTGCATTGCATTGCAAAATTAAACAAGCACATTTTCCTTTCTTTAAATAGATTCCCACATTTCTACAGCTGGACACAATTGTCTACATATTGCAACCGCCATCTAAGTTAAAGAACTGAGCCTCAATCAAAAAGATTTAGGTCCCTGATGAAATTATTTGTTTTATCATTTCAGGGTGCAGAAATAGTGAGTGCCTATATGCCTGACGCAGTATGGTATGACTATGAAAGAGTAAGTAGCATGTGCTGCTTTATACCAAGTAGACTACACTGTTTCATCTATACAGAATGTTTTATTTATTTTCTAACATATTTCTTATGGAAGAAAATAGCATAAAATTGCCTGGGGGTAAACATGAATAAAAGTAGATACTACTGGGAGAGCGAGGAGAGCAGCTGGAGCTGGTGCCCATGATCGTCGGGAGGAGGAACGGTGTAGCCCCGCCCCCAGGGCCCTTTAAAATCCTTTGGCCGGCCGCGGACTACTGGGAGAGCGAGGAGAGCAGCTGGAGCTGGTGCCCGTGATCATCGGGAGGAGGAGCGGTGTAGCCACGTCCCCCAGAGCCCTTTAAAATCTTTTGGTCCACCGCAGACGCGACCCGCGGACACGCACCTGTGGTCGCGTGCCCGAAGGGGCGTGACCAAAGGGGCAGGCCATGTCCCTTTGGAGCCCCTTTGGAGCAACGAGGAGAAACAGAGGAACTCTTCAGGCTCATGGGTAAGCGACGGAAGAAGGCTTTTCCTACAGTGGGCAATAAGGCTCCCAAGATCGTGGGCCCTATGGATCGTCATCTCCAGAATGCTCAGGTAGAGCAAGAGACACCGGACCTAACCCTTGGGTCCGTAAGTACTGCTTCTGATTTGTCTCCCAATGTGCAGGGTGTTTCCCTACCCAGTCAGGAAGTCATGACTGAGAGGGTGTTTCCTCCCAGAGTGGATAATCTGGGTGTGAAACCCTCGTCGGGTGAACTGGAGCTTTCCTCAGTATTAGTGGAAGAGGATAAATGCAAATTGTCTTCTCTTCCGTCTTTATTGGATTTCCCTACTTCTGTTCCGGCAGTGGTTTCTCCAGTTGATGTTTCCTTGAAGGACGTGTGGGAAGTGGTGACATGCATGGGAAATGTCCCTACGTGTGTCCCTTTCCCAGGTTTCTCAATTTTATAAGGATGTGGTACAGAAGTTGGATGTTCATGAGGAGGCTATTGCTAAAAATAATATTTCCTTGAATAAATTAGCGGGGCAGGTTTCTGTTATGCAGGCTGTTGCCTCCGTCAAATTAGGGATAATGTTAATATACATCATCAAATAGAATCCCTTGAAAATGTAACACGTGTAAAAAAATTGAGATTCTTAAGTTTTCCACGTACTCATTATCTTTCTCCTACCTTTTTGTTATATAAATACTTCAGGGGGGTTCTATTGATTGAAGATGTTGATCCTATAAAATTTTCCTCTGTTTATTATGTTCCTTTATTGTCCACCACAGAAGCCTCCTCCCCCCTTGCCAAAGATGCAGAGAATGTTTTAGTATCTCAACCATTGGATGTCTCGGCTTTTTTGGAGTCTTCGACTGATGAGATTACCAAACGTGCTACACTAGTTGTGTCTTTTATTTCATTATCAGATAAGAATTTAATTTTGCGGTTATATTTCTCTAAGAAGAATCAATTGTTTTGTGGTAGTACGATTCAGGTATTCCCAGATGTGTGTAGACTTACTCAAAGGCGGCGGAAAGCTTTTCTTTTATTAAAGCCTCGCGCTCTGGCAATTGTGGCGTCTTTTTTCTTGAAATACCCGTGTAAGTGTATTCTGATTTATGAGCAGACAAAGTATGTGTTTATGGAATCCGATCAGTTGGATGTGTTTCTGACTAGTAAAGAAAATGGATAGAGTGTTGCTACTTCCTTTCTAGGTAAATAGGGCTAGTATAGTTTTATTTTGGGCCCAGTATATACTTATGTGGAACAGTTCGTATTTGTGTTATTGTTTTGTTTTCTTCTTTCGCTCTCCCCTTGATGTGGACTTGATTGTAATTCCTGTTTATATTTGAAATAAAGGTTATTGATAACTTGAAAAAAAAAGTAGATACTACTGATGCATGGCATGATCTTTTATTTGATATAATCTTAGGCCTTCCCGTGGGCAGAGGATGGATAGAGTTGCGAGTTCTACATGTTATGAAAAGCAGGCATGTTCATGCAGTCTTAGGTACAAAATTTCCACCTGCCTCAGAGCAGATGTAACGTTGTGAGGGAGTCTTCTGGGAGGCTATTTTATAAATGCCAACAGGCACAAATGTTGCCTTTAGAGAAGAGGAGTAACATATGCACTTAAATACCTCACCCTTTTATATATAAGTTATAAAATTCTATGTAAACTTTCCTTATGTTTGATGTAAACCACCCCTGATCTCTGGAAGGGGCGTTATATAAAAGCATGTTAAATAAAAATAAATAATAAAAATACATGGGGGTAATTTTATGAGGCATTTCTGCATGTAGAACTGTTTGCAAAATTGACCATGCATATAAGCCTGCAGAGGCAAAGGTTTCACCACCCTGGTCAAAAGCATTTTTGGGGATGGGTTCAGGTAGGATTCACACTTAAACATAAAATAGAATGGATAAGTTCTGTCTATCTTAGAGTAGGTGTAATTTTGTGGATGGGCTTCCCAAGGGGTAATTTTATAAAGGCAAATATGCGCATAAGTTCTCTTTATGAAATATCGCAGCGATAAAACCAAGCTATCTCCTCATTTGTTCATCTTTTCAAATGAAAGGTTAACTATCAAATAGTTAATTACTAAAAAATAAGTGTGCATCATCAAATCACATAAAGAACACCAGTGGATTAAACCTATCAAAAGTGTACTTTGAATATTAGCATTGGTATGTAATAAAAGTAAATCTGAAGAACTTATCTGAAAAGTCCAGAGGTCTTCAGACTTCCATAAAACAGCTTAATCAATCCATTTTTAGTGCAAAAATAATCATTCATGTGACAGTCCACTGAAAAATACATTATGTTTCAAGGGAGTGCCCTTCTAATCTTGAAATAGTCCATCACCATATCTCAAATGTTTTTAGCGATTCTCTTATTGCGTTTCCTGTAATAGAACTTGCCATTTGCATCATCTTAAAAGCCAGTCACATGATCATTTTAACCAATCTTCATTCATTCAAAGTAGTGACAGCCATTTGACCTCTAACTTTAAACTGCAAGGAACAATTATTTTCAAATGAAAAATCCAAAATTATTCTTTATAACTTAATTGACATTCTTTATTGCCACCTCGTAAGTCTATGCAATAAAGTCAATAACATGCCATTAGAGACCATTCACAGTGCGATCTATCTTTTTCTGGTGACCCATCAGAGGGGCAGACTCATCCTCTGTCACAATCCTACCTTTGTACTCATTAAGCCGCAATCTAATCTTATGTTTCTGTCTATATATACAAGTTTCTGGCGTTGTAACAAAACAGAAAGCTATGGGCACACGTCAGTTCCGGAGGTCCAAATGATCTTCTTTAGAATTGGGAGTGGTCCTTGAGGACTAGAGAAAGGCACATGTAGTCCCCTTACACAAAACCGGAAGTAAGGATGAGGTTGAGAACTACAGGCTGATTTGTCTAACCTCTGTGATGAGTAAATTATTGGAAATGCTACTAAAAGAGAGGATAGTGAGGTTGCTGGTGTCCAGTGGATTGCAGGATCTGAGGCAGCATGGGTTTACTAGAGGCAGGTCTTGTCAGACAAATCTGATTTCTTTGACTGGGTGACTAGGGAGTTGGACCAAGGGAGAGTCCTTGATGTGGTGCATTTAGATTTCAGTAAAGCTTTTGACACTGTTCCGCCCCAGTGACTTGTAAATGAACTGAGCAACCTAGGGAGAGACCGGAACGTGACTGACTAGGTTAGAAATTGGTTGAGTGGGAGATGACAAAGGTTACAGGTTAAAGAAGCTTATTCTGAGGAAAAGGAGATTACAAGTGGTGTGTCACAGGGCTCTGTCCTTGGTCCGATTCTTTTTAACATCTTTATTAGTGATATTGCGGAAGGGCTGTCGGGTAAGGTTTGCCTCTTTGTGAATGATATCAAAATCTGCAATAGAGTGGACACCCAGGAAGGAGTAGATAACATGAGGAGAGATCTAGCTAAGCTGGAAGAGTGGTCAAGAATTTGGCAGCTGAGATTTATGATAAACAATGCAGGGTCATGAATTTGTGCTGCAAAATCCAAGGGAGCGGTACAGTGTAGGCAGTGAAGTACAGTACTTCTGTCCACAAAAGAAGAGAGGGACCTGGGCATGATTGTTTCTGGTGATCTTAAGGTGGCTAGATAGGTGGAGAAGGCGATGGCAAAAGCCAGAAGGATGCTTGGGTGCATAGGGAGAGGAATGGCCAGCAGAAAAAAGGTGCCTCTGGTGTGACCTCATTTGGAGTATTGTGTGCAAATCTGGAGACCACTCCTTTAAAAGGACATAAATAAGATGGAGTTGGGGAAAGGGTAACTACTAAAATGATTAGTGACCCTCATTATAAAGCATATGAGGACACACCTAAAGATATTAATATGTATAGGAAAGAGGAGATATGATAGAAATATTTAAATACCTCTGTAGCATAAATGCACAAGAGGAGAGCCTCCTTCAATTAAAAGCAAGCTCTGCTATGAGGGGACATAGGATGATGGTGAAAGGGGATAGACTCAGGAGTAATATGTGGAAATATTTCTTTATGGAAAGAGTGGTAGATACATGGAATAGTCTCCCAGTGGAAGTAGTAGAGATGAGGACAGTATGGGGGTCTATTCCATCCCATGAATAGTGGGGACGTCCCATTGGGACGTCCATTCCCGCTATTCGCCCCCCTGCCACCCCTGTCAAAAGCCTCCCTATACAAACAAGGTGTTTGTAGGCGGAGGTTTAGATGATGGTGGAAGGGGGCATTCTGGAGGTGGAAGGAGGGCGGGGCATGGGCGCTCTTCAATCCCAGGCGTACAGGGTCAATTCTGAGGTACAGCCGACCCAGAAGATACTAGAGCTATCAGCCCCTTTGGCACGTAGATAGGGCAGAAGTGCACCCAATGTTGGCATCGCTGCTAAGGGAGGCAAAGTGAGTCCATTGGCATCAGAGGGAAGGGCTAATAATGGCACCCTGCTAAATATGGGAACGCCTTTTACTTACATTTGTTTTTTTCTTAATATTTTTCTGTGTGTTCTTTTATCCTTTTCTTTGTGTTTCTTCTTTTTGTTTTATGCTGTGCTTCTTCACCATTGTTTTCTTCACCATTGTCTTTCTTCTGTCCCTACTTTTTGCCCATCCCTTTGAAATAAATAGCATAAATATAATAAATACAAATGTAACATAATTTTCGTACAGATGGTCTAAACATATTTGGAAGGGACAAAATACATCTAATATTGGATTTCTGATGTAAACTTGTTAAAAGCTTGTTAAAAATCTGTTAATATGTAAAGTTTATTTTAGTTACCTGTAAACCATTTTGATTTTACTGAAAGGTGGTATATAAAACCCCTAAATAAAGAAATAATTAGGGCCTCTATTTCTAGGTTTTAACCAGAAGCAGGAACTAATAAAACAATCCTTATGGAATGCTCATTTACGGTAACCGTCTACTGCAATGTAGTGAATACGCTCCAAAGTATTTCAATATGTCTAAAGTACATCTTTATTCACTAAATAGTGTAGTCGGAGGCTGATTCACAGCAAACTGTAGGCAGGACACTTGTGAGTCAGCCCCTTTGGAAATAAAAGGATCCATGGCAATTAAAACACACATTTACCTATGCTGATGTTAGCATGGATTACCGCACTGTAATGATTCAGCCTCGATACCCTAAGGCATACCTTACTGACTGTTATTTGTATCATAAAATGTGATGAAAGTCAAATCATTTGGTCGTGCCTTAGAAGCTGTTTATATATAGAAAAAACTGCATATGAAAGAATTTTGATCTATGGTCACATTCTGCAAATGTCACAAAAAGTAGTATTTTAGAATGAAATATATATATTTTTTAATAAATTAGGGTGTTAAATATGCACCAAGAAAAGAGAGGGTTGACATGTATCTTCCAGCTGATAAAATTGGACTTCATCTAAGAGGAGGCTATATTTATCCAACTCAAAATCCAGCAAATACTACAGTATACAGGTAAAAATTAATGCTAACATCGTTGCAGTTCAAATTAGATAGCAACTTGGGTTTAAGCATTTCATTAAAATTAGAAATATCAAAATTAGTCATGAACAGTTTTATTGGAATATATTGTATATTAGAGATGTGAATTCATGGGAGCATGCAGTTTATTTGGGAACTTAAAACTTGAAAGTTTTTGAAAATGCAAATCACTTGTAAGCATGCATGACTATGAATTGTTTAGTAGCTTGAACCCTAGCAGTTTTACCATGGGACTACTGATGGGGCTGAAAGCCACCAGTCTGAACCTGGGCCAGTATCTGGGATCCTGCTTGCTCTAAAGACTTCATGTGTGTGTTCCTAGCCCTGAAAGTTCTGGAAAAAGTATCCTAGAACACATATTACATTTTTTCTTAGTTTAATTCTTAAGGGCATGTTTCTTAAAGGTTTATGCGTGTTATTGAAATAAATATGCATTAAGTGTCACTGTGTCCACAGAATAAAAGGACTGGGCACTTAATGCATGTTAATTTTATTAATGTGTGTTAAAACTTTTAGTAAACACTCCCCTTAGACTTACAATCCTGAATCCTTTGATCAAATTCCCAGTTACTATTATACTATCAGAGTCATTTTCCAAGCCTATTCCAGATCTTGGTTATCCAGTTAATGATCTTATTCAGCATTTCTGTGAAACCACAGCTGCCTGGGTTCTCTGACCACTTGTGGAAATAGCGGAATGACATTTAGAGGTCAATTTGCCAAATAGCACATGTGGTAAGTGTGTACCCCGTTTGCTAACTGCAGCGTAGATTTATTATTTATTTTTATTTATTTATTTGAACAGTTTTTATATACCGCTGTTTCCAAGGATCAACAGCGGTTTACATTACAACAAAAGTTATACAGTAGATAATGCACATGGCCCCCAACAGTTAGCGCACAGGCTTAGAATTTGCTGTGTGCTATTTTTTGCATCTAGCATGTGATAACTGCAACATTGTAGCACAATTTGGTAAACATGCCCTTTAGGTTAGGTCTGCTAATTCAAAAATTACACCAAGGAAAGGTAGGGCCTGGTATTCAGTTCCGACACTAACACAATTACAGTAGCTAGTTGCTGTCACTGAACATTAGACCAGATATTTAATGCCAGGGTCATATTCAGCCCGACATTGAATATCCGGAGTTGCCACAGAGCCCAGTTACTAACTGAACAGCGGTGATATTGATCCACTGCCCGGTTATCAGTATGTGGTGAAAGTTAAGCCAGGGTTTCCTGCGCCTGGCTTTCACTGCAGATCACACACCTGGCAAACGACTCATCATCACGGCTGCCTGGTTTGCAATCAACTCCACCTCCGCTCCGCCCTAGAAAGCCCCAACATGCCCCAATGCTAAGCGGTTAGCATCGGGGCATATAGCAGCCTTATTGACAATGAATATCCCACTTAGGCACATTTGCATACTTTACACGTCTGTTTAACCATGTAAATGCCTTGGAATATCTGGCCTGCAGATTTTTAGGGCCCAATATTCAAATGATTTATGTACCTAACTTTGAGAGTTCTGCTCCTAAATTCGCCTCTTTGAAAATTTATTAGGGTTGAGTGCCTAAATCTTTTCTCAAAATTTCATAAAACTCCTAAATTTACGGGCATAAAAAGTGAGTGGCAACTGGGTTGGATTTAGGGTGGGGAAAAAGTTAGGAGCTGATTTGTTTGCATGTATTTTACTATAAGATAGTTGGTTAATATTTATCACATTAGTCAATGGTAATGGATTAAAGCACAAGTGTATTGAAATTAATACAACTTTAATTCACATTAAAGACGTATTAATGCTCATTTGCCCATGTTTTTCATGCATTGACATTGCATTTGTCTAAATGTACTTAAGGATCATATTTGAATTTTGACTATATTTTACCTTACAAATATGAACTTAAAGGAAACTATTGAAGTTACTGACTTTTTATTCGTATCTAATATGAATAAATGATATGACTTATAATATTCATTCTTGTATAATAAGCAGATTAAATTGAATATACAATTTATTTCAGACATATAATAAAGAGTATGTACTTTTTTTGACAGCCGTAAAAATCCGATGGGACTTATCATTGCATTGGATGAAAATGAAAAAGCAAAAGGAGAATTATTCTGGGACGATGGCGAATCCAGAAGTAGGGATTTTATAACTTCATGAATGAATACAATTCCTAAAATAATAAGAATGAAACAAAAATTGCACTATTCACAGTTGTTTTATTGGATTTCAGGGAACACATGAAAGATTCATTTTTCATGCAACTGTTTGCCAACACATTGACTCTTAATTCAAGTGATATGACTCTTTAAGTTGTATGGAATGGAGGAGCAGCCTAATGGTTATATCATCATCGGGCTAAAAGCCAGGGAAGTCTCATTTGAATCGCACTATTACTCCTTGTGATCTTGGGCAAGTCACTTCACCCTCCATTGCCTCAGATGCAAATTCATGGGTCGAGGCAGAGAACCATAACAGCTTTTTTCTGGTGGTTTTCCTATGTTAAGCTTGTTCTCTGACACAGAAAGCAAACTAACATGGGGAAATCACCAGAAAAAACACTGCACTAAACTGCAGTGTAGTGGGCATGCACATTGCATACAAAACTGCACTGAAAATTTGTGGTTTTTGAGATTACTTTTAACTCTGGATCTTTATGCCAGCTTTGAGGAGACATGAAGATCCCAACAGGAGCAGAAGCAGCATCTGAGGTGAAGTGTCAAACTTCACCTCAGATAATCCATGCATCGGGGGAGGCCCCTGATATCATCAGCACAGCGTTGGGGGGGGGGGGGGCGGTGCCCCTTGGATAGAGACTCCTCTGACAGAAGCAAAATCATTGGTGGCTCAGTGGTCCTCAATCCCCCCTCCCCTCCCACTTCATAAAAACCATTGGTGCCTTTGGGCCTCGATGCAATCTCCCTCTTATCTCTCTAAAGTCATTGGTGATCTGTGAGCCTCCATTAACCCCTTGCCCCTCCCCACAGTATCTTTCATAGAACGGGGGTAGGAGCAATGCCTACATACTCCTACCTCTCACCACCATTTTTCAAAATGATGGCTTCTGACCCTGCGTGGTACATCCTGCGGATGCACCGCTCGAGGGTAAGGCTCAGTCTGCCAGATATGGAAGAAAATTATTTATATGGCAGACTGACACCCTCCCCCCCCCCCACCATGCTGCCCTTTTTCTTCCTTATTTGGCAGATTAGGTCCTTCCCTAGGTGATACATCTCCAGTGTCAGGTGTCACCATTTTGAAAAATGGTGGGGGGGGGGGTAGGAGAGTGTAGGCATCACTCCTATGCCTCGTTCTCCCAAAGGTATTTTTTTTGCAGGGGGGGGGAGAGGCCACCAATGATTTTAGTGAGATGGGGGATTGCATCCAGGGCCCATGGGCCACAAAAGATTTTTTCTCTCTCACAGTATGCTTGAATTTTTCCTCTCTTGTCTTGTATTTGGTGCTCCTTTCCTTCTTTATTCCTAGCAGCCATCTTTTATTGTAAACCGCCCTATTGCTTGCGTAAAGGGCGGTATATCAAATACAAAAAAAAGATAAAGAGGAGAGGGGAATCAGAGCTCACAGGGCCACCAATTATTTTCATGAAGTGGAAGTGGAAGGGGAGGGGGTATTGGGGCTTAATGTGCCACCAATGGGTTTGCTTCTCTCGGAAGTTTGGTGTCTAGGGGGATATCGCATTGGGTGCTCTCCCTGATGCCTGGATCATCTGAGATGAAGCATCAAACCACCTCTCATGACCGTTTCTTGGGACAGAATGCCAAACCTGTGCAGCATACAGGGATTGCTAACGGACTCATGTGTGCATGCATTTGGCTCGCTCTCCCGGTTTAACTCTGACTTATTGCACATTGTTAATTATCCTGCTATTTGCTTATAACATTGTTGCGCAAAACATCAGTGTTAAACTAGCGCTATGAACCCTGCATTACAACTTTAAGCACTGGGCTCTAGCACAGGGTTTCTGCATCAGCCCCTTAGACTATACACCCTCTAGGGGTCAGGAAAGTACCTATTCTTCCTCACTATCCTGAGTGTGCCTGATCTCTTCCGACCTCAGAAGCAAAGCAGCACTGGGCTTTGCTCATTCTTGGATGGGAGACCAACATGGAATGCCAGGCACCATTGGCATACTATCTACTTCTGATTACACCTTGCCAAGAAAATCTAGGAGATACTCACAATATGGACAGCTGTCCACAGGGTTGCCAGGAATCAACATTGACGTAATGGCGCTTAAACAATAATAGTGTGAAGGTCAGAGTTGTACCAAAGATTCACAACCAGTTGGGCTTTCAGAATTTCCACAATTAACATGAATGAGGTACATTTTACATGTGATGGAAGCAGAGCATTCAATTCTACTTCAAGCATGTTTATTGCATTGAAAGCTTGACTGGCTTGGAGTCCTTCAGGACAAATTGAAAAGAGCTTCATTCTTGTGCATTATTGCTACCTTGCAGATATGCATATATTTCACTGTATCATAGCTCTCCTGCCTTGACCCTAGCGTACACGTATTTAGATCCTGAAGTCTTTTCTCACAGGGCTTCTGGATTAGGCCCTGCACAATTGTGGTAGCCCTTCTCTGAGCCGCCTTCAATTTGTCTATATCTTTCTGAAGGTATGGCCTCCAGAGATAAACACAATTCTCCAAGTGGGAGGATAGTTCCTTCCTTGAAGATACATTGTTGGTGAAATGTAACATTGTTGATGTAATAGTACAAATCAGTTGTGAAGTACACAGATGAAATCAATATACCTGCTACATGCAAATGCTTTTCTAGTATTCCTGCTTTAGATGCATTATTAAATTTACTGTTTTAAAGATAACATTTAATTTTGGTGTTAAAACATACCAATATATTTTTCCTTGCTTTATTTTAGGTTCAATATCCTCCAGAAATTTTATTTTTTATGAGTTTTCTGTTGACTCCGTAAGTATAGTATACTATTTTGGTTTCTATGTTTTCCTGAGCTTTTAGGAGTGGAGGAGTAGCCTAGTGGTTAGAACACTGGCTTAATAACCAAACAACCAGGGTTCAATTCCCACTAGCACTCCTTGTGGCCTTGGGCAAGTCACTTAACCCTCCACTGCCTCAGAAGAAAGGCCTGGCAATCTACTTCTGGTGACACTGCCAAGAAAACCCAGGAGCTTCTGGGTCACCAGGAGTCAGGACTGACTCAAAGGCACACATTGCATTGTGCATGCTGTTGACACATCGCAGTTAGCATGGCTATCATTGGTGTGCACTAGTTGCAATTGCTGCCATTAACATGGGTTCATGCACCACTCACTCAATGGCTACTGGTAAGTATCTTATGATGAAAGTGCCGGCTGAATAATGCAGTGAGGTGCATATCCCATGGTAACTACAGGGAGGCATGTCCCAACAGTTAGTGTAGGTCTATGCCACCCTCTGCATTAATTTTTGGGGCATTACTGTATGCACACTAGCGCATTTTAGTAAACATGACCCAATGTGTGTTAGCAACGTAAGTGCATATTAATGTGCCTTAATGTACTTTAGTAAATCCAGACCACAGCAATATACAGGACCAAAAGAACTGTAGCATCTCTTCCGAATTTTTTTCATATCAGTATCTAGGAGACAACTTCCAAAAGTACTGGCAAAGTCCATACAGTCGGTACGTTTATCCATAGGTTTAGTACAGGCATAGTGTCCCTCTGAAAGCTATCCTGAGATAAATTTTCCCTCAGAGATTTGTACCTGCTTTTTCTGCAGATATTTTATCTAATGAAAACAATGCACATAGAGGTATGTTTACTAAAGGGTGTTAGACTTTTGCAACTAAAACCAGGCAATAGTGCAGATTGCATTGCATTAGTTGCTAAAGCCATGAACGCGCAGCTAGGGACATGCACAGCATTTAACACTGTGAAATTGCAGGGATCCTGGGGCAGTGCATCATCGATGCAACATTAGCTTCACCCGGTTATCGCGTGCTGTCGGCACTCATGTTAATTGCATGTTACCAGCACTCCCACTCTCTGCCTGGACACACAGCTCCCACGATCTCTGCAGATATTGTAGGAAATCTCCATGCTATCTGCATTTGGCCTGCATTAACTGCTACTGCAGCGTGCTTCTCCTGTGTTATCACTGCATTAGCAGCTGACACGCATTAATAAACAAGCCCCCTAGTGCGCTGTTTCACATCCTTGACTCAACCATACCCCTAAGCCGAACCTGTTTTTGCATGGGTAAAAAGGACATGCGTTGTTGATCCCCCTACTCACCTGTACCTGCTTTGGGATGGGAAATTTTCAAATAGATAATTTACCCAGGTAAATCAATATTTGCCTGTGTTGATTGCTTCTGAAGATTGTGCTCCCCATTAACAATTTAGAATTAACATTCCAAACTGATTTAGTTATTTTAAACCACTCTTATTCCACTCGCTCAAATTTTATCTTTATTCTATGTTGTTTCCTGCAAAAATGGATCTAAGTCAGAATGTGAATTCATTTATTCAGTCAGGCAGTTGGTCACCCAGTGTTTTCTCTCACCTTAGGCATGTTTATTTGTGCATACCTAAGCATACACAAAAATATGCATATGCTTCCCCCCTTAAAAAAGCAGGATAAGGAGCCAGAAGGAGTCCCTGATTCCACTGGCCAGAAGAAGAGGGCTGCAGCCTGAAGATTGACGCAGTAGCCTGAAAAGGCCAGTGGGAGGACTGGGCCATCTGCTAGGTTGGCTAGGCTGCTGCCTAGGACAGCAGACCTCTGTGGCAGGCAGGCCATGTGCGCCAAAGTATATGGCCTGCCATGGGTCACTACCACTGCTGCCCTCATGCCAAGCTGAACCATTCCACTAACCCCGCTGAAGTAATAGGCAGCTGTGGGGGATAGCAGCACAACATGGCATGGGAGAGAGGTGGTGCAGCTCAGAAGGGGGGTGGGGTGGTAGAAACCCTTGGGCTGGTCCTGGGGCCCTATCAGAGAACCAGTCTGGAGCAAAGTGGAAAACAAAAAAACAATTTTTATTGGGGTGAAGACTAAAAGAAAGAGGACCCCACATGCCGTGTTTCGGCTATGCTTCATCAGGGGTAAGAGCCTTTAGAGAAAACAATAAAACCAGTCCAGTTTTATAATTTCTTATATTGATGCTCTTACCCCTGATGAAGGCATAATCGAAACATGGCCATGTTGGCTCCTCTTCTTTTAGTGTTCAGCTCAATAAAAATTGCTTTTTTGCTTTCCACTTCTCTCCAGACTGGTTCTCTTGTTACCTGGGTGTGTGAATGCTCTCTTTGGCGTGGGCCCCTACCAACCAGAAGAGTAGACCAGCAGGAGTTCCAGGTCTCACTGAAAAAAATGGTGGGATCCTTAAGTCCTACTGGCCAGAAAAGGAGAAGGGCGCTGGAAGATGGGGTGAGTGAGGGGGAGAAATAAAAGGGAGGGGCAGATAAAGAATGGCGTATAAGGGAGGGGTCAGGGTCAGGAAGAATGGAAGGGAGTTGTGCTAGAAAAGGATTGGTGAAGGGTGGAGCATAAGAAAAGAGGCAAGCTTAGAGGAGAAATGGAGAAGAGAGGGTAAGTGCATTAAGGGAGACGGGAAGGGAGGGAGGGAGTAAAAGGCTTGAGAGATTGTAAGGTTGGGTAACAAGGGAAGGAGAGGGCATAGGTGGGTGCAGGGAAAACAGGGAGAGCGCAAGGGATGGCCATGAAAGATAGGAAGAGAAAATATTGCAAGAAGGTGAGAGAGACAAGGTGCAGAACAGGGGAAAATCAATACATATCCCTACCCCTCCAGAAAACATGCACACGCACTTTCTTAAGACACATGCACACACAGACACCCACTCTACTACTACTACTACTACTACTATTTAGGACTTATAAAGCGCCACGCACGCAGTGCTGCACAGCTATCCTACAAGAGGTAGCCAACATACAAGAGACAGTCCCTGCCCGTCAGAGTCATGCTCATTGGAGCTTACAATCTGGTTAGAACAGTACAGAGCATTAGTCAGTTCTGCGGAAGGTACGGTGTGGTATAGTTTGGTCTAAGGTTTGGTCGTAAACGTAGACGGGGGTCAGGGTAAGATGAGGATGGAAGTCAGGATCTGAATGCAACAGTGAAGAGATGGGTCTTCAACCTGGATTTGAAGAGGGCCAGGGAGGACGCCTGGTGCACAGACGCAGGTAGGCTGTTCCAGGCATATGATACAGCAAGGTGAAAGAAGCGCAGTCAGGAGTTTGTGGTGTGGGTGAAAGGCATTGATAGAAGTAATTTGTTGGCAGAGCGCAAATTTTGAGCGGGGACGTAGGGAGAGATAAGAGGTACTGAGGGGCCATAGAGTGAATGCATTTATAGGTCAGCAGGAGAAGCTTGAATTGGATGTGGAATAGGACAGGGAGCCAGTGAAGTGACTTGAGAAGAGGAGTAATGTGGGCATGGCGAGGCTGGCAGAAGATTAGTCGAGCAGCTTGATTTTGTATAGATTGAAGGGGAAGGAGGTGGCTCACGGGGAAACCAGCGAGGAGTAGGTTGCAGTAGTTGAGGCAAAAGGAGATTAAGGAGTGGATAAGCATTTTGGTAGTGTGTTCAGAGAGGAAGGGGTGGATTTTGCTGATGTTGTAGAGAAAGAAGCGGCAGGTCTTAGCTACAAGCTGGATATGAGCAGAGAAGGAGAGAGAGGTGTCGAAGATAACCCCTAGATTGCGGGCCAAGGGAACAGGAAGTATAGTAGATCCATCAACCTGGATTGAGAGAGGGGAAGTGGGGGGGAGGAGTTGGGTGGAAAGACAAGGAGTTCGGTCTTGGCCATGTTCAGTTTCAATTGGCGATGGGACATCCAGGCAGCGATGTCCAGAAGACAGGCAGAGATCTTGGACTGGGTTGCCGGAGAATTGTTAGGTGTACAGAGGTAGATTTGGGAGTCATCGGTACTGAAAGCCATGGGAGGAGATAAGCGCTCCGAGGCCTTGGGTCTAGAGAGAGAAGAGGAGGGGGACCAAGACAGATCCCTGAGGTACACCTACCTGGATCGGGGTAGGGGAGGAGGAGAAGCCACCAGAGCGTACACTGAATGAGCGATGGGAGAGATAGGACGAGAACCAGGATAGAACAGAGTCTTTGAAGCCAAGCGAGGAGAGGGTGGTGAGGAGAAGGTAGTGGTCAATGGTGTCAAAGGCAGCAGAAAGGTCAAGAAGGATGAGGATGGAATAGAGGCCCTTAGATTTAGCCAGGAACAGGTCGTTGGTGACTTTAGTGAGTGCCGTTTCAGTGGAGTGTAGGGGACGGAAGCCGGATTGTAGTGGGTCCAGGAGGGCCTGGGAGGTGAGGAAGTCGAGGCAGCGATGGTGGACTGCTCGTTCTAATAGTTTGGATATGAAGGGAAGGAGGGTGATGGGTCAATAGTTAGAAGGGCATGTGGGATCAAGTGAGGGTTTCTTGAGGAGGGGTGTGACAACAGCATGTTTGAAGTCAGCGGGGATGGTTGCAGTGGAGAGAGAAAGGTTGAGGATGTGAGTGATGGAGGGGACAATGGTGAGGAATATGAAACGTAGGAGATGGGTGGGGATAGGGTCTGATGAACAGGTGGTGGGTTTGGAGGAGGAAAGAAGGAGTGTGGTTTCTTCTTCAGAGATCGGAGGGAAGGAGGAGAGGGTAGGGGGAGGATGGATGGGGAGGAGAATTGGGGAGGAGGGGAGGTAGATGAGGGGGTAGGGAATTGGAGGGTAATTTTGTGGATTTTGTCGTGAAAGTAGTCGGCTAGGTTTTGGGCAGAGAGGGAGGGCGGGATACATACTAGTGCACATGGCCGGCCCATCCACTAGGCAAACTAGGCAGTCACCTAGGGTGGCAGGCCCTGGTGGGGAGGCATTAGCCCACCTCCTCCCAGCAAAGTGGCAGTTCATTGCTGCCCAGCCCGCCATGCCGCCCCCCTTCCCAGCATCCATTTTCTCACCTTGGAGAGAGGGAAGCGGCATGGTAATGCTTCCGCTGCATTGGACTTTAAAGTGCCCATGATGGTGCACTCATGGCCTGTCCCCCCATCGATGCAACTTCCTGCCGCTCTTGCCCCCTTCAACAGGAAGTTGTGTCAGAGGGAGGCCGGAGCTGCAGGCCCTGAGTGCACTAGTACAGACACTTTAACACCTGATGCAGTGGAGGCATTGCCGTGCCACCCCCCTCTCCAAGGTGTGAAGAAGGATGCCAGGAGGGGAGGTGGCATGGTGGGCTGGGCAGCACAGTAATCTTCAGACGGCAGCATGGAGAGTGTACCTGGAGGGCAGAAACCCTCAAGCTAGCCCTGCTAACACACAAATACACACACAGACCCCTGCCACATGTACAGAGCCATCAAGGCACACATGCATAAACACAAGCCCCTGAACTCCCTAAGACACATACCACACATGTAACCTTCGATACTCTTCACACACACACACATGTACACACACACACACACATGCCCTAACATGCCCCAGGACAAACACATTTGTACTCTCTCACATGTCTGATTCTCCATTTTGTTAAAAGCAAGTGTATGTTTTCTACCTGTTGAGCTTATTTCATTCTAAAGGCCTGAATTAGGAGGTATTCCTCATTCCTCTGGTTCTATCAAGAAAAATGGTTTGCTAAACTATGCCTAAATTTTCATAAAACATATGGATGGAATTTCTATCCTGGCCATCCTGGCGCACAGTGATAGCACCCAATTCTGATCCCGTGGGGGCTAGCTGTGACCATGGGATCAGAATTGGGTCTACCAGCCTGGATGTGCAGGCCGTGGCCTGATTCTGATTGGTTGCATGCCCAGCAGATCCCCAGCTACCTCAGCCAGGCTCCCGAATGGATCCGCAGTGCCATGGCATCCCGTCACCAAAGGAAAGGATCTTTCCATACAACCCAACCCCCGATCTGTTCTCCCATGGCCAAGGTCGGCCTGCGGGGCTCCCCCTGCACCCCTCACCTCTTTGGGTTGCAAGGATCCCAACAGTCCCCTGATGTCCAGGGGGACTTATTCCATCTCCTGGGTGGAATAAGTCCTTCGTCTACCCTGACAACCCCAGACATACAGGACCGACCTCAGAATCGGCCCTGTACCTCCAGGGTCATGTTCCCGCCCACCACCCGCCCTTGCTCCTCCCATGGCCCCCCTCCCACCCACAAACAGAGCTCCCCATACAATTTGGCAATGCGTGCAGGGAGATTTTCTGCTGCAAGCACGGTCCAGATATTTAGCGGGTCTGGTCATCTGGATCGGACGTCTAGACCCAGTAAATTTGGATCAAAATGCCCCCCATAACTTTGTATATGCCATATAGAGCATGCATCTAAAATTTGCTTATATATGCTCAACAATAAAACTAAAATTGCAGTTCATTGAAGATATGCATTCATCAAAAACCTTTGTGGCATTCACGCACTGACACTGAGCCAAGATTATTTTTCGACACACTGTTGTTCATATTGGATTTTCCTGTTATATATTGCACAAAAAATGTGTTTCAGTTTCTTTTTGTGACTATTTACCACTACCTCTCCTACTCTCTTCATTTTTCCATACATCTTCTAACTGTATTTAGGATGTTACTTTACTCGCAGTCTCTCTTCCAAGTTTAATGACAAATCATTTCCTGCCTTGTCTTAATAACATGATTTTCAAAATACATCAATTCATCTTGCAGAACCAGCTACATATGAATGCCACAACCACAGGATATAAGGATCCAAATAATTTGGTGTTTGAGTATATTAAAATTTTAGGCCTCTCTCAAGGCCCCACCAGTGTAGTTGTGCGGAGGAACAACACTGTGGAAACATCTCCACATCAATTCACCTATGATGCAACTCTAAAGGTAACCATTTATTGAACATTTTATATTAGTTATTAAGCAAGCATTTATTGAAAATAAATATTTATATTTCCTTGTGCATATATGGTGTTTTTTTTCTCAGTTACAGCCATGAACAGCTATTAATAGAGCCTGGTATTGACATCCACAGAAAACTTTGGAACAATTCTATAAATATAACATTTATTTTTCATTTTATATTAATCTTAGGGGTATGTTTACTAAACTGCGCACACGTGCGCGGCACACAATAGCGTACGCTAATGATGCACTTAAGTGCTCTTAAGTGCCTAGCATGCATGCGCGTCACATTAACGGGCCGGCGCACGTGTGCGTGGCGCTGATGTGCGATAGAGGCGGGGAAAGGCTTACGGAGGGCGGAGGAAGGCCCCCGAGGGGCGGAGGGACGGGGTCAATGGATGGAGAGTGGGAGGGGAGAGGCTCCCCGCACAGGAGCGGGGCTGAATTATGGCAAAAAAAAATACCGCGAGTGAAACCCTCGCGTTAGAGCCGATTTAAAGGGAAGAGAAACCATTTCCGTCAGCAATGTACAGCAAAACCGGGGAAACCTGCAAAACGTGAGCAGTGTGATACATGTGCACAGAACAAAATAGCAAATATAAATTGAAAATGACCACAACAAATTCCAAATAAATTATAATCCAGCTGGGCAACAGTGATATTAATGGGCAACCATAAAAAACACTCCCAGGAAAGCTCCAAAAAAAGAAATGATTTTTGGAAGGGTCTACGCTCAAAAAGCACTGCATTTTAATGGAGCTTTCCTGGGAGTGTTTGTCATGTTGCCCATTGATATCACTGTTGCCCAGCTTGGTTTTGCTTTTTTCCCCTTTTTCGGAGGTCATTTTTGAGGTTTAATTGCACCTTTGTCCCCATACAAGGTAAACGAGCCCACAGTAAAATTGTGCAGAGCAGGGTGTCTTACTCGTGCGGCCAGGTTACCTATCTCCAGAGACTGAATGCTTCTGTGGCCACAGTGTGGTGCAGCAGACACAGCCAGTGCCTGATGGACCAGAGAGTCACAGGTTCAAATCCTAGCTGGGGCTCCTGCCAACCCAGTCCCCATAGTTTTACCCACCACTAAACAATGATAGTACAGACACTCCTTTATGGCAGAGAACATAAGCATGGTTCCAACACCTATATTTTACCCTACACCGCACACAAACCATAACAATGGCCATTACCTACAGCCGAGTCCCCCAAATTCAGTCCTGGAGTGCCACAACGCAATCACGTCATATGCTTTTTCCCAGATAGGGACATGTCTGCATGTTGGCAGAAGGATACAGGTGGTGGAGGGGGCAGTGGCTGCAAACCACAGCAGACAGTGGCCTAGGCCTGTGCAGGCTGGCACCGTCCACCGCAACAGACAGGCTCTGTCAGATGTACAGTCATGGACTCCCCAGGGAACACAGCATATCTGTGGCAACACGGTGGTGCAGTGCACACAGACAGTGTGTGGAGGAATAGAAGGTCATAGGTTCAAAGCCCAGCTGGGGCTACTGCAAATCCAATCCACATATTTTTCCTACAACTAAACCGTGATAGTACGGATAAACCTTTATTGCTGAGAACATACGTATGGTTCATACGCCTATATTTTACCACACCAAACACAGACACCATGAACAGCCGCATTACCTAGAGCAGAGTCTCCCAAATGCAGTCCTGGAGGGCCCCACACCATTCAGGATCCATGCTGCCTCTAATAAGGATGCCTGTGCTGCATATCTATGCACCACCCCCATGGTATGCTGATGTAGCTCATGCATATCTATGAGGGACAGCATTAAAACCCGAACAGTGGTTGGAACACCAGGACTGGAGTTGGGACACCCTGCCGTAAAGCAGCAGCCAACAGGGCCAGACACCCTCCCCCCCCCCCCCCCACAGGCCCCATTGGCCAATGCCTCCTGGAGAGGCAGGACATTGGGCCCTGCCTGTATCCCCCAATACTAGCAGTTGCATACCTTAGCACTGCCACCCTACACCTGGGTATATGGTACACAGCTATCAAACGTTGCCCATGATAACTGGCAGATATCAATTCCTATGTTAAGCACATTTTGCTCATTGATCTCCACCATAACAATCATTGTGATGTCTGCGGTGTGCTCTGCAGGTCTGGTCTCTGACAGTGTTTACCACCCTGGGGAGTGACCCCCAACAGTATTGCGTACCATATCCATGCCTGTACTGTGCCCAGGACTGGTGTGGTGGGTATGGCTGCTGGACTCCTCTATAGTAGCACAATGCTGGCATAGGTGTGGGGGTGGCTGTCTGCCTATCCAGTGTGTGGTGGCTGCAAACACCTTCCACAGCCCACACTGCCAGCAATGTTGCCAGTATTGGGCTGCCAATGTGCATAATGAGGAGCAAGGTACCATGGGTATAGGCCAGACAGGGTGGCCTGGCCAGGGTGCATCTGCACAGGGCATAGGGCACTGACTGGGACATTTTAGTGCCCGGCCACCACCTACACAGACAGGGTGACCTCAGTATGTCCTGCTGAGAGATCACTCTCACCCTGACTGTGCAGTGACCACAGCATGGCTAGGCACCCCCATAGTGCTATATAGTATTTCTCTCATGTGATAGATATGGGTTTCCTTTTGGGGCCCCAGTCACTGATTTATCTGTTTGCTGTGTATGCTGACATCCCAGTTTTGGGTGCATGCATCTCTACAGGGAACATGCACTGTGGACTAACTAGCACACTGTTTGCAGCTGGTATGTGTTGTGATGGAGCAGGGTGCAGTGGCTGATGACTTGCTGCAGGAGAATATCAGATAGTGGTGGGGTGCAGCTCACCCTATCCAGGTCTAATATCTGTCTGCTATTGTGTTAGGGATGTGTAAAGAGCTGCATTGACTGCCCTGTGGGGTGTCTACTCCTCAGCAGGACCCAGGTTGATGGTCCCCTCTACTGCCACCTTTGCAGGGAGGTAGACTGTGGATCTATTGATAGGAGACCCTGTTTGCCACCCTCAGCCCTGGAGGAGGAGGGGGGGGGTGGTGGCACATGGCCCACCTAGGGATCCATAGGGGCTACATCTGACTGAAACAGACAGAGATATCCAAGGTGTTTGTGCAGAAACTACCTATCTCACACATTAACACTGCTTTGAACCTCCGGCATGGCCTCATTCAGCTGTGGAAGGTGTTGTGGACCTGGTCCTGGGTGCCTCACCGCACCCTCAGGGTGAGCACAGTACCCGCACAATGTGACGGTGTGTAGCTACTCAGTGGCAGTACAAGACATGGTCAGTACCCCCTACCAGGCCAAGGTGGTGTGTGGGTGCACATGGTCACTTCCCTCTACCAGGCCGAGGTGCTGTGGGGGTGCATTGCTCATCTTGTGGTCATCTGTGGACAGCTGATTTGCATGTGCAGTGCATCACGGGTATGGGTGGGCTACCCTATCCTGGTGTCCACAGCAGACTGTCTGTGTGGTGACATGCATGCTCTGTGCAGCCAGCCAGGGGCTTTCTAGCAGCTATAGAGCTGTAGCCCAATAGTTACTTCACTACCTCTGAAGCCAGAGGTCATGGGTTCAAACCCACCGTGGGGTTATGTGATAGGGTTGTCCAACACATTATCTTTTTTTAATGTACATATTTTGATGCCAGCAAAAACACCCTCAGCGTACTGTACCCATAAGGTGCCTCTGAGGGTGCTTTATAGAGCGCCCTATAGGGCACCTTATGGTTGCCGTCCATATAAGGTGCACTATACATTCTCCTGTGACGCAACCTATAGGGTGCCCTATAGGGGACATTTTAGGGTGCTGTGGCGGACAGTGCAATTTATAATGTGCCCTATGGAGTGCCTTATAGGGTGCCTTATACGGCACCTTCAATTACGGCACGTGAGGGCGTGTTTGCTGGCAGCAATTAATAGCATAAAAATAAAGTGCTGCAGGACAAAATATGTACAATGCAAAGCTGATGCCACAGCCAGCCTTACGTATTAGGCACACTGGGGAGCAAACTCATGACCCCTGGATCAGCAGTCAGTGCCTTAACCATTGTGCTCCACTGCTGCTTCTCCTTGTCTGTCAGCGCACCTACTTATGCTTTTCATTCCTTAAACTGCACAGTGCTGCCATAAAAAAACAGTCCACTGTCCTTACGGTACCTCATACGGCACCCTCTAAAGCGCCCTATAAGCAACATTCTAGGGTGCCTTGGCTGACAGTGCACTTTAAAATGTGCCTTATAGGGCGCCTTATGTTAACACGCTTTGAGAGTGCGTTTGCTAGTAGTGATAATTAAAATATGAATAAAATGCCTCCTAAAGCAATCTTACCAGTAATAAGTTATGTCTCAGCCAGCCTTGTTCATTGGGCACTTTAGGGGATTGAACCCCTGACCCCTGCACCATTGGTCAGTGTCTTAAACATTGTGCTGTGGTTCTGTTCCTGTTAGTGCACATCAGCGTGCCGCCTTATGCCGCCCAATATTAAAAAGCCTCCTAAAACATTAGCGCGCCATCTTATGCCTCCCAATATTACCCTGGCTCCTAAAGTAATGCCTCAGCTAGCTGTCTTCATTGGGCACTGTGGGGGATTGAACCTCTGATCCCTGTACTGTTGGTCAGTGTCTTAACCATTGTGCTGTGGCTCAGCTCTGCTCTTCTTCCTGCACATCAGTGCGCCACTTATACCGCCCAGTATTATCATGCCTCCATAAACATCAGCGCGCCACCTTATGCTGCCCAGTATTAACATGCCGCCAAAAACATTAGCGTGCCGCCTTATGATGCCCAGTATTTCTGCGCCTCATAAATTAATGCCTCAGCCAGCTGTCTTCATTGGGCACTGTGGGAGATCAAACCCCTGATCTCTGCACCATTGGTCAGTGTCTTAACCATTGTGCTCTGGCTCTGCTCTTTTTCTTGCACTTCAGCGCACCACTTATGCCTCCCACGCAGCTATCTCATGCGCTAAGGTGCGGGGCGCACATTGGCGCCGCGCACCTTAGCGCATATTTAAATTCAGGCTTTTCTTTTTCAGGACAGAACGCCCACTCCTTATATGGCATCCGCACTCTACCGCGGCCCGCACTCTACCGGGGTTTTAGTAAACATACCCCCTAATATATTTCTTCCATTAATGTCTTTTATGGCTCTTATCAATAAAATGGACAGCCTAGACTAGTTGGCATTCCTCTGCTACACCTTGTTTCATAATTTTCTACAATTGGCAAAGGCACAGATGCTGGAAATCAAGGGTGAAAACTTTATTGTTATAGCGCCGTCAGCAATGCTCAATCTCTGCCCCAACCCACGCTAAGCTTTTAGTGCAAATTTTTGTATTTCATTTTTGTTCTTTCTAGCACACAGTAAAACCTGTGCTAAGTGCTTAATGCAATTTGGTAAACATGCACCTTTATGTTTCAAGTTTTTATTATGCAAACCAAATAGATATTGTTGTGATTATTTATGGTATATCAAATATAATAAATCTTAACTCAATAACCCATTATTTTCTTCATGAAAATGCAAACTTTAATACTGATTTTTCTGTGTACTCAGTCTCAACGGGAAACTCAAACAAGAGATTCCAGTAACTTATTAACAAACGCACTCCAAAAAGCCTGGAATTTAGAGAACAAAAATGATCATTACAGCTATTTCAGCTGATGTGGATGAATTGACTTTCCCTAATGATACTAACACAGAGACCTTGTGACTCAAAGTCAACCCAACTTCTATAAACTTTGAGAATATACTATATATTTTTCGAAATAGTTAAGAGTCGTGTACAAATATATAGTATGTTCTAAGAGAAAATTTAATTACAGATTTTTATGATGGATTGCAGTACGCTTTTTGTTGGATTTATATTTTTGCAGGTTTTTCATGTAACACAGCTTCAGCTTCAGGTTGGGCAGTCGTATACTGTAGATTGGAAACCCATCACTAGTGATACTAGTAGAGTTGATTGTCATCCTGAACCAAATGCAAATCAGACTAGCTGTGAGGCTCGTGGCTGTATATGGCAGGTGAGTGAAAACACAACTAATGACCTGGACATGCAGCAGAATCCCATGATACAGGCTCTGTGCCAACTAAATGGTTAATTGTCAAAAAATGTAGTATGAGTAGTGCAGTACCAAGCACTTAAGATTTAAAAAATAACCCAGGCTACCTTTAGAGATAACTAACTGTTTAAATTATTAAATGACCAAAGATAGCCATTAAGGATCTCACTAGGGTCGCTGCGGGGCTGGCCAAAATATAATCTTTTAAGAGTCAATATCCAGCCACTAAATGAATGCCATTCAGGTAAATAGCTCTGCACAAATAACAAGGATTAAGTTAAATGCATATCATATTCATTTTATTTTATTCATGGATTTTCAGTTGTGTCACATAAACAAATATTGTATCTAATTTTATTTTGTCACCCAATTACTGATAATGAACCTCATAATTTGCAAAGGTAGAGCATAGTTTGGTCTTTATGCAATCCTCTGCAAATGGACTTGGTAAAATCAGGTTGCATGAACATTGCTGCTTCACATTTAAGGGAAGAAAGACGTCATGATTACAGGATATTTCCTTCCTTCTAAATGCTTAACACTGCAATCACTGTAAATTCTAACAAGGTCGTGATTTGCAAATGTGCAACAAGCTGAGTACTTCTTGTACTGCTACACAAATGATCAGTAGTAGCAGTACTAGTAGTTTGGCTGTCACTACATAGGGATGTGCACACAATTTATTTTTCTTTTCTTTTCCTTTTTCATCAGTTTTTATTGACTGTTTTTTGATTGCATAAATGCATTTTTATGTTCATGAAATGGACTAATGCATACAAAATATTTATGTGTAAAAGAGAAATGAATGCACATCCATATCGGTGCTTCTCATTCAAAATAAGCAATACCTAGAAATAAATAGTATACTGCCTTATTTGAGGGCTTTTAGTGTCATTTTGAACCTAGACGCTGATGGGGCTGGAGTGACTGAAGATCCCTCTTGCCCCTTCCACCCAACTATTAGGAAGACCCACGAAAGGTGCCAGGGGGATCAGGGTTGGGGGAGTTTGAATAGATAGTTTTAGGAATGGGATGTTTCTGAAAAGATGTTTGCAGAGATTGGGACTTGAATGTGGGGTTTCGGGGGCAACAGTTGCATCTGGGGTCAGGGGTAGGGGTTTATTTGATTCTGGAACTGGCTTCTTTAAGATACTTCCCAGGAGCATTTGCGAGGTCAAACACAAGTTGTATTATTCATTTTGCATAATAATGAAAGGCTTTGCATGTATTTGCATCTCTTCATTAATTCACTTGCTTTGTGCTAAAAAGGAATGCATTAAGGGCAAATAGCATATGAGTTTGCTGTTTAGGAGGTATGGTTTATTAAAAAGCTTGATATATCGCCCCTCGACAATGCATCAGGGCGGTTCACAATAAAACTAAATAAAAGCAATAGAAGAGGAAAATAGCACCAATTTAAAATAGGACAGGGTGATAGAAATATAGAGAGGGGGTAGTAAGGGGAAAGGGAGTAGAGCTGCCCAGTGTTCTGGGAGTACAGGGATGTGGACTGTTCTTGGTTCTTATGTCTTAGGTGATACCCAGGTTTATGTTAAAAGCCAGTTAGAAAAGGTGTGTTTTAAGCGCTGCTTTGAACCTTGGAAATGATGACTCATGGCATAAGACTGGTGGGAGTGAATTCCACAATGAAAGACCGTAAAGAACAAGGCGGAGTTGCGGGTGCTGTCCAAATGTGCGCTTGCTGGGGACGGCAGGTAGATGGTGGGCATGTATGGAACGGAGCAAGAGTGTGGTGCATATGGGAAGATAAATAGCCAGGAAAGCTGGTGATAAGAGCCTTGTGGATTTTTATTTATATTCTCTTATATACTGTGCTATTCTGCATCAGTGCAGTTTACATTGAACAAACTGAAATTACATTGAACAGGGCATTATAACTTGGAGATAACTATTTTATAGGGAACATGGGATATGGAGGGTTAAGTGGCTTGTCCAAGACCACAAGGAGCAGCTGTGGGACTAGAAACCCTAGTCCTTCCGGCCCAAGGTTGCTGTCCTCTAGTGGGATTTGAACCCCCAACCTTCTGGCCTGAAGTACCTTGCCCCCAACCACTAGGCCACTCCTCCACTCATTCTAATGAGTAATTTATATTGAATACGATAAGATACGGGAAGCCAATGGGATTTGATGGGATGACATGTTCATGACGGGAGAATGAATGAAGGAGACAAATAGCAGGATTTTGAACTGATCGTAAATATTTTAACTAATATTGGAGAAGACCAGAATAGACAGTAATTTTATAAGGAACCGTGTAATGTTAGTCGCCATCCACATGCATGCGTGATGTGTTTTCAGTAATGTAGGCATGTGGAGGGGTATTTCTGCACATTCTTTAGGTGGTCTGTTCTATAAGTTCTATGCTGTTAAATTGTACATTTTTGTTATATTGTAAGTTAAAATTGTACATTTCTGTTATATTGTAAGTTCAGTGTAGATTGTCCTCACTGAACAGTTACTGTTACATGTAAACCGCGCTGATGCTGAATAGCGTGGTATATAAGAAAAATAAATAAATAAATAAATAAATAAATAAATAAGTATGCATTTCTGGCCCATGGCACATAATTCCGGAGTCTGCATGGCCAGGGCAGAGCTTGGGTAATGCAAATTGATGTACATAAGTTATAAAATACAAGAACTTATGCACATTCTTTATAAACCCAGGTTGACACATTTACAGCAAGTTTAGAGCTGGCATAAGTGCTTGCACCTAGATTTGATGTGCATACCTTAAAACGTATGTCCCTATTTTATAAAAAAAATAGGCATCCGCTTTTCTTTATAAAATACCTAGGTATGATCGGCGCATGTTGTTTAAAATGGAACTCGTAGTCAAATAGCACATGTTAATGGTTTTAGTGCGCCCTAATACGGTAGTGCACTTTAGTATCTCTAGTTGAAATATTTTGAAGTAAAACATTTGGGGGGGGGGGAGGTGCAATTGAGGCAATAGAAGAAAAAATGCTGCCAGTGTAGGAAAACAACCTGTCCCCAAAGCTGTGTCAGTGTTGATAACTATGCTTTTGCTGTCTTGTTTAGAATCCCGTTAGTCCTCAAGCTCCAACCTGCTATTATCCAGGGAGCCATGGATATTCTGCTGGTCAAATTCAGCTCACCACCCATGGCTTGACAGTTGATTTACACAATCCTGCTCCTATTCCTCGCTATGGTTCTCTCTCACTTCCTATCAACACTCTTCGCCTGGATGTGATATATCACAAGAATGACATGTTGCAGTTTAAGGTAATTCCAACCTAGATTAGCTTTTTAACTGAAATTGTTCTTTGTATGCATTCATACTGTATATAAATTCCGTAATGTCTAGGGCTAACACGTTTGGAAAAAATGTGCCCGTTTGTATGGTGATTTTGGACATTACTTAAAAATAAAGATGACAAATGTAGACTTTCTGCATGGATGGATATGTTAGCAATAAACATCTTTGGTAAAGTTTTTTCTGCTGTAATATTTGATGCTCAGTTTTTTATGCAACAGGTGGAAAGGGTGATGCCTGTCATAAACCTAGGAATTATTTTATCCGGTTTGAGACCAGAAAGAAAGTGATGGTGAATAGCTATTCTTGAAGGCCAGCAAATTGAAAATAATACTATTCAAAGTCATTAGCAGTAGCTGTAAGTCAAGGGACTGTGTAACCACAAGGAGCACACAGAAGTATACCAAGGGATGCATACCAGACTATCACTGGCCTACAGTAAAAAGAACCCTAGTGTAGAAGCCAACCACCTATATATTGTGCTTTATAAACTGTTAGCTTTTCAGTGGACAATGTTGGGCTTCCAACTGCTGCCTTGTAGAACTAGAATAGTGATGATGAACATCACTAGTGATGCATGCACGGGAACGTCTGAGTCTGCTACTACT
Organism: Ichthyophis bannanicus; assembly: GCA_033557465.1. Taxonomy (NCBI): domain Eukaryota; kingdom Metazoa; phylum Chordata; class Amphibia; order Gymnophiona; family Ichthyophiidae; genus Ichthyophis; species Ichthyophis bannanicus. The sequence continues at coordinate 450,536,963 of CM066038.1, read as the reverse complement.
AGCATGAGTAGAACGGGAGACACAACTGGCAGAGGTACTAAAACAAAAGCAACAGGCACCAGTAGGGACAGAGAAATTGCTGCACTGACTGTTCTTGGGGACTGTCTTTTCTTTCTCATTTATCCCTATTGCATGAGCTTTTCTAATTAGAAATGAAACAAGAGGAGGAAGAGGAAGCAGCTAGGAGACAGGAAGTACTACACTTTCACCATCCGCCATGGCTCCCAATTGCTCTGCTTCAGGGCTAGCTTAACCATTTGGCAAGACTAAGCTGTTAACTACAATCACAAGATATTGCTCCACTCTCTAACCACAGCAAAGTACTACTACAAAAATCGGGAATGAGTCTCAGACTTAATCGGGGGAAAAGCCTGGGAGGAACTGTGCCTCTATGGCTATTAAACCCCTATGTTGCAAGGACCCAATATATTTCCCATTATTATTGCAAAAAATGTTTTCAAACAAACTATCAAAACGTTAATATCGCTAAGAGCAAGTATACGTATGATGATGAAAATTCAAAACATAGCAGAACGCTTATCCATGTAATATCGCTAAGAGCAAGTATATGTATGATGATGAAAAATTAGAACATAGCAGAACGCTTATCCATGAATTCTATAATGATGAAAGTTCAAAACATAGCAAAACGCTTATCTGTACAAAATACTGTCCCAACGCAAATCAGCAGCGCCAGTGCGTTTCACCGCAGCCACGGTTTCTTCGGGGGATTTTTAAACAGATTTGCATGCTTGATGTTGACATGCAACTGTTTGTCCCAGTGAGCTCTAAAAAAGCGAAAAGGTTCAATCAGTACATCATGCTTCTTCAAAAATAAGTTCTTCTAAAAAACTATACAGGTTTCACGTAGATAACATCCAGCAGCAAACAGCCATACCTTCAAACAATACCCCACTGAACTCGTCTTGCAATCACAAAGATGCCAACGCATGCGCTGTTGAAAGATCGAGGCGAGCTTTTATCTCCGAGCTGCCCCCTAACTTTTTTCAAGGCGGCACGATGAATAGAATTCATACTTAAAGGGCTCATACTCTTTCAAACCCCGTTACATTCATTAGTATAAAGTCAGGGTGTCTTTGTAGTGAACTCTGACGTCAGGTGGTGTGTACATTGGACAATGAAGGAACACAGTAGATTATCTAATCTAAACTAGCAGCCTATTCATACAATCTTTAAGTACAGACAGACCAGTCCACTTGAGCATTCAATCCATCAGGATATACAGTTTGTAAAGTATATATCCAATGTTGTCCACACAAGAGGAGACTTTGATCTCTGGTTCTACCCTGGAATCCTGCCAGTACTTGATCTATGCAAAACACTCTAAGTTGATCAAATTGGTGCCCAAACTGCAGACAATGAGATACAATTGGTGCGTTCATCTTCTTGCAACGAAGCCAGCTTTGATGTTCATTGATCCGGACTCTAAAGGAACGTATGGTTTTGCCTATATATAAAAGTCGACAGGGGCATTGCATTGCATATACTACTCCAGTAGACCCACATGTGGTTTGTCGCTTCAAAACATGAGTAGAATCGTGATACTGAAACTTCGTTAATTCCAACGAGACGTAACAGATATTACACTGGCCACATATTGTATGGCCATTCTGTCTAGAGACTTGCGCTGTCTCCAGCGGTCACAGAACTGTTGGACTCAGAAGTTCCTTCAAATTTTTATGACGCCGCCATACACATCGGATCGATTTAGCTTCCAACCCTGGAATACTGAGGAGTACATTGCTGTGACATTTCAATATTTTCTTAATCTGGCCACTGAAAGGTGAAAACTTGGTTATAAGATTCACTGATGCTTCTCCAGAGCTATCCTTTGGCACCTTAGGTGCTAACAACAGATCTCGATTATTAAACCGTGCCCGGGTATAAGCCCGTTTAATAATTTGCCTAGGGTATCCCCTGGCTTCAACATTTTTTTGAAGAATCTTGGAATGCTCCTTAAAAACAACTTCCTCAGAACAGTTACGTCTGTATCTGAGGAACTGCGAAAAGGGGAGGCTATTCTTCAATTGTATAGGGTGCGCACTGCGATAGTGGAGCAGAGCATTTCTATCTACTTCTTTCCTATAAATTGAAGTGGACCAATAATTTTTTCTTCTCGCCACAGCAACATCTAAATAAGTTATACGATCCTTATGATAAAGGTAAGTAAATTGAATATGAGCATCCTGTTGATTTAACCAGCAAAAAAATGAGACTAAAAGGCTCTCTTGACCCGACCACAGCATAAAAATATCATCAATATAGCGTCCCCAAAAAGGGATGTGCTGCTGAAACGGAGATGATGATAACCATTTTTGTTGCCTAGGTTGTCGGCTCCTAAGAGGTGTAACAATCAAAATTGCAATGCCCCAAAAACGGTAAATAATAATAATAGAAACACAGCACAAAATTACCGCAAAATCCCCTTCCAAACAATTTTTTTGTCGGACATAAATTGTGAAGGGAAAGATACTTCAAAACTCCCCCAAAACACAATACATGCCCCTTTTATTCAATCCATAAGATTAGAGTAGCAATCTAAAAAACTTGAATCATTCTTCCAAACAAATGCACTTATCTGAGTTGGTACGCCCGACCTGCACGTTTCAGGGGAAAAGAACCCCTGTATCAAGCGCTCAAAACTGAAGTCCAATGCCGCCAAGGCACTTCGATAACCGTTGAAAAATGCTCAATTCCAAGCTATCAAAAAGAAGGTTGCAGCTCAGGATTGGCCAACTACAAACTGCCCTTCACAGAAAGCACCAATCATGTAAAGGGAATCCCCACTCATCAAGGGAATCCCTGCCATGAAGGATAACGTGTCAACCCACCTCCAACCAATCGATGTCGCGGTTCATCCCTGTAGAAGACACAGTGTGTAAAAGGAAAATCCAACGTTGTTCAAGCTGACGTAATTTATTTAAACGATCTCCCCCGCGGGGGTCCACCGGAACGTGATCGATGACAGTCCACTTCAGTTGGTCAAAACTAAATTGAAACTGTAAGCAATGTTGCACCATCGGGGCCGTCAACACCAAGTGGCGTAGCCGGGAAGCATGTTCTCCCAGGCAGATTTTAATCACTCGGGTAGTACTCCCCACATATCGTAATGGACATGCACACTCCACAAAGTACACTACATACTCTGCTGCTACTCTAATCTTATGGATTGAATAAAAGGGGCATGTATTGTGTTTTGGGGGAGTTTTGAAGTATCTTTCCCTTCACAATTTATGTCCGATAAAAAAATTGTTTGGAAGGGGATTTTGCGGTAATTTTGGCCTCCTAAGAGGTGGCAAAAAACATCATCAGTCAAAACAAAAGAATAGATCCTGACATCCACACAAAGAATCATCAGCACAGGGAAAGTGGGCACAAACATACAAAGCAAAGTTTAATATTGAAAAGTCTCATGTACTATTATACATTTTTTAAAGGATTGCTATGGGGTGGTGTTGAGGTGATCATGATTGTTGAGTAGAGGGAGGCTGAAGTTTTCCCTAGGATGCCCAATGCCTTTGCATCAACTCTGCTTTTCTTCAATTCTACAGTAGGCTGTTTCCTGAGTCCAGCTGTTTCCATTAGTAAAGCTGCCCCATACCAGCAAATTTTCTAATAATAACTAGAAAAAATGAACAAAAATGTCCCTATGTATAAAAATATTTTCATGTGCCATAGTCTTTGGTTCTATAAGGCTACAATATTCAGGAGTTAGGAGATACTGTATGCCTCAGTACATTAATGAGTGAATCTCAGGATAATGAACCTGGTTGTGCAAAAAATAGAAACATAGAAACATAGAAACATAGAAATATGACGACAGAAAAAGACCACATGGCCTATCTAGTCTGTCCTTCCATAACAACTACAACAGTCCACTTTTTGCCTTTAGAGATCCTCTGTGTTGGTCCCATGCTTTCTTGAATTCAGTTACTGTCCTCATCTCTACCACCTCCACTGGGAGACTATTCCACGGATCCACTACTCTTTCTGTAAAGAAATATTTCCGCATATCACTCCTGAATCTATCTCCCTTCACCCTCATCCCATGTCCCCTCGTAGCAGAACTTGCTTTCAATTGAAAGAGGCTCTCTCCCTGAACATTTATGCCACGGAGGTATTTAAACATCTCAATCATATCACCTCTATCCCGCCTTTCCTCTAAGGTGTACATATTAAGATCCTTAAGTCTGTCCTCATATGCTTTATAATGAAGCCCATTAATCATTTTGGTAGCAACCCTCTGCACCGACTCCATCCTGTTCACATCTTTTGAAGGTGCGGTCTCCAGAATTGCACACCATACTCCAAATGAGGTCGCACCAAAGACTTATACAGAGGCATTATCACCTCCTTTTTTCTGCTAGCCATTCCTCTCCGTATGCACCCAAGCATCCTTCTAGCTTTTGCTGTCGCCTTTTCCACCTGTTTAGCTACTTTAAGATCATCAGACACAACCACGCCTAGGTCCCGCTCTTCTTTAGTGGACAAAAGTACTTCACCTCCTATACTGTATTGCTCCCTTGGATTGCTGCAGCCCAAATGCATGACCTTACATTTTTTAACATTAAATCCCAGCTGCCAAATTCTAGACCATTCTTCAAGCTTAGCTAGATCCCTCCTCATGTTATCTACCCCTTCCTGGGTGTCTACTCTATTGCAGATTTTGGTATCATCCGCAAAGAGGCAAACCTTACCGTAGTAATGATAAAATGTGTGTCCTTAAAAAAAATTAGGATATCTGGCATACTGTGAAGAAAAATCATTTTCATGATTCGGCAATGGCAACTCCCATGGCTGTTGTGGTTGTTTCACTGCTTCTTTCCAGTTTATTTGAAACGGAGAAAGCAAAACTGTGGAGATGGAAATCTGAGAAGCAGGGACAGCAAAGAGTGTCAATAAGGCATAGAAGCTGGAGAGAGGGAAAACAGGCGAGAGAAGACTGAAAGATGGAGAGAAGGGGCAAGAGAAGGGCTGTGGAAACATCTGAAAGAAATTTAAAAAATGAAATGGATTTGAAAAATACTTATTTGGATCTGCAGTCTGAAAAAATCCATTTAGAATTATTTCAACAATTCTATTTTCAAATCTATGTTGGGTGTCTTCAAAAGCTTTTATTATTCAGTTTAATGAATCTTTGGAATTTTATTCATTGATTGAACAGTTCAACAAACTTCATTTGAAGAAATTTGCAAACAGTAAAATCCATTCCACCCTTTACAGTGGGACTACAGAAATCATTCAGCCTCAGAGTAGCTATGTGATTTACATTCCATGCCATTCCTTTTTTAGACAAGAAAGAATATACCAAATTGTAGTCTATATTTCATTTTCTTTACACTTTTAGACCATGAAATCTCCATTTAATACAGCTAGATTGCTTTGAAAAATGCCCTCCCTAATAACATGAAATGAAAAAATAGTCACCTAAAGTTGTCCCTCCAAAAACTATATGTTTTTTGGTGGTGACTAATTCTAAGATTCCCATAATTTACACGGTTCCAAAAATCCATAAGTCACTTGATTCACTTTCAGGAAGACCTATCGTGTCCTGCTGTGGTTCCATTTTGGAAACTCTGCCGCAATTTTGTGACATTTTTTGAAACAGGAGGCTTCATTGGTTAGATCATTCATTAAAGATTTGGCACATTTTTTGAATCAGCTATCTTTATCTCTACCGGAATCTGATTTTTATCTGGTGACTCTTGATGTGACTGCCCTATATACCAGCATTGATCAAACTGATTACACACTCTATTTTGTTATGCTCTTCTACGTATTCCTAAATCTTTTTTATTAGAAACATAGAAACATGATGACAGAAAAAGACCACAAGGCCCATCTAGTCTGTCCTTCCATAACAACAACTACAACAGTCCACTTTCTACCTTTAGAGATCCTCTGTGTTGGTCCCATGCTTTTTTGAATTCAGTTACTGTCCTCATCTCTACCACCTCCACTGGGAGACTATTCCATGGATCCACTACTCTTTCCGTAAAGAAATATTTCCGCATATTGGATTTAATCAGGTTGGTGTTAACACGCAATTATTTTTTGTTTGAAGGGACATATTTTTTGCAAACATATGGCATTGCTATGGGTGCGACGATGGCACCATCTATTACCACACTGTACATGGCCGATTTGGAGGAATGGTTTATTTATCTTTCCCCCTTTTTTATTCATGTGTTGTTTTGGAAGCGTTTTTTGGATGACATTTTCTTTTTGTGGACATCTACTTATATGGAGTTAGTCTTTTGTTCCATCAAACTGAATATAAGGTTTACTGCACATATACATCAACACTCCATTGATTTTTTGGATATTACTATATTGAGGGATGTGGATGGTTTAAAATCGACTTTGTTCAGGAAACCTGTTCAGCGAAACAGTCTGTTGTGTTATCATAGTTTTCATCCTGACCCGCTTCATTGGGGCCTTCCGTTCAGCCAATTTTTGAGGCTTCGTTGCCTTTGTTTCTTCTATGGTGGATTTTAAATATCATGCCATGGACCTGAACTCTCGGCTTTTTGTTCAAGGCTACCCCGAGAGGATTATAGATAAGGCGTATTGTAGGGCTTGTTATGTGCATAGTGAGTGATTTGGGGATAGCACTCTACCTGGGCCGACCACCGCGGATGAATCTGTGGTTGGAGTATTACCTTACCTGTGACATACGACCATGATAGCAAAACTTTTAAGACAACATTGGCCGGTTTTGAGCCTACATCCTTGCTTTGCTAAATCTTTAATGATCGCTTTTTCTCGAGCTTCTAATTTGAGGGACATTTTGGTCAAATTTACATCCCCCATTGATAGACCTGTTTCTCCTGCTTTGGTGGCCTTGGGTCACTCATCATGTGGCAGTTGCCAATTTTGCTTTGACTCGCTCTGGTCTTACTTGGGCTGACCTGGTTTTGGGGCATTCATTTGAGCGTCAGTGGACCACTTCTTGCAAATCCACTTTTGTGATTTATGTTTTGCAATGCCCATGTACATTTACTATATGTGGACTGCACCATTCATTCCATAACATCCAGACTGCGCGAGCATACTTCCCAATTGCATTTGCAAGTTAGTTCGGCACCTATTGTGGACCACTGCATAACCCATCAGCATCAATTTAATGATTTAACCTGGAGCATCATTGATCATGTTCCGTGGGACCCCCAGGGGGGCGATCGTATCTCCCGTTTACAGTTTTTGGAGCAACGATGGATTTATCGATTGGATACCATACATCCTCATGGCTTAAACTGGGAGATTGATTGGTTCAGCTTACTTTAATGTCTTCCAATGATTAGAGGGTTTCCTTGATGATGGTGGGGTTTCCCCTTCCTTCACTGGTGGTTCTGTTTTGAGTGACTGGATGATTCAGCTAATTACACTCACAGTTGCGCTTTAGAAAATCCAGCATTTAACACAGTGGCGTTTCATGGCAGTTTCTTCATTGTGAAAGGCAAGAACACTGCACTTGATACAGGGATGATTTTACCCAAAATGTGCACGTCGTTCATTTTCCTGACTGCATTCCACTCATGGATTAGATTGCTTTCACAGAGCTAACTACATTTATACACTTCAATGATCAATGTTTGATGAACCATTTATGATTAAAATGTACACCAGCGGCCTGTGTGGGTGAGTTTGTCTACTCTCCTCCACCGGTGTAGTCCAACAAAAAAACATATAGTTTTTGGAGGGACAACTTTAGGTGACTATTTTTTCATTTCATGTTTACATTTAGTCACTTTGTAGGGGTTTTTCCTTTCTCCCTACTAACATGGCAACAGCCTAATTAGTCATTTCTATTTTAACGAACTATACCTGACTGGAGATTTAAGGCCCGATTCCATCCTGGACATAGAAGCCCTCTGTACGTCTGGTCTGAACCAGATGTACAGAGGGTGTTGTGATTCTGATCCTGTGGAGCATGTCTAGCCCCACGAGATCAGAATCACAAACAGTCCTGTACGTGCAGGCTGGGACTGCAATTCAGCCCAGCCTGCACATACAAGTCATGACCGACTAACTTAGTCAGGGCTTTTACATGGAGTCGTGGCACCATAGCATCCAGTTGTCATGGCACTGCAGCTCCATTTAATAGCTGCAATCCCCAGTTGCGAGCTTCTGTAGCTAATTCCCTGCCCCTTGCCATCCCTTCCCAGCCCCGGGCCTGCCGATCCTGAAGAATTGGGGAAGTTATTCCACCTCAGTTGGGAAATAACGTCCCCGTTCAAGTCAGCATCCCCAGACATACAGGGCCAACATTAGAATCAGCCCTGTACTTCCGGGGCTGGTGACCACCTGCTGTCCACCCTAACACCACCCCCAATCCTCCCCTTTCCCGCCCCCATCTAACTTCCCCATACAACTGGCGGAGAAGTTAGATGCCGGCGGGAAGGGGCACGAATAGCAGGGATGGGTGTCCCATTGACATGTCCATCCCCACTATTTGTGGGACAGAATAACCCCATTAGTCTCATATTTAACACACTCTTTTAGTGCATGAATATTAAGATCAGCTATGGGGTTGTAGTTGTCCTACTGCATTGATCCTGTCCATAACCTCTCTAGAGGGAACCCCCTCTTCCCTCTTCCCTCTACCCTCCTAATCCTCTTCTCTGGCTTTTAATACTTCCATCCTGGCTTTTAATATTTCCATCCTATAAATCACAACTTTCCCACAAGATTTATGGTTCATGTCAACACCACCATCCAAAATCTCCTTCCATCCCCTTCACACATTTATATTCCCCCAACATACCATCTATTTTCCACACTAACATCCCAAAAGGTTGGTGCGAATATGTCATGGCTGAAAAGTTAAAAAATAAGCAAGGGAAGGGAGGGGCCCAGATGGGGTTTTGCAGCGGTTTGGGCTGTTGATCAGGGCAGCACTGTTGATGATTCGGTGGCTCTCCTGGGCTAACTTAACCTTCTATGTTGGGCCAATTAATATGGTAGAAAATGTACAATGCTAAAAGTATGCAAAGCTGCTGGATTTAAAGGCCACTGTGATTTTAAAGTGGCCCTTTGTGCATGTACTTGGCATATCAAAATGGCACGGGACAGACACAGTGGATCCCTTTATAGCAGCAGGATAAAATCAAAGCAAACATAACTATCTCTTATATCTCAACAATTAGGGGTGACCTAAATGGAGCGCTGGGTACACCCCTAAACTGGGCAGCGCTGGGCAGACTAGATGGACCATACTGGTCTTTATCTGCCATCATATACTATGTTACTATATCATTAGTTTGGTGCATCAAGGGGCCCTTTTACTAAAGAATGCTGTGGTAGTGCAACAAACATGCCCATACCATGCAAATTGATGGGATGTTAAGGCAACACCTTAGCGTTAACTATTGGGAGCATGGAAAGCATATCCCCAGCAGTTACTGTGGTGCACCCGGCCCTGTTGCGGCACAACAGTAGCACAGGTGTGCCGATGCAGGTGATGGTGAGTGTACACATGCTACTAGATTACCATGTAGTTAGCATAGCTATGCTGCCTGTGTGACACTCACCACACCCACTTTCCACCCCTAACCTTCCCACTTGCAAACCTATTGCAACATGGACCGTTAGAACCAAAATCCGGTAGTGTTAATGTCATGGCGCCATGCTAGCTGTCAATGAATGTACAGTGCACACAAATCCCACACTGACAGCTAGTGCCCTTTAGTAATAGACCCTTCCCCCTCCCAAGTACTATATCAGAATTTAGCATATACCTGGAAGAAACTTTGAAGAAAAAAGCTAAAATCAAGTATATACATTTTAGCACAGATTTTAGAACAGAGGCTTCATTTTAGCTGAAAAGGTCCAATGAATATTTTAGAAAACAGTGATAATTGATTTCTCTTTTTATTTGTTACAGATTTATGACCCTAATAATGAAAGATATGAAGTCCCAGTGCCACTAAATATTCCAAGCACTCCACAAAGTTCTCAAGAGGGTCGACTTTATGATGTTGAAATTAAGAACAATCCATTTGGAATCCTGATTCGACGCAGGAGCACAAATACAACCATGTAGGTGCATAGGTTTCCAACAGCATTTTATATTTATACTGTATATCATCTGAATAGAGACTTTTAATTTTTTTTTTTATCAAAGCTATTTGGTTACAGTATATGATGAAGATGTACCACAGTTGTGCTGACTAAAATAGGATTTTTCAGCACGTTAATTTCATTGTTATTTTTGTAAGACACCTGCTGTTTTAGGGAACAGCTAGACTCCTGGTGGGAATGCCCCTAGGCATTTCCCAGGAAGTCATTTATGCTTTGAAAGCAATTGATTCCTCTATAAAAATGTCAAACTCAGTCTTTTAATCAATTTCAGAAAAAAAAAGAAAATTACACTTGTGTCCTGAGGGTTACTACTTCTACTATCCATTCTTTGAATATGAAATGGTAGCAGGCTTAGATTAAAGATATGGTTGGCTATGTACAAAACTGCTGCACTTGTAAAATGAAAAGCATTTCATAAGAGACTGCAATAAGAAATCCTCTGTAAATAGAAATATGTGAATCTTTACAAAACAGCTTCACTGAACAATTTAATGAATCTGGAAAGGTTCTGAGGGTTTAAAGAATTGATTTCGCAAACCTTCTCGCTGAGAATCAGTAGCACATTTGAAAATCGGATTTGTCTTTTAGAAAACCTGGAGCACCTTTCTTCCACTCTCTAGTAGAGAGGTATGCAGCCCAAAAAGTTTTGTTTTGTTTCTACAATTTATTTTTCTTATCGTATTGTTTCCCGGCAAATTATTGAGCAATTGCGCACACTATTGAGTAATATTGCACCATATTGAGGAACAATGCACTTCATTATGTAATAGTGTGTACTATTGCTCAATAGGTTGCACCATTGCTTGATACTGTGTAAAATTGTGCAAGTGCACATTCTTGCCGGGGAATGGGAAATGATGAAAATTTGTTTGAAATGAAAGCACATCCCTACCATTTTGTGATATTCAACCTGGCGGCCATGAGCAAGAATGAAATCAAATATTCAGTACCAGATGCCAAATATCCACTGTTGCGGAATATCCAGTTTTGCATCTGATCTCCATTGCAATCCAGAGACCTGCGATATTCAACCACTAATCGGATAGCAAAAGCACTTAGGGGCATGTTTACTAAAGTCCGCAAATCTGCGCGCCGCAAAATAGCGCACGGCAACGTGGCATTTAAACGCGCAGAAACGCGTTTAAACGCCCCGCACACGTGCGTGTCACCCCCGCACAGGTACGCGGCACACTAACGGGCCCCGTACAAGTGCGGGCCCGCAAATGTCCGATAGAGGCGTGGAACGGCTAAAAGAGGGCGGAGGAAGGCTCCGGAGGGGCGGAGGGACGGGGTCAATGGGTGGAGAGTGGGAGGGGAGAGGCTCCCCGCACAGTATCGGGCCCGAATTTCCATGTAAAAATTAGCGCGAGTGAAACCCTCGCGGTAGAGGGCATTTAAAGGGAAGAGAAACCATTTCCGTCAGCAATGTACAGGAACACCGGGGAAACCTAAAAAACGTGAGCAGTGTGATATATGTGCACAGAACAAAATTGCAAATAGAACCTGAAAATGACCACAACAAAACTATTATAAATAGTAATCCAGCTGGGGAACAGTTATAGTGATGGGCAAATATACAAAACACACCCAGCAAAGCTCCAGAAAAAAGAGATGAATATTGGAAGGGTCTACGGAGCGGAGACTCTTCCGAAAAACATTTCCGTTTTTGGAGCTTTCCTCGGAGTGTTTGCTATGGTTGCCCATTAATACCACTGTCGCCCAGCGTGGTGATATTTTCTCCCCCATTTTCCCGTGGTCATTTCTGGTGTTTATGTGCACGTTTGTCACCAGACAGGGTGCATATGCCCACAGTAAAAATGAGTAGAGCAGGGTTTGTGACTCCATCCTGCCAGGCTTACTGCCTCCAGGGGCTGCACTGTCTCTGTGGCCAAAGTGTGGTACAGCAGACAGAGTCATTACCTCTAGGACCAGAGGGCAGAGGTTCAAAACCCAGCTGGGGCACCTGCCAGCCCAGTCCCTATGTTTTACCCACCACTAAATAAAGATAGCGCAGACACCCCTGTAGTGCAGGGAACATAAGCATGGGGAAAACACCCATATTTTACCCAACACCGCACACACACCACAACAATGGGCATTACCTACAGCCAAGTCCCCCAAATGCAGTCCCGTACTGCCACATTGCAATCAGGTCAACTGCTTTTTCTGAGAGAAGTTCATGCCAGCATGTTGGCGGACAAGTACATGTGGTGCAGGGGGCAGTAGCTGCTAACCACAGAAGACAGAGGCCTAGCCATGTGCAGGCTGGCACAGTCCACTGCAACAGACAGGCCCTGCCGGATCCACAGTCATGGACAGTCCAGGGAATACAACCAATCTGTGGCTACACAGTGGTGCAGTGCACACAGACAGTGCATGCAAGAACAGAAGGTCACAGGTTCAAAGCCCAGCTGGGGCTACCACCAATCCTGCCCACATATTTTTCCCACAACTAAACAGTGATAGTAAGGACACACCTTTCATGGCGGGGACATATGCAATGGTAAGACATCTATCTTTTACCCCACTGAGCACAGACACCATGAACAGGGGCAGTACCTAGAGCAGAATCACCCAAATGCAGTCCTGGTGGGCCACACACCAGTCAGGTTCCATGCTGACACTCATACAAATGCCTGTGCTGTATATCTATGCACCACCCCCATGGCATGTAGATGTAGTCCATGCATATTCATGAGGGATAGCAGGAAAACCCGAACAGTGTGATGCAAACCTGGACTGGAGTTGGGAAACTGTGCCGTAAAGCAGCAGCCATCAAGGGCAGACACACCCACACCCACAGGCCCCATTGGCCAATGTCTCCTGGAACGGCAGAACATTGGACCGTGCATGCAGCACCCAAAACGAGCACTTGCATAACTTACCAATGTCACCCTACACCTGAGGTATACGGTACACAGCTCTGAGATGTTTGCTAGGAGCACAGGCAGGCAGATATCCATACGTTACGTACATACTGCTAGTTGACCCCATCCAAACAATCTGTTAGGTGTTTGCGGGGCATGCTCCAGGCCTGGCCTCTGACGGTGCTTACCACCCTGGGGAGTGACCACCAGCTGTAATGCGTACCATATCCATACCTTGCCGTGCTCAGGACCGGTTTGGTGGGCAAGGCTACTTACCCCCTCAATCGTAGCACCATGATGGCAGAGGTGTGGAAGTGTGTGTCTGTCTATACAGTGGGTGTTGGCTGCAAGCCCCTTCAACAGCCCACACTGCCAGCACTGTTGCCAGTATTGGCCAGACAATGTGCATAATGAGGTGCAAGGTACCATGGGTATAGCCAGGGCAGGGTGGCGTGGCCAGGATGCATCTGCACTGGGCATAGGGCCCTGGCAGGGACATTGGCTGGGATATTGTAGTGTCCGGCCACCACCTACACAGACAGGGTGGCCAAAGCATGTCCTTCTGGGGGATCATGCTCACCCTGACTGTGCAGTGACCACAGCATGGCTAGGCCCCCCCATAGTGCTGTATAGTAGTTCTCTCATGTGATAGATATGGGTTTCTCTTTGGGGCCCAGTCACTGATCTATCTGCTTGCTGTGTATGCAGACAACCCAGTTCTGGGTGCATGCATCTCCATTGGGAACATGCACTATGGACTAACCAGCAGACTGTTTGTAGCTGGTAAATGTCTTGCTATAATGGCTTGCAGGGTGCAGTGGCTGTTGGCTTGCTGCAGGGGAATATCTGGTGGTGGAGTGCAGCTTACCATACCCTGGGCTTATGTCTGTCTGCTATTGTGTTATGGCTGTGTATGGAGCTGCCTGCCTGGAGGGGGGGGGTGGTGTTCCTCAGCAGGACTGGGGTTGATGTTGCCCTCTACTGCCACCTTTGCAGGGAGGTAGAGTGTGGATCCCTTGATGGGGACCATGTTTGCCACAGGGGGGAGTGCCTGATAGCGGCAGACAGGGATATCCATGGTGTTTGTGCAGAAACTAGCTATCTTACACATTAACACTGCTTTGGAACGCCCGCTTGGCCTCCATCAGCCATGGCAGGTGTTGTTGACCTGGTCCTGGCCACCTCATTGCACACTCAGGGTGAGCACAGTACCCGAACGATGTAACGGTGTGTGGCTACTCTGTGCCAGTAAAACACCCGGTCAGTGCCCCCTACTAGGCCAAGGTGCTGTGTGGGTGCACCCGGTCACTTCCCCCAACAAGGCCGAGGTGCTGTGGGGGTGCATTCCCCATCTTGTGTCCATCTGCGGACAGCTAATTTGCATGTGCAGTGCATCATGGGTACGGGTGGCCTAACTCTATCCTGTTGACACCAGCAGACTGTCTGTGAGGTGACGTGTAGGCTATCTGCAGCCAGCCAGGGGCCTGCTTACAGCTATGGAGCTGTAGCGCAATGGTTACATCACTGCCTGTGCAGCCAGAGGTCATGGGTTCAAACCCACAGTGGGGCCCTTTGGTAGGGCTGTCCACAGCTTTATTTTTATTTACTGTACATATGTCTATGCCGGCAAGACCACCCTCAGCTTACTATACCCGTTAGGTGCCTCTGAGGGTGCTTCATAGGGCGCCCTGTAGGCCACCTTATGGTTGCCATCCCTATAGGGTGCACTATACATTATCCTGTGTCGCAACATACATGCTGCCCTATAGGGGACATTCAAGGGTGCCTTGGCGAACAGTGCACTGTAACATGTGCCTGCTGGGAGAGTGCGTTTGCTAGTAGTGATAACAAAATAAAATTATACAGCCTCCTACAGCACTCCACAACATAATACATACTGCCTCAGCAGGCATTTTTCACAGGGCATTGTGAGGAGTTGAACCCCTGATCCCTGCACCATTGGTCAGTGTTTTAACCATTGTGCTGTGGCTCTGTTCCTGTGCTTATGCATCAGCGCGCCGCCTTGTGCCTATCAGCGCGCCGCCTTCTGCCGCCCAAGGGGACCAGTGCGCCGCCTTCTGCTGCCCAAACATAACTGTGCGCCGCCTTATGCCGCCCAAAAAGCACTGTGCGCCGCCTTATGCGCCCAAAAATAACTGTGCGCCGCCTTATGCCGTTCCAAATTAATTTGCCTCTTAAAACAATTTTAATCATTACAGTTACTGCCTCAGCTGACCTTTGTCGTTGCACACACTGGGGGATTGAACCCATGGCCCCTGCACCATTGGTCAGTGTTTTCACCGTTGTACCACGGCTCTGTTGTTTTGTATATTCAGCAGCGCGCCACTTTGCCTTTCCACGCGCTAATGTCGACCCCCGCACATTAGCGCGACGCGCACACGTCCGGTTGCTTACTACCGTTTTTTTTCTATTTTCTGCCTGAACCGCCCACTCCTTATATGGCACAGGCACACTAGCGCGGCCCCGCACGTTAGGAATGTTTAGTAAACATGCCCCTTAAAGTAAGGACAGCCATTGACCTGTTCGAACTTTATGTGGTTACCTATCTGGTTAGTGAGCTGAGAATCATCACTGACTGGATAGGTGCTGGGACCACCCTAGCTCCCCCACAGACTGCCCCAGCACTGTCGGGATTGTGCCACGGTGGTCGGAGTATTGCCACCGAATATCGGGCTCAGTGAAGTTTATTTGCTTAGCAGGTCCTGCTAACCGCATAAACTCTCTTAAATATCAGATCCTATCTGTTTTGAGCTCTTTTAAGGACTCTCAACAACAGGCACTATCTGTTAAGTATGCGCAAAGCAACACAAATATTTGTTTTAAACAAAGATGAACCAAAGTTTAAGGGGTATGTTTACTAAAGTCCGCAAATTTGCGCGCCGCAAAATAGCGCACGGCAACGCGGCATTGAAACGCGCATAAACGCGTCTAAACGCCCCGCACACGTGCGTGTCACCCCCGCACAGGTGAGCGGCTCACTAACGGGCCCCGTACAAGTGTCTTGACCATTGTGCTGTGGTTCTGTTCTGGTGTTTGTGCAGCAGCGCGCAGCCTTGTAGCCATTGGCGCGCCGTCTTGTTGCGCACAAAATTACAATTAACAGCGCTCTGCCTTCTGGCGTGTAACATTACCAGCCCCCAACATGGGCATGCCCCTTAAAATACTGCCTCAGCCAGCTGTCTTCAATGGGCACTGTAGGGAATTGAACCCATGATGCCTGCACATGTGGGCAGTGTCTTAACCATTGTGCTATGGCTCCATTCCTGTTATTTGCACATCAGCGCGCCACTTATCCCTCCCACTATTGGGCTGCCCCCTCACACATCAGCGCGCCGCCTTCTGCCCACCGGCTTGCCGCCTTCTGTTGCCCAATTTTATCAGCGCGCCACCCTCTGCCGCCCAACCTTAACAGCGCGCCGCCATCTGCCGCCCACAATAAACAGTGCGCCGCCTCATGCCGTTTAAAAAAATAAGTGCGCAGCCTTCTGCCGCCCATAATCAATATGCCTCCTACAACACTTTTGCCCATAAAAGTTGCTGCCTCAGCTGGTCTTTTTGGTTGGGTGCAATGGGGGTTTGAACCCCTGGCCCCTGCAACATGGGTCAATGTCTTCACCGTTGTACTACGGCTCTGTTGTTTGGTTATGCAGCAGCGCCCCACTTAGCCTTCCCACGCGCTAATGTGGGACCCGCACATTAGCGCGACGCACACACGTATGGTCCGTTTTTTTCCTTTTTTCTGTCTGGCCCGCCCACTCCTTATATGGCACCAGCACACTAACGGGAACCCGCACAGCAACGGTGTTTAGTAAACATGCCCCTAAGTGCTTTTAATGATGCTCCTTCTATGTGCAGTGCAAATTAACTGTTTGCACATGCAAGCAATTTTCATATATTGTTAATTTTTACGCAGTCAAACACTGAAACAAGCCTCGATTACATATACCTACCAACATATCTCCTGTGCATTATTGTTTGAATTTCATAGAAGTCATTCTTTTATAATTTGTTTATCTTTGTGGTTTTCACTGGATAAATAGATGGGTACAACAAATAAGAACATAAGAATTGCTGTATTGGTTCAGACCAAAGGTTCCATGAAACCCAATATCCTATTTCCAACAGTGGCCAATCCAGGTCATAAGTACCTAGGAAGATCCCAAAAAGTAGTATCTATGTTACTTATCCTTCAGGGATAAGCAGTGGTATCCCCGGATCTATTTTAATAATGACTTTTGCTTCAGGAACTTGTCCAAGTCTTTTTTTTTTTAATTCAGCAGTGCTAGCTGCTATACCACACCCTCCAGCAATGAGTTCCAGAGCTTAACTCTGCACGGATACAGTCTACTGCAGAAATAAGGATGGCTTGTTCTGTTTATAAATGCATATGAATTTAGATAGAGATGGCATGCGTAGAAAGTCCCTTTCATATTGCACATAACTGACTTGTTGTTTAGTTTAAATTTGCTTATTATGCATTCCTAATATAGCACAGAATGATTCTGTGTATAAAGTACTGTAAATAACATGTAACTATTCACTCTTTGTTTACAGCTGGGATTCACAGTTGCCTGGCTTTACCTTCAGTGATATGTTCATTCAGATCTCAACCCACGTGCCCTCCAGATACATATATGGATTTGGAGAGAATGAGCATAGATCATTCCGGAGTGAATTGAACTGGCACACTTGGGGAATGTTTGCAAAAGATCAGCCGCCCGGTGTAAGTGAAAAGTACCTTTGATTAAACTTCTCCTTCTGATCTAAAAGTGCATTCACTCTGCAGCTCCTCACTTCCTTTCCTCTTATCTCGGCCAGCATCCCACCTCGGGAACTCTGTTCTTCTCTTCTATTGCTCACTCCAGACTTTGCTCCTTTCACCTTGCTGATCCTTATGCCTGGAACAAACTACCTGAGTTTGTACGTCAGACGCCTTCTCTGACCCTTTTCAATCCAGGCTGAAAAACTCACCTCTCACCTGATCTCCTTTGTGTTTCCTTACCAGTCCCCCTAGATGTATCCCATGTCTACAGCTACTGTATTGTCTGTCTTGACTAGATTGTAATCTCTGATGACCAGGGACCATCTTTTACATTGTCTGTGCAGTGCTGCGTACATCTTGTAGCACTATGCAACTTTTCAGTAGTAGTAATCTAACTTGCGTGTTAGAGTCTTGAACACGCAGACTGCTATTCAAATAGGGCTCAACAATAAGAACATATGATATGTCATGCTGAGTCAGACCAAGAGTCCAGTAAGCCCGGCATCTTGTTTCCAACAGCAACCATTCCAGGTCACAATTACGTGGCAGGTTCCCAAAAAAGCACACAGATTCCCTGCTGCTTATCCCAGGGGTAACCAGTGGATTTCCCTAGTGCTCTTTAATAATGGTTTGTGGACTTCTCTTGTCCAAATCTGTTTTAAACCCAGCTACAGTTTCTACTACATCTTCCAATTATGAATTCCAGAGTTTTATTACATGTCAAGCGAAAAATATTTTCTCAGATTACTCTTAAATGTGCTACAATGCAGCTTTATTGTGTGTCCCCTACTCTTTCTACTTTTTGAAGGAGTAAACAACTGATCTATGTTTACCTCTTCCACTCCATTCATTATTTTATAGACCTCTATCATATCGCCCCTCTGCCATCTTTTTTTTCCAAGTTGAAGAGCCCTATCCTTTTAAGCCTTTCCTTGAAGAGGTATCCTTCCATCCCCTATACCATTTTGGTGGCTTTTCTATGTACCTTTTCTAATTCTGCTTCTGTATATCCTTTTTAAGATATGATGACCAGAATGGCACTCAGTATTCAAGGTGCAGTTGTACCATAGAGCGATACAGAAGCATTATGATGTCATACTTTGTTTTATTTTCATTCCTTTCCTTATGATTCCTAGCATTCTATTTGCTTTCTTGGCCAGCTCTTCAGACTGGGCAGAGGGGTTCACGTTTCAAAGTACTATCCATGATGAAGCCGAAATCCTTTTCCTGGGTGGTGACTCTAAATGTGGATCCTTGCATCATGTAACTATAGTTTGAGTTGTTCTTCCCATGGAGGCACATTTCAAATGGGACGTCAAAGCCAGAACATCTGAAAAGAAAGGCAGGCACGCACAAGTTCAGGAACAATTCCTGAAATGTGGACATGCCCAAAATGCATGTGTATCAGAAGTTTATATAGATGTCTCCAGGAGAGCATTTCAGAATCAAAATGTCTAGTAGTGTAATGGTTAGAGTACTGGTCTAATAGCTGGGTGGCCAGGGTTCAAATCCCAGTGTGGGACTTTGTAATCTAAGGTTAGTCATTTAACTCTCCATCTTCTCTACACTCCCTCGATGTTTTAAGTTCAAAACAAGCACTTTCCTGATGCCTCTTCATGCCTGGAGCAGAGGCATGTCCATAATTTCATTGTCCAGGTGCATGTCTGCAGATGTCCAAACCACAACAAAACCTTTTAGAATGACCCTCTAGGAGGCCAATTCTGATCGGGGGATGTCTGGCCTGTCCAGATGTCCAAAATCTGGGTGGGCCAAATTTGCATCCTATTCTGCACCCATGGGAGCTGCTGCACAACCCTGGCTAACCCTCCCCTGCTTCTGCTAGAGCCCTGTTGCCACGGCATCCCATCACCATGGCACCAGGATGCCTCGATTCCCTGCACCTCACACCAAAGTCCTTTCCCTGCTGCCTAACCTCTGGAGGGGCCTGCTAAGGCCAGGATTGAGTGGCGGTGCTCCTCCTGTGTCTGCTCACCTGTTTGGGCAGTGGGTCTTCCATTGCTGGCTGCCAGCATTGGGAGGACTTATTCCATCTCCGAGATGGAATACGTTTTTTGGCCATCCCTCACTCGCTGAGTGTACAGGGCTGTGACCTGGATAGGCCCTGTAAGTCTGGGATCCATGGGCCTGCCTCTGACTTGCCCACTTTCCGCCCTATCTCTGCCCTTGCTCGCCCCTGTTCAGAGCTCCCCGCACATCGGCACTGTATCTGCAGAGAGCTTTGGGTGCAGAATAGGCTCCCAGCAATAGCAGGGGATGTGTGTCCAAATTGGACATACATGCCCACTATTCACAGTTCTGGATGATGCCTAAGTGCATAACTGCATAACTTTGCACTTGTCCATGTTAAATTTTATCTGCCAGTATCCTATAGGAACAGGTACTTTACTAGGAAATCTTTGAATCCAGTCCCTTCAAATTTTCCTAATCATATTTGAATAACTGAGGGCCCGATTCTGGGATGTGGGTTGCGGGGCTGCATGTCCCCAGTTTCAAAAATGACTCTGGGATCATTTCTGTTAGTTGGGTGTGTTGCATGCCCATTTGCAGACGTCCAAATTACGAATAGTGTTTCTAAGACCTCTAGGGCTTTTTTATTACTGTCGGAAAGGTATGAGCTCAATACCACTGCTGCTACTAAAATTACCCTTTTAATAACATAAAGATATAACATTCCCTTATCTTTAAATAATATGTTATTCATTCTTTTTCTTTATATCTTCTATAATTTATTTAGAATGTAAAAAGAAGCATAAACTAGTGGCTTGACTTAGCCATAAATACCAGTCTTCATTTGCCTTCCAAAAGTCCTCTGTTTTTAAGAGTTTTTGCATGAACACCCTGTGCCTTTCCCAAACACTCTGATCTATTTTGGCATCTATGGACAAGCATCACTTTTGAATCATTTACCAGCTGGATGAACTTTATAATGCTGTGCTAATCTTGCAACATTGTAGCCTTGCAATTTTGCAGCCTTGCAATACCTACTTTTTTTTTTACTTATCTCATGCTTGAATGGCCTTCAAATTCCAATCATCCCACATCCGGGGCTTGTAGCTTTGGCTTCAAAACTACTTTGAAGACAAGGCTACAGACATCTATGTTTAAGATGATCATTTTTTTAATAAGGCCATTCAAATGCATATGTGGACACACTAAAATACTGCCAAAATAGGCACAAATTGTAATACTTATTGTACATGCCACCTTATATACCTCCATGCTGGCTGTATCTACTTCTAAGAGTTTACTTAAACCTAAGGTAAACCGCAGAACCCATTATTGTTATCTAAGTGGGGAATAAGGAATAATTTAAAAACATGAATATAGAGCAGGAATGTCCAACAGGTAGATCGTGATCTACCTGTAGATCGCGGAGGGGTCAGAGGTAGATCGCCAGCCCCACTTGGCTCCATCTCTCCAGCAGCTTGCCCCATCGCTAGGAGAGAGCTCGTGCCGGCAGGTCGTCTGCTGAGGGCTTGCCGCCACTGCTGATCCTTTGCCTGTCTCTTTTTCCCCTGCCTGTGGGAATCTTGCCTGCGGGTGTATTGGGGGCGCTTGTTGTTTTCGTGGCAATAGTTTGTGGGTACCCCAGGGGGCTGCCGCCCAAGCCCCGCGACGAGATGCCACAGGCCCGGCGTCATACCTGGTCTCCTGCTTCTCAGAATCACCCATTCCTTCCCCCACCCCAACACCCCTTAGAAGTGTGCTATATACCGGGTGATATCCATTCGCCCGGGCTTTACCTGAATACACTTACCGTATTAGTCGTGTCGTATGCTGGTTGTTGGTCGCTTTATAGTTCGCTTTCATTAAACGTTTTCGGGCAGACACAACAAAGTGTCAAGAATTTGGTGATTTTGGCTGGCTTTTCCAATTTTGTTCTAACTTGCCTATGCCTTGCCTTTGAATTGGTTCAAACCACTGTGACGTTTGCTTGCCTCTGCAGTTTTATTTTGCCTAGCCTTTGCATTGATTCTACACTGCAATTTTATTTTGCCTTGCCGTTGCGTTGATTCTACACTGTGTGCAGAATTTATTAAATCGCGTGTGGTGGTATTTGAACTTGTTTGGCGGTATTTGATTTTATCTGGTTTGCTGGACAGGTGTTTGAGTTTTTTTGATGATTGTTTGGTGGTATTTGATTATTGGTGCCAGCATGATGAATTCTTATTTTTACTTTTAGAACTGCATGTGTGGTTTTGGCATCTCCAATCCTTGTATTGCACATCATCCAGAGGTCTTCAGTTCCTGTTGATCTTTAATACTTTGGGACAGTGACAGTTTTGGACAAAATTCAGTCAGTGTTTATACTAACTTAGCAGATTTGGCCTTCTTACATCCAGACACCCCAGTATAACGAAGATGAGTGTTCCAAAGAAGAGTAAAACCTACCACTTTCATGATGAATGGGAAATGGACTACTTCTTCATCATGGTGAAAGACAAGTGTTGTTGTCTAATTTGTAACGCCCCAGTATTCTTGCCCAAAAAGGGTAATTTGGAACATCATTATAAGGCTCTGCATAGCAATAAGTTTGCTGATTTTTCACCCAAAAGTGAAATTTGTAAACTGAAGCTCAAAGAACTTAAATCAAAATTGGCTACTCAGCAACAGTTGATGGCGAAGCCAAGGTCACATTCGGTCAATGCAATCATAGCATCCTTCAAGGTCAGCAACCTCATCGCAAAGAAATGCAAACCTTTCACTGAAGGGGAATTTGTAAAAGATTGTTTTCTTGAAACAGCTGACAATCTTTTTGAAGGATTTAAAAATAAGAAAGAGATCATAGCTACTATTCAAGATTTACAAGTGTCAAGAAACACCATCGTGCGGCGAATAGAAAAGATGTGTGGAGACACAACTGAACAATTGTTGGAGGATGTTTCAAATTGTGTTGCTTTCTCACTCCATCTGGATGAATCTACAAACATAAGAGACATAGCCCAGTTACTAGTCTTTATCTGGATGTTTTTTGAAGTCTTCAGTGTTAAAGAAGAACTACTTGGAATGATTTCTTTAAAAGGGAGAACTACCGGTAAGGAAATATTCAGTTCTTTCCATTCTTTTGTGACAAAGTGTAATCTTCCATTGCATAGACTTGTTTCCATCACTACTGATGGAGCAAGAGCAATGACAGGTGAGGTTAACGGTTTCATAGCCCTCTGTAGACAGCATGACGACTTCCCAGATTTCCTTTCTTACCATTGCATCATTCACCAGCAAGTTTTGGCAAGCAAGAGACTCAATACAACGATTGTCATGGACATCACTTTCAAAATTGTAAATTCAGTTCATGGAAGATCTCTTCAAAGACGGCTTTTCAATCTTACTCTTGATGAAGGGGCAGTGAAAATCATTTTGCACACAGATGTAAGGTGGCTAAGTAGGCACAAATTTCTGCAAAGATTTTGTGATTTGCTGAATGAAATAAGAAGTTTTTGAAGGAGAGGGGAGATAACCAAGCAGAGTTGGAAGATGAGGATTGGTTATGTGATCTGGCATTTCTCGCTGACTTTACAGGCGAACTAAGTAATATGAACCTTGAACTACAAGTTAAAAACAAATGTATTGGCGAGATGATGAGTACAGTTTCATCCTACAAGATCAAATTTGAGCTAATGATGACTGACCTTGCAAACAACACTTTTGATCATTTTCCTAATACGCAGGTCCATCTGGGACAATATCCAAATTTTGTTTTTCAGAACGAGAAGTATGTGACAGAAATCTGTTCTGTTATCCAGGAATTCGAAAATACAGGGTTGCACAAAAAAAGTGAGAACATCTTGTACCATATAAGTTATTTAAATTTCAAAAAAGACAGATGTAAACGATTGAAAATTTTTAAAAAAAAAGATGGTGACCGAAATAAAGATGTTATATAGCTAAAAAAGGTAAATAAGTACACTATTTAAGCTTTTCATTAACGAGATGTTCTCACTTTTTTTGGGCCACCCTGTAGATTCTGTGACTTCCAAAAAATTGGAACAGTTGTGGAGTACTTGTCATACCCATTCAAAGTAGATGTGAACATTAAAGAAACTGCAGCTGCTATCATTAAAAATTACTCATTGAACAAGCCATCTCTTGAAAACAAAATATTAACCCTTAAAAATGACATTTTTCTCAAGACCCGTGCTGAGCAAGAATCGTTTTGGAAGCTAGTGCATAGAGACAAATTTCCCAACTTGAGAAGATACAGTGAAGCTGTACACTCCTGTTTCGGTTCAACTTATTTGTGTGAATCTGTGTTTTCCCATCTGAAAATGGCAAACACAACATTCCAACATGACAGATGAACATCTCCAGTATTCCCTGAGACTGGCCCTCACGCAATATTCACCCAACTTCAAAAAGCTGGTGGATGAAATACAGCCTCAGACGTCTCACTAATGAGCAAGAGTGAAATATTAAAGATTGTGCAAGACCAGCCTGGATCAATACTCAACCTAAATTTAACACAAATTATTCAATAAAAGTTAAAGAAAGTTATTAAGACAAAGTTATTACTCAATAAAACTTTAAGAAAGGGAGAGCCAGAGACGACAGCGCACCGGTACGGAGGGAACAGGCTCCTGCTCCTGCGGCCCCGACGTCATCGGGGCCCTCTTTAAAAGCTTTGTGTGATCGGCGCAGCCGGAGGCGCTAGCTGGGAGCAGTGATCTAAGGGTCTAGATACAAGGGGCGTGTTAGGCCCCTTGGGAGCCCCTTGGAGCACCGCAGGAGAGCAGTTTATAGAGGTTCCAGTTTCTCCGGCGCCTAGATGGGAAAAAGGAAGAAAAAAATTACACCAGCGGCATCAGCTGATACAACGGTGAATCCTATGGACAGACATGTCAAGATAATAACTGGCACTGATGTCTCTTTAGATCCTGACTTTCTGACTTTGCATTCATCTGCTGCGTCCTTGAGTTCCCCGGACTGTTCTCCTCCCTCTCCACCATTTTTTGTCTCCCCACCTGCATCTGCCCCTGTGGGTGGGCAGTTTTAGCAGAGTACGCCGGCTGATACCGGGAAAAAGCTGAAACCTGTTGTTTGGACATCCGTTCCAGGTGTGGCCAAGGAAGTACCTGATGATGAGGTCATTTTGGCTGACATTTGGAAAGTGGTTACTCGTATTGAAAATACTTTGGTTCCCACTGTTACGCAGTTGTGTGGCTTCTCTTTGGAGGTTACCACTAAACTTAGTGAGGTAGAAGGGCGGGTGGGGGAGTATGCTTACTCGAATTTCCAACTGCGAAAGCCAATGTCTTGCTCTTAAAGCTGTTAATTCTTCTAATGTAAAAGATAGTTTAATTATTCACCACAAGATAGAATTGTATGACAATATGTTTTGTGCTAGGAATATTTGTTTGTTGAATTTTATTTATTTATTTAGCTGTATTTATATCCCACTTTTCACTGGGTCAAGGTGGTCAATTGGGGGATACATTTAACATGAGGGGATATGAGACACATATGCTAATACTTACAGGGAACATGGGCAATGGAGGGTTAAGTGGCTTGCCCAAGACCACAAGGAGTGCCTATAGGACTAGAAATCCCAGTCCCTCCGGCTTGAGATTGCTGTCCCCAGGTAGGACTTGAACTCCTGGCCCTCTGGCCTGAAGTACCTTGTCCTAACCACTAGACCACTTCCTCCCCTTTTGTCCTCCCCATTTTGTCATTTACTATCAGCGGAGATTTTGCTTCAAAAATATTTTAGAGAAGTTTTGGGCTTGACTTCGGCTGACTCCATTGCCATCTCAAAGTTGTATTACTTGACAGGTCAAGGGGTTTCTACTTGTCCCTCTGGGGAGTTTGATGTGGTTCAAGGTCGTGCTGACCTTGAGCTGACCAAATTTCTGGAGGATTCTCAAGATAATATTTCATCTCGTGCTACTTTGGTAGTAAGTTCTGTTTCAGACCCCAGGATAAGGTACTTGTATTTCATAGATACTTTAAAAATATGTCTTCTCTGTTTTGTGGTGCTAAGGTTCAAATGTTTCCTGATGTCTGTAGAGCTACACAAACTAGGAGATAGGCCTTTTTGGCTCTGAAACCTAGGGTGGTAGCCCTTTCGGCTTCATTTTTTCTAAGATACCTCTGTAAATGTTTGATTACATTTCAGGGTTCTAAATTTATTTTTTTTGGATCCTTCTCAGTTAGAGGTGTTTTTTTGAATAAAGAGGGACATGGTAATAAATAGGAGGGGGTAGGAAAATATAGTCAAATTTCATGCTGTTATGTGATTAGAGTTTTCGCTCTTATGTTTTCTTAATTTATTTTTTTTATTTTTTTTAATATCTCCCCATTATTGTGGGCTAAGTAGTAGTGTTTTTGCTGTTAGTTCTGCGTACTATTTCCTTATGTAATGTTGATACATTTAATTTTTTTATGTATGCAAAAGAACTTCTGTTGCTTAATTCTTGCTTTTTGTAAGTTGGTGAAATGCATTATAAAAAAAAAAAAAACCTTTTAAAAAAATGTACTTTCCATTTCCCCTCGCAGTTCTTACTGGATCTTCGTCTCTCTGTTTTGTTTTTGCTTAATTTGCTTAACAACGGATCACATCCAAGTAAATGACAGAAAGTTCATTAAAAATGGGGGGGGGGGGAATCCTCCAACTTTATTGGGTTAAAATTTAATTTGAAACTTAATTTTCATGGTGGTAGATCACCGGCACTTTTGTCCGGAAAAAGTAGATCATGACCTGTTCGAAGTTGGACATGGCTGATATAGAGAAATGTTTTGTGATGAAACCATTGCAAGAGGGAGAAAGCTTTCCAAAAATTTTACATAATACTATGCACTTTGGAAATTAATTTAAAATTCTGGTCAGTGAGTTCAGTCAAGTCCAGATCTCCCATACTTCAAAATCATCCCTCAGACCCTTCTCTCCCCCCCCCTCAAAAAAAAAAAAAAGACTTGCCATCCTTCCATACATCCTCCAATTTCCTATTCCCCTGTTCTCCTTGGGCCTACCTGGCGAAACCCCTCATGTTCTAGGGTTTCCAGGGCAGGAGCAATACCCAGTCACTCCTTGCCCCAGGTTCAAAATACTGCTGCGTGAATTCTATTGCTAGTCTCACAGTACTACCACTAGGGATAAGCCACCATATAAGGGCAAAAAGCCTGGTCTGCTGGCCAGTCTTCTGGTGATGTGGGTGATGTGGACTGGGGGAAAGGAGGTCCTTATTTTAAGAATTCACTGACACCTTTAAAATGTTGGCCAAGAGCATCAGGTTGTGTTTTAGCAACCCGATGCTCCCGGTCAGGAAAACTGATGCCCTGGAATAATGCAGTTTGTGATCCCAAGTCTTGTTATTCTTTTACCATAGAAACTACTAACCTGTGCTACTGAGTTACCGCATGTTAGTAACTCCCATGATAAATTAAGCTTCAATAAATCTGAGATTTTACTGCAGCTTAATAACTTCCCCTTTAATAGCTTTCCAACATATTTGAATGTTTTCAAAATATTTTTCTTAAAAATGTTCATTTGATTATTGAATAAAATAACAGTCAAGCTTTTTAGGATCTGGCTTACTAAATCTTTCTCTCACTCTCTTACTATGAGAAAAGACTTTAATGAATTAGTCCCATAGTATTTAGCTCAAAGCCTTTCCAGTAACAAATCAAGGTGAGTTACTTTCAGGTGTATTAGGTATTTCCCTGTCCCGGAGGGCTTAGAAGAAGTGCCCCCAGTATTAGGCTATGAGCACCATAACATGGCCAAGCCTTGATGAATGGGCAAATGGGGCCGGAGGCAGGAGAAGAGCTTGGAAGTGGGGGGAGGCTGGAGGAATAATTATTGGGTGTAGGATAAGAGGAGTAGGTGGGGTGAAGTGGTCAGAACGGTGCAATGGTAGAATTTGAGCAGAATTGGGATAAGGCTGGTGAGGAAGCAGGAGAAGAAAAGGTTCCAGCCTGCCCACCCTGTGGGTTTCATGGGGAGGGGCATTTGGAGTGGAGGTTGCAGTCCCAGACGTGGGGGTGAGGGGTCTGGTAAGATCCTTGATCCATCCTATGTGGTTGGAAAAGGCAGAAATTGGGAAAGGGGAGAGTAAGGGCTGGCGTGTGACACCATGAGCTGAGGGACATAGCTCTGTGTTACTGTGGACTATGTGAAGAAATGGGGGCTCCAGCTAGGTCATCACCGAGTGGCTGGGGGGAGAGTAGAGTTGGGCTTGGGAGAGAGAAGTGTTGCATGGGTAATGGGGAGAGCTGAGTTGAGTAAGCAGCTTGTGTTCAAATGACTGAAGTTGGTTAAAGTTAAATAAAGCTGTGGCCAGTTTATTGCCATCAAGACAGTGTTGGGTGAGTTATTGGAGTGATGTCTGAAACAAGTGCTGCGAGTGACAATGTTATCTAAATTTGTACCTAAGACAATTAAGTGACTTGCCCAAGGCCTCAAATTAATGTCATCTTTATCCTGATTTTACAGTACAAGCTGAATTCTTATGGTGTTCATCCATATTATATGGGCTTGGAAAATGATGGGAATGCTCACGGAGTTCTGCTGCTAAACAGCAATGCGCAAGGTAAAATCGAACTGTCATTTTAAGCAATATTTTCTTTTTCGAGATAGTGATGATCACATCCAGTGGAATGTCTCTCTGTCTTTGTACGGAGAGTTTCAATCCCTTGTTGGTGTTCCTTTGTTGGATAGCATCCTTTGTCCAATAGGTTTTCTGCAAGATGGGCAATAATAAAAACCCAGATAGCCATCGTGTCCATTCCACTGCAGACCTAGAAGGTGTAATCATATCAATTTTGAATATACAGAAAAGAAACTCTTGCTTAAACCAGTACAACTTCTCAGCTATTTAGGACTAACTTTTTAATTTTTTTTAGTGATGTTCCAGTGGTAGTCCCCATCACACAAAAATAGTATTGACTCAAAAAGTGCAATGCAATGTGTGCCTTCAAGTCAGTCCTGACTCCTGGTGACCCAGAAGCTCCTGGGTTTTCTTGGCAGTGTGACTGGAAGTAGATTGCCAGGCCTTTCTTCTGAGGCAATGGAGGGTTAAGTGACTTGCCCAAGGTGTACTAGTGGGAATTGAACCCTGGTTACCAATCCAGTGCTCTAACCACTAGGCTACTCCTCCACTCAAAAAGTGTAGAGCTGTCTAAAACATGAGTCTCAATGGCCACAAACCAGCTGGATTTTCAGAATATCCCTACTGATTATACAAGAGAGAGAGATTTCCATTCAATGGAGGCAATGGACAAGCAAATCTATTTTATATGTATTCATTAGGGACATACTGAAAACACCACTGGTTTGCAGACCTCAGTGTCTAAAGTTTAAGACCTTTGTTCAAAAACAAGCCTTCATCTTTAACTTCTGGTCGAAGACTGTCATGAAGATTGGGTTAGAAGGAAAGGCAAAGAGGTCCAATAATAAGCAAAAACATTCAGCCTTATGGCCCCATAGCTCCACTATGAACTTGTTCTAATCAAAATGGTAGCCTAGAGGAAAAGAGGCAGCTAGGTTTTAAGAAAAGATTATCTCTGATCTTTTTTCATTTATTTCTAGATATTACTTTTCAACCAACTCCAGCACTGACTTATCGGACAATTGGAGGAGTTTTGGACTTTTATATGGTACTGGGCCCAAAACCAGAGATGGTTGTTCAGGAGTACACTGAGGTATGTCAAACTGTACATCCAATGCAATAATTACTGTTTGCTATTATCTGCATCTTTCTAACTTAAAACATTATATTGCTTTCATTAGCTTATTGGGCGCCCTGTCCTGCCAGCATATTGGAGTTTGGGATTCCAGTTATGTCGCTATGGATATGAAAATGACACCGAAATAGCTAACTTGTATCAAGACATGAAAACAGCTAAGATACCATATGTACGTATTTTTAGTTCCACTTTATAATTTTAAGATTTTCACTTCTAGATACATTCTTCTGCAGCAAAAATGCAAATCACTATTTAAAAGAGAAAAAAATAGTGGCCATTTATTTATTTAGTATACCGCTACTTCCAGCGATCAGCAGCGGTTTGATTACAGATTGGAAATTGTCAAATCATGACAGGAAATTTTTAAGGTATAAACACATTGATTAGACAGGAAAGCACAGCACACAGAGAACTATTTTACAGGAAACATGGGCTATGGAGGGTTAAGTGGCTTGCCCAAGACCACAAGGAGCACCTGTGGGACTAGAAACCCCAGTCCTTCCGGCCCAAGGTTGCTGTCCTCTAGTGGGATTTGAACCCCCGACCTTCCGGCCTGAAGTACCTTGCCCCAACCACTAGGCCACTCCTCCACTCCATACTGTATTTCTATGCATGCTATAATCATAGTAAGTCATAGTTATCGGAGGTATTGTAATATTTACCAGCACCATAGAGTTGTCAGTTTTATTCTTACAGTTCAGATTATTGCTTAAAGGGTAATTTTCAAAGTCATTTACACCAGTAGAGCGGCGCATTACAAACAATCTATCGAGTAATGATCTATTTTGCCAGTAGAAATATAAACTTGCCTCCTTAAATGCAGTTAAATGTATTTTCATGCTGTCATTTTCAGGGCTGGTCCAACCTAGGCAGTTGTCTAGGTCAGCAGCTTCTGGGGCTGGGGGAGGGGGGGTGGAGGCGGAAAAGAGCAAGGCATTCAGAACTAGACAATAGATTCTGACAGTCGAGTGGGGACATAAGTGTTGAGGTTTACCTAGGGTGCCAACACCTTGAACCAACTCTTGGACCAGCCCTCCGTCATTTTACATGTACTTTCATCCATTATAGGAGGAGATGTTCCAGGGGGCAGTGTTAGGGTAAGGTTGGGAGTTACAAACATACCCTAGGCCCATGTAAGGACAATGTTTTCATGGCACAATACATGTGTGAATTTATTTAACTATGCTCAGAATATCATATCAATAGTTTCTCTCAACAAAGTATCAATTAGCTTGACTATGCTGAAAATATCACTCTGCTTTGGACAGCTTAATGACCCACTGTACATTATCTACTCCATCTACCCACTTACTTTGTTCTCTTACAGTTCAAACTGAATTCTATCTAGTTTAGTACCTTTCAGCTAATCTATCTTCATTTTTATACTGTATAACCACCCCTAAACTGGGCTTCATGTATCTGATAAAGTGAACTTCTGTCCTTGAAGACTCAGCTTCAATAAATGAAGGCCGCGTGGCGAGGTCCAGGCCGGCCGCCCTTAACTGGCTGGCGCGGCGAGAGGCGAGGCGGCAAGGGGTCGTGTGGAAGAGGGGGGCAGGTGCAGAAGCAGCATTATTTAAAATCATTGGCTCCCACCACGTGGGTGCGTGCGTTGGAGCCAGTGAGCAAGGAGGATGAGGCCGGAGGAGAGGGAACTGCCCAGCGGTCCTGCGCAAGGCAAGGAAGAGGTCTGTGGCCGGTGTCCCACCCACCCGCCCCTTGTTCAAGGTGGAGGAGTAGGGGTGTCGCAGTTGGGGGGGATTAGGCGGGATCCCGGAGGTTTCTGGGGTCCGGAGCCGTAGGAGACGCTTGGGACGGGGATGGGGTACCCCCGACCCGGACAACCCCTGGCTGGCTTTTGCTAATTACATGGCGAAGTCGGGGCTAAGGGGGGAAAGGAAGTTGGCAAAGCGGAGGCGAGCTCACCTTGCTAGTAATATGGCTGGTGAGGTATCATTCTACTATGGTATGCACTATGGATTGTTATGGGAGTTGATCGTTAATTGTTTAATGGTTAATAAAACTGCGACCAGATGTTTACCAAAAAAGAAACTGTGTCAGAGTTTTATGTTAAAAGGTGGGAAAGGTGGGGGAGGGGGAAGTTGAGGGAGGGAAGAGCATTGAGTCCGCCCTACCTTGGTTAATCAGTCTGTAGGTCTCTCTATTTTCCTGCTTCAGACTAATACAGATTCCTCTCTGGAAGTTTTCTCAATGACTTATCAGGAAGAAATAAGAAAAAAAATAGGTGGTTATAGAAAATTAGTAGGAATAAAAATCAGCTAACTAGATATAAGTGTTATCCATTTAGTGGATTAACTTTAAAAGTTTTGATTAGCTTCTAAAGGGCATGTTTACTGAAGATTAACGCGCATTAAGTGAGGTTAATGCTTATTAAGTACTGCCACTACCCGTTCCTTTCTATGGGCCATTGCAGCACTTAACACGTTAACTTTACTTAACATGCATTAACCTTTAGTAAACATGGTCCTAAGAGTTAGATTTACTTTTTCAGGTCAATGGAAATTTTTAATGCAAATTCCTTATTTTTAAAGAGAAAAATTGGTTTTAGTACTTTAGAAGCTTCCCCCAATTTGTATGTATATAAAAAAAAAGGTAATTTTCCTATCTATATATTTTCCAAAATTATTCAGCTAGTAATGGGAGATTTAAATTGCTAAACAGTGCATATAATTGTGTGCTGAGTTGGGGTGATGCAGAGGCAGTCTTAAATGTCTGTTTTGCAGCAATATTTGGCAGGCCTAAAGTGGTACACCACTGCTGCATTTAAAGTAATACATTGACTCCAATAACAACAAAAGCTGCAACAGAATTAAGTACTTCTTATACATCCACACCTTATCTGAGAAAGATTCACATTTGTCATGTCTTCCAAAATGTAGCATACTCTTTCTCAGACCTCAGTTCTTCTAAAAGTTAGTTGTACAACTCAGAGGTGGTCACTGAAAAAGCCTAAGTTCTAAATCTAGCCTGTATGAAATCCTCAACAAAAGGGATGACAACACATGCATCTGGCTGGAGTTTAGGGCTCTACACAGAAGGTACCATTTAACCTTTAGTACAAGTTGACCATCCACTCTCAGCACTTTAAAGGCCCAAACCAACAATTTAAACTTTATCCAGCTTTCTCTGGCAACAAGTATCAAACTTTCAACATGGGCTATGTCAG
This sequence comes from Ichthyophis bannanicus, assembly GCA_033557465.1. Lineage (NCBI taxonomy): Eukaryota > Metazoa > Chordata > Amphibia > Gymnophiona > Ichthyophiidae > Ichthyophis > Ichthyophis bannanicus. The sequence continues at coordinate 450,504,322 of CM066038.1, read as the reverse complement.
AGTCCATCTCCAACATTTCATTCCCAAACATGCAGGGGTATTTTGGCTCACTTAAGAAATATCCCTGGCTACCCTATATAGAATCTATTTCAAACATTTATTTATTTAGTGTACACTTGTATCCCGCTACTTCCAGCGATCAGCAGCGGTTTGCTATACATAAGGTGTGGCTGTACAGGCCGGGAATTGAAACATACAACATGATTTAGTGGAAATGTACAGGTCAAATCACTCGAATTATATGATTTACACTTGATTGCAGGCTAGTAATTTCACATGTATATACATATTTACATGACGCTAGTGTATATTGTTGGCCAGAACACGGAGTTCTTTCTTTGTGCCTGTTGTGAGCCAGTGTGAGTACATGGTGATTAGGCAGGATAGAAATGCATCTGGAAAAGATGAGTCTTAAGCTTTTTTCTGAAGTCCATCAGGTCACTGCTTGCTCTCAGTTCGCATGGTAGTTGATTCCATAGCAGAGGCGCTATAAATGAAAATGCTCGGTTGCTGGTGTTTGTTTTGACATATCTCAGGCTCCCCGGGACCAGGAGGGTATTGAGGTTTGGAGATCTTCTGCTTCTGTTATTTGGCTGTAAAGTGATAAGGGTGCTGAGGTAAGAGGGTGCTATATTATGAATGAGCTTGAATGTGGTGATAATGATTTTATATTGTATGCGTGCAGTGATTGGGAGCCAATGTAGGTCTATTAGTATTGGTGTAATATGATCCTTCAGGCTGGTCCCCATGATGATTCTAGCTGTCACATTTTGCGCCATTTGCAGGATATTGAGGGTTTTTTTAGGCAGACCCTGTAGTATGGCGTTGCAATAGTCCAGATGAGGAATGATGAGGGCTTGTGCTACGGTCCTGAAGTCAGAGTGATCTATGATATTACGTAGTGATTGCACGATTTTTAGCTTGTGGAAAATGGCTCGATTGGTAATTCGGAGATGTTTTTCCAGCTTCAGGTGGCAATCCAGTGTCACGCCTAGGTATCTTATTTCGTTCTTTGTGGCGTAGACATTATTGTTCAAGGTGACTGTTGGTGGTAGGTTGAAGTCAGTTTTTCTGGACATGCACATCACTTCCGTTTTTTTGTGATTTATGGACATATTATTTTGTTGCAACCAGGTTTGGAGCTCACTGAGGCATTTCTCCAGTTGACTGAGATTCGGGTTGTCGGCATCAAGTTGAGTATATAGCATTAGGTCATCAGCATAGATGTGATAACTGATCATGTGATCCTGGAATATTTTATAAGCTGGTCGTAGATAAAGGTTGAAAAGGAGGGAAGACAGGGCCGATCCTTGCGGTATGCCTTGGGTTTGCGGGAATGGTGAGGCCATTTCGTTGTTGAAGTGGACTTGCTGCATTCTGTCAGATATGTAGGAGGAGAACCATTTCAGAGGGGTGCCTCTAATGCCTATTGTCGCGAGTCTGTTTAGTAGTGTGGGGTGATGTACAGTATCAAAGGCAGCTGATATGTCTATGAAAATGAGCATGTACATTTTGTTTCTTTCTTCCAGACCTTTAAGTAGTTTGTCCAGTAGGGCTAAGAGGAGAGTTTCTACACCATGATGCTGTCGGAAGCCATACTGGTGGACGTCGAAGGCGTTGTCATCTATGTGGTCTTGCAGTTGTTGTTGCACTGCCTTTTCAGTGATCTTGGCAAGGAAGGATATGCTTGATACTGGGCGGTAGGATGTAGGGTTGCTCTTGTTGAGGGTTTTGTTCTTCAGTATGGGTCGGATGATGGATTTTTTGAGGTGCGTTGGCATTAGCCCCTGCGATAGCGATTGGTTCACTATGTGGGTGACGAATTGGGCAGCTTCCTGTTTTATGTCCTTGACCCAGGTAGCTGGGCATGGGTCGAGTGGGGAGGTGGTGGTTCTTAAGCTGGAGATTATGTTCATGATTTGCTTGACTTCTATGCTCCTGAAGGTGGACCATTCTTGGTACCGGGTAGTTTCTTCCGAGGTGTTGGTTGTTTGCAGGGCGGAGCTCATAGACAGGTCTTGGGTGGGGGGTTCAGGTGCTTGAGGGTTCATGTTTCTGGTTGGGGGGTTTAGCTTTAAATAGTTTATGGTTTATTTTCTTTTAATATACCGCTTCTCGAACAAACAGCATAGTGGTTTACAATCAAAATAAGATAATATATAAAAGAAAGGAACTACAATTAATAAAGGAAAGAGAAAAAAATCTGAAAAAAGTAGAGGTTAAGGAGAACAACTGCGGGCAGGGCCGGATTTAGCTATACGCCATGTACGCCATGGCGTAGGGCCCACAGCTGCAAAGGGCCCACAAAAATTGAAGTAGTTAGGCTTTTTTTTTTAATAAAATAAAAAAAAACCTGCTGGCTGCCGCCGCGGGGCCCCCTCTGCTGCCGCGGCAGCATGGACTGACCCGCGGGGGCCTCCTCTGTAAGCTCGGTCCCTCCCTCCGTGCCTCCGTGTCTCCCTCCGTGCAGGCTGTTAGAGACGCGAAGGCAGACTGTCTCCTTCTGCCTTCCCGTCTCTGTTAAGCCCGCAGGGCTGATGGGAAATTTCCCATCAGCCCCTGCGGGCTTAACAGAGACGCGAAGGAGACAGTCTGCCTTCGCGTCTCTAACAGCCTGCACGGAGGGAGACACGGAGGCACGGAGGGAGGGACCGAGCTTACAGAGGGGGCCCCCGCGGGTCAGTCCATGCTGCCGCGGCAGCAGAGGGGGCCCCGCGGCGGCAGCCAGCAGGTTTTTTTTTTAAAAAATAAATTTTACTTTAGGCCGGGGGAGGGGGAGGGGGAGGGGGTAGGACTGGTAATTGGGGGGGCTGGGACTGGGGCTGGAAATGGGTTGGGACTGGGACTGGAAATGGGCTGGGACTGGGACTGGAAATGGGTTGGGGGGATTAAGGCTGGAGGTGGGCTGATGAGGAGGACTGGTAATGGGCTGTGGGCTGTTGGGGGGGGTTAGAACTGGTAATGGGCTTTGGGGGGGTTAAGACTGGTAATGGGCTGTGGGCTGATGGGGGCTGTCTGGTAATGGGCTATGGGGGGGGGCTAGGACTGGAAATGGGCTGGGGGGGGGTTAAGACTGGAGGTGGGCTGATGGGGTTAGGACTGGTAATGGGCTGTTGGGGGGGGGTTTAGAACTGGTAATGGGTTTTGGGGGGTTTAGACTGGTAATGGGCTGTGGGCTGATGGGGGCTGTCTGGTAATGGGCTATGGGGGGGGCTAGGACTGGAAATGGGCTGGGGGGGGGTTAAGACTGGAGGTGGGCTGATGGGGTTAGGACTGGTAATGGGCTGTTGGGGGGGGTTTAGAACTGGTAATGGGTTTTGGGGGGGTTTAGACTGGTAATGGGCTGTGGGCTGATGGGGGCTGTCTGGTAATGGGCTATGGGGGGGCTAGGACTGGAAATGGGCTGGGGGGTTAAGACTGGAGGTGGGCTGATGGGGTTAGGACTGATAATGGGCTGTTGGGGGGGTTTAGAACTGGTAATGGGCTTTGGGGGGGGTTAAGACTGGTAATGGGCTGTGGGCTGATGGGGGCTGTCTGGTAATGGGCTATGGGGGGGGGTTAGGACTGGAAATGGGCTGGGGGGGTTAAGACTGGAGGTGGGCTGATGGGGTTAGGACTGGTAATGGGCTGTGGGCTGATGGGCTGATGGGGGGGGTTAGGACTGGCAATGGGCTATGGGGGGCTGACTGGAAATGGGTTGATGGGGTTAGGACTGGAAGTGGGCTGATGGGGGGTTAGGACTGGTAATGGGTTATAGGGGGGGCTTAAACTGAAAATGGGGTGATGGGGGGTTAGGACTGGTATTGGGTTGGGGGGTTGCTAGGACTGGAAATGGGCTGATGGGTGGCTAGGACTGGAAATGGGCTGATGCAGGGACTAGAAGGGAATGGATGCTGGGTGAGGCTGGAACTAGAAGGGAGCTGATGTTGGGGGAGGATTAGAATGGGATGGGGCTGGAAGAGTAAAATGGAGAAGGGAAAAATATTTTGTGTGGGAGGGATAAAAAAATCTACAATTGGCCGGGTATTGGGAGAGTAAGTGGGGATTGAGGATGGAGGGGTAAAATTTGACTGGATGAAATAGGAATGAGGAAAGAGCAAAAGGAGAAAGATTAGTATGTTAAAGCAGATGTAGAGAGAGAATGGAAAAAAACTAGAAGAGAGAAGAAAGGACAAATGGACAGCAGACGATGGAGAGTTAGCAGAAGACATGAAGAAACCAGAAGAAAGTGGCTGGAGCAATTGCAGCTGAAAAAAATGCACAAAAGGTAGAAAAATATCTCTTTATTTTGAATTTATTAATTGGAATATGTCAGCTCTGGTAAATGTGCATCATTAACGTCTGCGCTTTGTTTAGTACAAGAGCAAATTAATGTATAGTTTTATTTCTACAGTGTTGTACATTCCAAGTTTGGCTTTTGGGATTCCCAGTTTAATTATTGTCTTCCTGTTTCTAAAATGTGATTACTTGTTTGGTGATGGTCTATGTTCTGCATGTGTAACTGAGCTGAGGTGTTCTGTTTATATAATTCCTATTTGACATTGCCACTTGTTCTCTTTCCCCAGTAGGTCATGTATTGTTGTTCTCTGAAATGTATTGGTTTAATATTTGCAGTGTTGCCTTTTGATTGGTAGAGTATGGTGCTTTGTGAGTCCTGGTAGTGCTGTTAGGATACGGCGGGTTTGCTATGGGTTCTAAATGGGCAGTGTTTGTAGTAGTTCCTAATGTGTCTGGCAGTTGGCACTGGATTATAGTAATGTAGAAATCTTTTAGTCTTTCTTTATCCATACACTCATTAAGAGGCACGTTTACTAAAAGTTAGTATATGGTAACATTATGCAAATATTTATGCAAATGAGGCCCCTTATGCAAATGAGGCCCACACCCCCCTTGGGCCGCCCCTGCTGGGGCCCACAATTTTTGTTGGCATAGGGCCTCACTCAAGGTAAATCCGGCCCTGACTGCGGGTACCATCACTCAAGCCAAGCCTTCATACTACCCCAACCCATCCCTGAAGGCCACTATGAATAGTTAGATCTTTAGACCCACGTTAACAGAAACATAGAAACATGACAACAGAAAAAGAACACATGGCCTATCTAGTCTGTCCTTCCATATCAACCACTACAACATTCCTCTTGAAGGTCTAATATAGGCACTCACACCTGAATCACATTGCATCCATTAAAGACTATACCCACTCAGTATGTGGCAACTCAATGACCACAGTTTTATTCAACTTACAACACTCTTTAGTACAAAACCATAACCATATAACCGTATACAATCAACATTCCGGGGTCATTTTATCCAGCATCTGAGTCTTCCTTTACTTGGTATGAAAACTCATTCCAGCGCCACAGCTGCACTTTGCCACCCAGCTAGTTGATATTGATCTACACATGTTGAGGTTCCACTGAACCCTGTGGCATTCCCACCGCTTCCTTCCCGCCCCACACAGCTGTGCCCCCCGGAGCTCGTGGCGGTGCTGCATGCAATCTTCCTCCCTTTCCCCTGCCTAATACCCCTTCTTTCACCAAACCCAGGAGAAACTGGCTTGTTCAATGCCTCTAGCTGTGACCAACACTCCCCAGTCCCCCCTCCACCTGAGGGCAGGTGGGTCAGGAAAACAGTTTCCTGCCCACTCTATCTTACCCTCCACTCCCACTGCATTCCTAAATCCCAGCTCAGCCTCTCAATACCTTATTGCTCGATCCCTCCCACCTGACCAATACCTGCCCACCAGCATAACCCACGTCAGTTCCCCTGCCCCCCCCTGCAGCAGCGCAGGCCTGGCTCAGCCAAGTTATGGTGCCCCCCTGAGTCTCGAGGACACCTGGGGGGGGGGGCATTGCTTATAAGAGGGATCAGTATGCAGATCCCAAGGGGCAGTCAGTGGTCAACAAATCATGAAATAACACCAACCTCCCCCCCCTCCCCCGGGAAATGACCAACTTGGCCACCTTAGCATTAACCCATCACTACAGTCTTTTGATTGCTTTAGGCCACAGAGCATCCCTCCACACTAAACAAGGAATGATCTGTCACCATACCAGATGGGCATTTGGAAAAGAACACCTCACCATCACCAGATCACTCTTCTTTTGACAGGTTAAGTCCACGCCCTTCACACGGCACAGATCACCCCCCGCAATGGATGAAAATCAGTTAAGGGGAAGAGATATGTCTTGTTTGCAAGAGGGATGAAATGAGAATCTCTCAAATCCCCAGCCAGTGAATCTGAATACCATCACTGCCAGTCCCAGATGCACTCCCCACTGGGACTCTGTAGCTCTCTTCTGGGCCCAAAAGATGAAGGAATGCCTGCACAGCCATAAGACTTCCAGAAGCTGGCAAGAGAATACATTTGAGCCATCCATCTCACCTTAATGCACATAACATTGATAACTATTGGAATGCCAGCATCCTACTTTTCGAATCAAGGCTGGCAAACCCCTCCAGGCTGCTACAAATGAAGGCTGCCACTGCAGAAGGAATGAGTCCCAAACTGTGTCAGGTCAAAACCAGCTCTGACCAGACTCTTCTTTAACTTAGCTGCAAACTGAAACCTAGTCGGCGATGATTTATGCCTGTGTACGAACAAGTAAAGCCTACCCGTGGGACACTGAGCCAAGTATGCCTGAGAGTGTCCTGTGGGGCGAGTCATTAAAACTGGAGATCTGTGAAGCACTAGCCAAACCAATTTTCCTTCCTGGTCTTTCATAGACCAGCAAATATGCAAACACACCCTCCTATCCTCCACCTAGACATCGTCCTTTCGCAGTCCAGTAACACCATTAGCATGTTTCGCCTGGGCCACCAGTTCACCTACCCACAAAACAGCAAACGCTGTCTTGAACAATGTCACCTCAAAGGGCATGGACCAGACAGACTGCATGACCTCCAGTACATGCACTAGTAAATCATGTGGCACAGGCAAACCCACTAGTAAATTGTATGTCACAGGCAAATGAGCCTGTCATGCAAAGCCACGCAGTGCACACCTTACCAAAAGAGATGCTGTCAGGTCTGGAAACCCCCACAACTTAGTCACAAAAAACAATGCTCGCCAGTGACACAGCTAGCCTACCCACAGACATATCAGTCTACTTCACGTCCACATATAAACTCCACTATTGTGTTCTCCTGTATAGGCAGCCACTTGCATACATTGCGCCGCTGCAGGAAAGTTGCAAATCTCCTCTCTTTGTCTGCATGTGTCTTCCATGAATTCACTGCCAAGGAATTTCTCAGTAACCTCCCAATGACTTCATCAATGCCATCCAAAGCTCTTCTGGCATCTGCATCGAACGTTTGTCTGCATGTGGGGCCATGGCCTGGAAACGCACCCACTGAAAATGAGAGAGCATCTGCAATCTCATTAACAACACCAGGCGCATGCTTTGCAGTCACTTTGACATTCAAGTGCAAGCCACATAGCACTGCCAGGTTGATCTAGTCAGCTAGGAGGGGGCAATGCGCTATCTGCTAGAATTACTGCCATGTTGTCAGAGCAGATTATCACTCACTGACATGTGAAACGCTCCCCCCAAAGCTGTAACTTCTTGTAAATATATGAATATGTAAACACGTCAATATTTAAATATAAAATGGGTAAATATGTTGAGTATTTAATCCTTTCATCACCCATGTAAAAGGTTGAAGACATCCTACCTTATTTACGGATGTTGATAAGTTACCTGTTTGAATAAGTTGTAACGTTTCAGTTTTTGTTCGATGTAAACTGCTTTGATTCTGCTGAAAGGCGGTATATAAATCAATAAATAAATAAAGAACTCAACCCATACTGGAAACAACTCCAAAAGGACTATGCTGCGACACCATCCCTGCTCCCTCCAGCTCTTTGTCCAGGCCTGAGCACATCATGCAACCTGGAAAAAAATCCCCAAACCTTTACCCTCAAAGCATTTGTGAAAAACTCAAAATCCATTAAACTGAGCCATAAAAGTACTCCAAACTTTCAACTCCTCCCGCACCCTCCAAGACACTCTGACCAGATGATGCCTCTGAAAAATACCCCGATGTGCAGCCCATGGGGATTACCCTGTTTGCAAAATTGAACTTCCTTAGCAAGAACTGCACCTGGCATAAATAAATCTTTCTTCTTCCCTGCACCACCTAAATTCCACTGAACAGGGCCTTCACTTTCTCCTGTGACAATCAGCATTCCATACACACTGAATCTAACTCAATCCCTCAAAAGGTTAGCCGGGAATACAGTCCTTCCAACTTCTCCTCAGCAAGCAGGGTACCAAACTCCGACACCACTTATGAAAAGCAGCCACCAACTGTGCACATTCCTCTATATAAGCCATGTCCAGATACAAAAAAATCATCCAAATAATGCACAATTGTATACCTTCCTGATACCCTCTATATGACCCAATGCAAAAATGTGATGAATTGCTTTGAAACATGCAACTCATAGGCATGCACTTGTGAAAATGAAAAAAAACCTTCAAAGGAAAAATTCAACAGTTGAAAGGAGGCTGGGTAGACTGGCAACAGGCGCAACACAGACTCAACATCTGCCTTTGCCTTCAGTGCCCCAGGGACTAACAGTCTCAACATGTCAATGGCCTAGTCAAAAGAGCATATTGTACGAAGTATAAGCTGGGGTCAATGAAAGAGTTCACACTATACCCCTTTGGGTAAGAAATATTGTGAATGAAACAAAACTTGCCGGTTCCTTTTTAGGAACAAGACCCAAAGGGAAGATAATCAGATCAGCAAAAGGGGGCTCCTAAAATGGATCCACAATCCACCCCAAATTCAACTCAGCCAATATTTTGTGCACCAGACTCTCATGCCTCAATTGTGGGTCATGAAAAGGAATCCGAAAACCCATCCCACAACATCTGGGCACTCTCCTCATCAGGGTAACTCGGCAACCACTGCTGCATTCTGCTAAGCTAATGGGGGAAGGTGCCTTGATGTGAACTCCAGCAACTGGCAGAAACCCTGGGTATCTTCCTTGCCTCTAAGCTACCCACCTGGACTATCACAACAAATGGGGTGACTTTCTCCACACTCACTACACTTATGCCAAAATTGGCAGGCAGGGCAATCACATCACCCCACATTGAAGTGGTAGCAAAAATTGGACAACACACACAAATGCTAGCTACTGGCCGCAACAGCACTCCTAGCAGTGCCCAACTGGGTACCATGCCGAGACTCCTAGATACCCCCAAATGGTTCCAAAGTGGAGGGCCCTCACATGGATAGGAACACTCCCACAGGGGCCCCTGACAAAATGGGCCAGGAACGCACAGGTGTCATCTCTGAAAGCCAGATATCAACATCCCTAAAACCTTCTGATCTGTCCTTGGCCAAAGACTTATGAAACTGTTCATCATAGTTCATCCAAACCCACCTATCATATGTCTAACAAGCTATCAGAATCAAGTCTGAGTAGTGCAACAAACAGGATAAAGAGTGGCCCACTATACTTGCAAAAGCATGGAAAACCATCAACCAACTGAAAGTAGTTTTGGAAACCCTGTGTCACTTGCGCTTAACCTCCCTGCAATCTTCAACTTCTAATCCCCCGAGTCAAATTCCCTCTCAAGCACAGGAAAAATATCCACATACTTTCCCCTCAGAATTTAAAGTATGTCCATCTTGCAACAAATGCGGACCTGCTAAATTCTGAACCTGAGTGCTCACCAAGCCCTCCGGCATACTCGCAGTGCCTAATCCCAAGAAAGATGAAGAAGACAAGGCACTACCTGAATACTCTGAGGACTCCCAGACCCACATGGGATCGAGACCACAGTTCCGCCGCTCCTGCTTCTTCCTATCGAGGTGCTTAACCACCTGACTGAGGTGCCTAATGAATATTTTATCCCACAATCAATGTCTGAGGATGTTCTTGGACCACAATGCCTGCCCTGCAGATGCCTCCACAGCTGCTCCACCAACAGCTGAAGCAGCCTGATTATCCCCATCATTCCCCTTCATCCCTTCAGACAACACCCACACAATTGACCCCTACAACTGACCACTGTTATCCTCCAATGAACTGAACTCTGCTTCCAAGCACCTCCCTTGCTTGGGAGCTAAGGGACCTGCAGCCCATCCTTGAACCTCAGTAGGCTGGTTCTGGGTACGACCCCTAATGGATGGAACATAGGAGGGGAGAACAGAGGAGACAGCATGTCAAAGGGACCCAGGACTATGCTTAAGACCCTTATCAGTACTCTTTGCTGAGGATCATGTTTTTTTTTCCCACCTGTAAGAACCGGACCGGCATCTTTCTTTCTCCCAGCCATTGCCACTACACTCTTCTGCCCCCGGGCTGCCACTGCCCCCGTTCAGACCAAGGAGTCATAAGGACCTACTATCATGCCAGCACCCCCATCCCATCTCCCACAGTTTGTAATGAACTTAAAAATCCCCACAGCACACTAAAGAAACTGCAGCTGCAGCCAGTATACTGTGGGTACTAGGACACCGTTGAAAACAACATTGCCATGGATGTCAACAAAAGCCCTGCACTCATCCCAATGCCTCCCGCTGCAGTGCACAGCCATGATCATGAGATCCCTGACCTGCGGCTGGCTGAAAAACACCCCAGCTCTCTAAAAATACCTCCAGACCGACAAACAGGATAGAGTATGTCAGAAGAAACTGAGAAAAACCCAGGGAGGCCAAGGTAAGGCATCAACTATAATTAATATGCCCCAAAACCACAAAAACAGCTTCCTGCCCTATTTAACTTGCCTTCCACTCCCACGGTTTATCAAAATCCCAGCTGCTTGCTCCCTGCCACCCAACCTATCCCTGCGCACCAGCACTAACTCATGTCAGTTCCCCTCAACCTGACCTCCTCATCTCGCCATTCTTCACCCCTGCTCTCCCCAGCAGCTCAGCCATGTTTTGGTGTCTCCCTGAGCCCCAAGGGACACCTGGAGGGGGCATTGCATATAAAAGGGCTTGGTATGCAGATTGAAGAGAGAGCATTCCAGAAGAAACAATGGAAAAGACTGAGCATCTAGTGCTTTCTAGTTGAGCCTGAGAAACTTGGGGGATGTTCGGATTGTTGCCATGAAGGGATCGGGGGGCCCTAGCTGGGGCGTGGAGAGAAATCATGGATACTAAATAGATTGGGGTGCCAATGTATAAAGCTTTATGTGTTAATGTAAGAATTTTATAATGAATACAATAGAAAACCAAGAGCCAATGTTGCTGGAACAGCAGAGAGGTAATGCATGACATAAAATCCGGACTGTTGTGTTTTGGATCAATTGGAGATGTTTCAATTCTAATTGAAATAGGCTAGAGTAGATGGGGTTGTAGTAATTGATGTGTGAAATAATAGACTGATCACAAGAGTATCTTGAGTGGCAGGGTCAAGTGATGGGCAGATTGCATGAAATTGGCACAGCACTAGTAAAGATGACTCAACGATAGAACTAACCTGCTTAGAAAGTGAGAGTTCTGTATCAAGAAAGACACCAGGATATTTGCAATAAAGATTAATATGAATTGGATGACAATCAAGGATGGGGGAAAGGACGGGAACTACGGCTTCAGCAGTAAGCCAAGTGTCAGAGAGTGGGAGCTAATCATCTTGTAGCTACCTGGTAATTTTACCCAAAGAGCTGTTTAGGTCTGGGAAACGGGAATCCTCAAAAGTGAGCACAAGTATATTGTCTGCATAGTAGTAAGCATGTATCGCTGCTTCTTGAATCAGAAGGGTCAGGGGATTTAAAAAGATGTCAAACAAGGGTGGGGCTAACACAGAGCCCTGCAGGACCCCTCATGTTAAAGGGTATGAGTTGGAAGACTCCAGGCCTGCCATGACTGTGTATGAAGAAAACCAAACAAGAAGAAGAACTGTATCACAAACGGGGCGCCACAAGCATTTGCTGTGTAAAACGTATCAAGTCTCCTCACTGCCCTCATAAGTGAATAAAGTTACGTGGTTATGTTTTGACGCTCGGCAGCTAACTAAAGAGTGACCCAAAAAATGTTAACTTTAGTGCCAAGGTCTTTGCGTCTGCAGTAACTCTATTAGAATATCTATAAAACAGCAGTAAAGCCTTTGGTGATAAAAACTGAGCTGTGTTTTCAAGCGAAGGCAAATAGCGCTGTTTTGCTGCCTGACTTAAAAGCTCTTTTAATTCCATGTGGAAATGCGGCAGAGAATGGAATAAAAATAAAGGACTTGCTGCTGAGCCGGCACAATGACCGTTCTAAGTTCAGTGCTTAACTTACTACAGTTTTAAGCTTATTACAACATTTGTTATAGAACGTTTCCTTGTATAACAAAGCTGTTTACATTAAATATATTAGCTGAAATTGGAAAAGAGTTAACAATAAAATCAGCAATGAGAGAATAGAAAGAAGTCAATTGGGGCAGGTTTGGAGGAAATTGGAAAGATGGGTAACTGTCGAGCACTGTCAATCTGCTGTGTATTCAGTATCTTCGTTGAAGATCATTCTGAAGTAGCACTTTTCAGGCAGGGCAGGCTCAACCATTAGGCAAATAAACTGGCCGACTAGGGTGATAGTTTTTGCAGGGCAGCAAAGAGCAGGGCATTCAAAGCTAAACAGTGGATTCCGACAGCTGGGGGGTGGTTTGGCTAGGACATCCTACACTCAGGTAATGTAAAGGAAGGGCTAAACATTACCCCCATGATGTGGTTGTTTGCAAATGAGTCTCTTCAAGGAAGCTACTAAGCTCTTGCAGGAATCACGGGGGTAATATTTTCCAAGAGCCTTATTTCCCTACAGTATCATGGGTCAGGCATTTGTAGCCTAGTTGAACATTAATAGATAGTCTAACAGGAAAAGAACCAAAGTCCCTAATTCCCAGTCAAATAATCAGTGCACAGCAGAAGATTATTACACCACTTTAAGTTGTGCCTTTTTGCTAATATTTGTAAATTTCTCATGCAAATTCATGATTTTGCATGATCATTATTAATTAGGTGAGCCAATAATCCGTAATTATTTCCGACGACTGCAACGTTGCATTATTTGTATCATTTCAGGTCACTCCATCCATTATTAGGACCCTTTTGCAGACACTCACTGTATTCATTTTAACATTTTAATAAGATTCAAATAGGAATAAGTGTGCGAGTAAGGAGAGTGCTGGAGTGAAATGATTGGTGATACCCATTTGCTATCTACGGTAGTTGCATGTTACTGAGATTAATCTCTTGTTGCCGAGATCTAATTCTGATTTCTCAGCACCACCAAAAATTAAAAACGTAAAATACATACGGGCATATTTACTAAAGGGCAGCATGGGATTAGTGTGTGGTTTCACTGCAGCACTGGACAGTAAGGTGGGACCCTGTGCTGAAAACCTTGTGCTACCCTTGTGGGGCAGTGACTGGGTGGCGTGCAACTAGCTACCTGCACTTGGTGCAACCAGTGCCACCTCAGTGGGTGGCTTTAGTTGCTCCCATGGCTGGTTTGCTGTGTTGAAGTGCTGTAACTGCAGGGGGGATGCACGTACCCATCCCCTGCAGTTAGCCCAGTGCCCCACAATAGTAACGCAGCCCACACGTGAGTTACCGGCACAGGGCTTAGTAAACATACCCCATAAAGCACAATGGTGCCCAACATCTAAGCATTTCCTCAGAGATATAAGCTAGAGTAAAGGAGTAGGTTAATGGTTATAGCACTGGGCTGAGTATGAGGGAAGCCAGGGTTCAAATGCATTGTCTCACTCCCCCCCCCCCCCACCTTGCAGGCAATTTAACTCTTCATTGCCTCAGGTATAAAACTTAGGGACCCTTTTGCAAATCCTTGATGTTAATTATTGGGGGTGTGATCAGCATGTTCCCAATAGTTAACATGCAACTCAGTATGTTAACATGCAGCACAATTAATATGGGCATGCCTAATGGAAGCCAGTGGTTCAGGTGCACCTGCATTAATTGTCACGTTAATGATGACCGCACACTAATGTACGAGGGTTGCTCAGAAAGTAATGCCCCACATGTTTGTCTCAGTCAGAATGAAGATAGAGGTGTGAAATTGAAAGGGTAGTAACTTGGAACTTCAAAGGACACGTGTGTAATTTTATAGTCGTCCGACAAATAGCGAGGCGGTAGTGATCCTTCAAATGACGTCTGTGAGTGACACACGGTACAAACAACGAGCTGTAATTGAATTCTTGGTGGAGGAGAAAGAAAGTGTGAGAAACATTCACAAATGGTTGTGTGCTGTGTATGGAAGTTCTGCGGTAGATAGGAACACCGTTGGATGATGGGTGAAGAGAGTAAAGGCTTCAGGAAGTGGTAAAATGGAACTGGAAGATCAGCCATGGTCTTGGCGTCCTGCCTTAGCCACCAGTCCAGACAAGTTTTTACAAACAGATTTACATGAAACTTCTCATACCCTGATTTTTTGATGTAAATAGTTGTCTTGTACATAGTTAATCCTGTTATCCTGTTATCCAAGTTGATTTTCCTGTTAACTGTAAAACCCAGATATTTGTATGTTGTCTGAGGTCCTTTGTTCCATGTAAACCGCGCTGATAACGAATAGTGCGGTATATAAAAAATGTTAATAAATAATAAATAAATAAATAAGTTGCAGCACGCTGATGACATTATTCATGCGGATTGGTGCATCACGAGTCGGGAATTGTCCATACAGCTTTCTGTCAGTAGAGGTAGTGCAATGGCAATTATTGACTCTTTGGGATATTCAAAGGTGTGTGCAAGGCACACCACAACAGCTTACAGTATTTTAATGCCCGCTGGCAGCTATCGCAGGGCGCTGCAACTTGTCTGCACTGGCGGCTGAAGCAGGACGCCCAGACCGCAGCCGATCTTCCAATTCCGTTTTACCACTTCCTGAACCCTTTACTCTCTTCACCCATCATTAGGGACCAATCTAATTCACGATTTCACGGCCATGACATTTTCCGTGAAATTGGCCGACTTCCGTGAAAAATGCGCACTTCCATGAAATTCGGTGAAATTCAAGGAAATTGTTGATTATCTAAAACTTCACTGCAGATCGGCAGTCCCGCGCTTTATGAATTGTAATAGAAGAAAACGCCACTAGCGCTGATTACCCTGGTGCTGCTCTCACTGGAAACCTGGTGAGCCTCCTGCCAACACTGAGCCCCTGTAGGTCTTGGATACCCTGTGCCCTCATGTGCAACAACTAAACCTGGCTTTTGTGATGTTGCTGTTACTCTGAGCTGTTTAATAGCTTACAACTTGCCTTATAAGCTAGTCAAAGGTGAAGGAGAGAGCCGGCGATCTGTTGTAACTACCTGTGCGGGCCGGGTGTGCTGTGCTGCGACGATCATCTGTTCGGGTGGTGAGCTTGATGGTAGGAGAAGCGTGGGTGTGCTGGTGCTGCCCTTGCTTTGCTGTCAGGCTGCCTTACTGCAATTTCGGGGCCCCGTGCTGCAGCAGCCATTACCACGCGGCCTTGGAAAGCAGAACTCCCTCTCATGAGCGGGAAGAGAATGTTTCTGGTGGCTGCAGAGCACTTCCGGTTGGCGTCTTGAAGGAAATTTCTTTGCGGACTCTTTTGGACAGATAGCTCCCTCACTTGCTGCACGGGATTTCTCTTTCTGCTGCTTCCCGAATGAGTACCTGCATAATGTCAAGTACTTCTGTGCCCATGAATTCTCCATGAAATATGACGAATTTTCAGAGACCTCCCGTGAAATATCACATTTTTTCTGTGAATTTGGTTGGTCCCTACCCATCGTCCAACGGTGCTCCTATCTACTACAGAACTTCCAAACACAGCACACAACCGTTTGTGAATGTTTCTCACACTTTCTTTCTCCTCCACCAAGAATTCAATTACAGCTCGTTATTTGTACCGTGTGTCACTCACAGATGCCATTTGAAGGATCACTACTGCCTCGCTATTTGTCGGACGGCTGTAAAATTACACACGTGTCCTTTGAAGTTCCAAGTTACTACCCTTTCAATTTCACACCTCTATCTTCATTCTGGACTGAGAAAAAACATGTGGGGCATTACTTTCTGAGCAACCCTCGTACTCTTCATGCCCACACTCGGCCCCTAACCTGCCCACATTAGAGCATAAGCAGCATTTAACGCGCATTTTGTTGGTCGGGAGATGGCATACCCATGTGTTAGTGTTTCCTGTGGCCTGTTACTACACATTATAATGCATGTTAACTGGTTAGTGACCCCTATTTACTAAGGTGCAATAAAATAGCATGTTTGCACACTATCTTACTGCAGGAAAATTACTATGCATAGTGCATTAATGATCCCTATGGCAGTTTTCTTTGTGTTGACACATTAGTGAATATCAAGCATTCCAAGCCACAGTGTCACAGAGGTAGAAGTCTCCAACCTAGGTTTACTTGTTTTAAAGGTTCCAGCTTCCAAACACAAAACACCCTCCCACTGCCCTCACCCTAGTGGTTGAAAGCCCTGGTGGTGTAGTAGTGAGGGGAATCTTTCTCTCTTCCTTGCATCCTTACCCAGTCTCTAAGGGCCTCATTCATAAAGCACCTATAATTTTAAACAGGCTGCACTAGGACAAGTCTACCAGCTTCTCTGAGGTTCCTCTCGCACTGTTAATATACCTGTGGTACAAAATTGCCTTCAGTTTTCTTATCAATGGGAGGACTTGTGTGGTTTGTCATCGATGTTGTAAGAGAAACAACGAGTGGTAATAAACTCATGAAGCTCACAAGACTTGAACAGAAGTGGATTTTCACTTTAAATTCAGTACAGCCAGCGGGTCTTAATCAGTCACTGGAATGGATGACAGCTATTTGATTTGATTGGTGGAGGTCTGTTTGGATTCTGTGCTGCCTCCTTAATACGAACCTCAGAGAAGCTGGTGGAATTGTCCTGATGCAGCACCTTTAAAATTATAGGGCGAAACTCGAGTCGATGTAGACCCAGCATTTACGGAGTGGTGTCATCTTGTGACTGGGGGGTGCTTCAATTCAGCAACGTGTTTCTTTTCTTTAAAAAGTTGTTAAACACACTAGAGGCCCATGAATGACATTACAGGGACAGTGTGGTTTTTGAAAGTTGTGGTTTACTGCCACAATGTGA
Organism: Ichthyophis bannanicus; assembly: GCA_033557465.1. Lineage (NCBI taxonomy): Eukaryota > Metazoa > Chordata > Amphibia > Gymnophiona > Ichthyophiidae > Ichthyophis > Ichthyophis bannanicus. Next base: position 450,487,265 of record CM066038.1, on the reverse strand, counting down.
AACCCACCCCCTGGTCTGAGGCTTCTTTAAATATAATGTGTACCCCCAGTCAGTTGTTATATACTCCTCGGTAGGCATTAGCGTTTAGTGACGCATGTTGCTTTGTTTATAAATGTTTCTCTTTAGCCATACCTTTGTTTTGTAGCTCTTATATTTTCTGGCCTTGCGTCTTTGAGGCACCTTAATATATAAATTAATGCATGTATAATCAATTTGCATGCATTAATGAGTTCTAATGGGCATTACAAGTTTTTATTAAAATGAATGTATGAAGCAGAAGTCCAAAATGGAGAAAATTTTAGAAAAATGCAAAAATGAACATAAAGATTTGTGACTGTGCATATCTCTAGAGCACCATTTTCCTTCCCCTGCCCCCCTCACCCACCCACATATTAGCAGTGTACCAGGGTATGGATACCTTTAGTGTAAGTTCTTTTCGTTCCATAATTATCAATGTGAAAACAATACAAGTAGTTTGAAAATTTGCATAAGTTTTGTGTGTTAAAAGCATGCAAGTAGCTTGCAGCTATGTGAACTATTTAAAATTTGTCCTCATTCAGCAAAATAAAGACAGTTCCTTCTACTTAGAGCTTCCGATCATGGTTCTAACATATTGTTTTGTTATAGGACGTGCAGTATACAGACATTGATTACATGGTCCGACAGATGGATTTTACCCTTAGTCCAAAATTTAAAGGCCTTCCTGACCTGATTAATCAAATGCACTCAGAAGGAATGAGATTTATTATTATTTTGGTAAGTACATATTTTTTTAATTCTAATGGAAATAACAGCTGTTTCTAAACTATCCTGAAAAAATGTTCTTTTTCTGCTGATTCCAACTAGCTTTTTAAACTACTGTTGGTAGCAAAGGATTTAGGAGACCGATGCATTAAATTGTGTAAATGGTAATGAAAATGCATGAATTATTGCTCTAAATAAATACATAAATGCATAAATAAATAGGCCTTCAGCAAGTGCTAACAGTTCTGTTGTGTGGATTAAATGCACAGGAGGTGGCCTCTTTCAATGAAAGGAAGCACTGGGATAGAGGTCATAGGGCGAAGGTGAAAGTAGTAGTAATCTAAGAACATATTTCTTTACTGAAAGAGAGGTGGTTGTGTGGTGGTAGAGAAGAGAAATGTATCTGAATTCAAGAAAACATGGGGCAGGCACCGATGATCTCTGAGATTGCTTTCAGATCCTAATCCCTCACATCTCCTGTTCACCTCTTACGTGTTTCCTTACCAATCCCCTAGATATATCCTAGTCCCCAGTTGTGTTGTCTATCTTGACTGTTGTGTTGTTTGTCTTGAATAGATTGTAAGCTTTTATGAGCAGGGATTGAATCTTATATGTGTCTGTATAGCCCTGCATATGCTTTGTTGTACTATACAAATTTTAAGTAGTAGTTGTAGGAATTGATTGTAGAACTTAATAGTTGGTATGGATGGGCAGACTGGGCGGGGCATAGGGGGCATGTTTACTAGATGGTGGTAAGTGCATCCATGCTGTCACTGAACTTACCACACGGTAAAGGGTTTTTCTTTGTGGAAACTGTACGGGAAGATTTTGTGAATGTCCCCAACAATTACTGTACAGACTTTACAGTTTCTAACTGCACCATAACTACAAAATGTTGCAGCACTTCAAAGAGCTCTTATGTCTTTAAAAATATACCCACACCATAGGTGCCTACTTGCCTTTCAACTTAGGTGACCTGTTATAAAATTATCCTGTAAGAAGCCAAGAGGAATGTCCATCCACTACTGTGCACTGACATTAGCACTGAGTTTGCTGGACAGTGAACACACCACACTAACAGCATGGGACCTGGGTTAAAAACCGCATGCTAACTGGGTAGTTTGTGATTGGGCGGGGACTGGGCAGATTTAGGATGGAGCATGGGCACTGATAGTGCATCACGGTTAGATGGGCAATTTGGCATGTGCTAAGCATGAATGTTGCCATTGGCATGGGTGCACTTAATACCACCTCCGTGGGTGACATTAAGTGCAACTGCATACAGGTTAGGGCAGTGACGCATATTAGCAGCACACTAAAAGGGAGACGGATGCCCATGCTCCCTAAAATGAACTAGTTTTGCAGTTCAGACACCCGCTAATGGCATGCTCTTTTCTAAATCTGCCCTTAAAATTGCTAAACTGCAAATTTCATGTATGGGGTTTGCAAGAAATAATACACAAAAATACACAAGAATGTCAGATGTACAAAGACGGAGTGTAAAACATTACATGGTACAATATAAAATCAATATTCCATCAAGCAAATTCTGCAAAATATTTACTAAATACCCAAGTCTGTATAAAATGTAAATATTCTACAGAATCCCTAGTCTCTACCCATAAACTGTTACAGTTTCACCTGATAGCTAAACCGGCTAAAGTTAAGACAATTATTTTTCTGCCTAACTTTAGCTAATTTAGTTTACCTAGTTTGTGGAACAATATTGCAGTTGACCAGCTAACCTTTGTTACCTCCCCTGCTCCACCCCTGGAATGCCCTGACACTAAGGGGTAGATTCTGATTCCCGAATAGCGGGGTTATACGTCCAACTCACGCTATTCACCGGGATCGTATTCTGTGCCAGCTGCTCCCTCCATGTACAGGGCGGTTGTGCGGAGAGTGCTGGATGGGGTGGGAGGGGGTGGGAGGGGGCAGTGCTGGTGTGGAGTGAGGAGGGACAGGGGTATGGTCATGCACCTGAACATACAGAGACCATTCCAGTCAGGCTTCTGTATGTCCCCCAGGGGCACAATGGATGCCGACCTTATTCCACCCTGAAGGTGGAATAAGTGCTGGGCAAGGGGAAGATAGGGCCCTGCAGTCCCCCCAATGACTTAGTTCCACCATGAGAGATGCCCACCATCTGATCCAGGCTCTGGCAGCCCCCACCGAGAGTCGGGCTGTGGGGAAAGGGGTTATCTATCCTCCTCCAGCTGGACGCACCAGTACCATGGCGACAGGACGCCGCTGCACCTGCACACCAGCCAGAGTGTAGTGAGGGATGGCTAGGCAAATCCCTGGACGTCCCCCATAGCAGAAGGGCTCACATGCCAGACCATCTAAGTGCCCTGACTCTGCAATCGCGGTAACATATATCTCCTGCGGTTGCAGAATCGCGTACAAATGTGCCCCATCCATTTCCTGGATGTCCAGATGGCCCAGACATGCCCACACAGAATCAGCCTTCACGCGGTTAGTGTTGAGGCATTTTGCTGGGCTATATGGGGATATTCAATGGCACAAGCCAGGTATGTGCCACTGAATGTCCTGTGGTTTTCAGGAGGACATCATACTGTGCAAATACTTCTGAATATGCCCCTCAAATGAATAAGCTACTGTGATGGCAAAATCACACAAAGCAGTTCATTATTTTTTACGTTTTTAGGCAACGTTTTGCTAAAGAGCTACCTTCACCTCAGTCAGATGCAGTTTTCTTTTGTGCCAACTTCCCCACGGCAATTTCCAAGTGTCTATGCACACAGGCTGCTTATATGTGGGAAAACCTTGTGGGTTGCTATGTTGCCTCTAGGTAGCCCAAACAAATTTTCTATTGATTTTATTTCCTCTTTTGATCCAAAACATTCATCTTCCTTCATTTTATTCTAATATTTTTCTGCATTTTTATACTTTTTAGACTAAAAGGTGTAATTATAGTATTATTAAGACTTTCAACCCATGTGTTTAGATATCCCTTTTCCCTAAACAGATTTTAAGCATTTTTGCTTTATTCATATCTTACGTTTATCAGTGGTTGTGCAGGATGTTCTGTTAAGGATCTACCCAGCAGTGCCTAGTTTTACCTTGATTCATAATGGTGAAAATGACTATGGTGGTCATTTTAGAAGCCTTATTTGTGATTTGAACATCGAAAAACATGCATATGGAAGTCCAAGTCAATGAGACAACCCCAGAGCCATTAAGTGACTGATCTAGGGAAGTCCCCAGCACGTACACATCTAAATACAATGGTGGGCATGCTGGGGGCATGTCTAGGGCAATCCACCAAACTTAGACATGTGATTCCGATTTCAGAAACAGCTGACACATCTAAGCTCACATCCAAACCTGTACTTGCTCCAGTGTATGACTAAGCATCAGAAAAGTGATTGTTTTGCTGGCATACACCCTGGAGGGTGTAGAAGAGACAGTACCCTGGTATTCCCAGTACTCTACACAACCACAAAGACTTTTTATAGGACTTAGGGACACCTGTGTTGCAGTTCTCCCTCAGCCAGGGGACCAGCATGACAGCCTCGGGTCGTAATCCTTTTCTTCTCCCGCCCCTCCTCCCCCCCAGCCCCCTCCCCCTTTGCCCCCCCCCCAAATAACTGCGCTGCCTCCGTATTTGCCAAAAGAGATGTTTTTATTGCTAGTTGTCAACAAGTGGAAATACAGTATAAAAACTGTTGGCCACAGCATAAAACCAATAACATCAAAACATTACAACACTATTACATCAGCAACATAATTATAACTTCATTCTTATTGCCTCATCCCTTCTCAAGAGGCACAGCCCACATTTCCTCATGTCTTCTGACACCCGGAAGGGATATTCTGGAAACATGACCGTCAAAGCCTTTTCCCCACTGCCGTCTGTCCCAACCAGCCTGACAACGTATAAGGGGTGCTTCAGTTAACCACCGGCCCTTCAGGGCTCCGTGACTCTTTGCAGCAGTGTCCGGCTCTACCTCTGCCCATGGCCTGTCAAAAGGCATGAACAGGGCTACGAAGAGCACTATCTGAGGGAGACCCTCTGGACACTGTTTCTGCTTCACCATCTGGGTACTCTTGGGGGACACGTCAGCTCCTTTGTGCCCCGCTCCCCCTTCTCATGTCTGGGCTGTGCGCTCTCTCGTAAGGGTGGGGTCCCTAATTTTTTTTTTTTTTTGTTATGCCGTGACGGTATTGGAACCAAGGGGTGGTCGGGTGGGAATTGCCCGCTCGCGCTGTCCCAGGGAGGAGGGAAAGAGGTTGAGCTGCAGCGCGCCGGCACTTCTATAGCCGGCCGCTGCGTCGCCCTCCCCCTCCCCTCCCCCCCCCCGCCCACTGCCAAGGTTAACCCTTGGCCTGCTGTCCCGTGCCTGTGTCCGGCCACGGTAATCCACAGCCGGATCTCAGCCAGGGGACCAGCATGACGGCCTCGGGTCGTTATCCTTTTCTTCTCCCGCCCCTCTTCCCCCCCAGCCCCCTCCCCCTTTACCCCCCCCAAATAACTGCGCTGCCTCCGTATTTGCCAAAAGAGATGTTTTTATTGCTAGTTGTCAACAAGTGGAAATACAGTATAAAAACTGTTGGCCACAGCATAAAACCAATAACATCAAAACATTACAACACTATTACATCAGCAACATAATTATAACTTCATTCTTATTGCCTCATCCCTTCTCAAGAGGCACAGCCCACATTTCCTCATGTCTTCTGACACCCGGCAGGGATATTCTGGAAACATGGCTGTCAAAGCCTTTTCCCCACTGCCGTCTGTCCCAACCAGCCTGACAACGTATAAGGGGTGCTTCAGTTAACCACCGGCCCTTCAGGGCTCCGTGACTCTTTGCAGCAGTGTCCGGCTCTACCTCTGCCCATGGCCCGTCAAAAGGCGTGAACAGGGCTACGATGAGCACTATCTGAGGGAGGCCCTCTGGACACTGTTCCTGCTTCACCATCTGGGTACTCTTGGGGGACACGTCAGCTCCTTTGTGCCCCGCTCCCCCTTCTCATGTCTGGGCTGTGCGCTCTCTCGTAAGGGTGGGGTCCCTAATTTTTTCGCCAATCCCGCTCGGCAGCGACAAATCGCTTGCCGGGCGGTTCCCCCCCCCCACCTCTCGCTGCTGCGGCCAACACATGCTTCTGCCACAGGCGCTCAAGTGTGTCCTGTATCGAACAGAGATACACATCCATCCCGATCTCCGATAGATGTATCCCGTCCGTGCGATACAACCCGGGGCAGGTTTCCTCTATAAGGTCGTGGACGATGCTGTATCCTCCGATGGACTCCATGAATCGCGACATCCACTGGTTCACTTTCTTTCTTGTTTTTTCAACTGCGCGATGCGACCATTCGCCCTTCCATACTCGCCGCGGTATGATGTGGGACCAGACCAGCAATGTTCCTGGGAAGGCGCCCGTCAGTGTCAGCAGATCCCTCTGCATTTTCTTCATGAGCTCGACACTGTGGGTGCCCGTCAGGTCATTACCGCCCAGGTGCACCACTATTGCCCATGGCTGTGTAGGGCTGGCATCAGCTGGTCCCACACCATACCCCGGTGGCCCATCCATTTCACTGCTAGCTGCTCCCTGGGGAGATCCAAGTTAAGCCCTTGTGGTCTTAGTCTCGTCCTCTTTTCCTCCCAGTGAACGAACGAATGGCCACATATCCACGCCTCGCAAGGAGAACTGGCACCTATATAAAGTGTTATTATAGAGAAAATACAGTTTGTCAAGATTACATTGGGTGCAGCAATACCATGATAAATAAGGTTGTGTCTGTGTTGCCTTACACGCAACACCACCTATTAATCGTACAACAGAACTCACATCACCCCTGAACTTTGTTAACATTGTTACCCCCACTATTTTTTATTTTTTTTTGTACATATGTATATCTGCCTACTCCCACCCGGCGTCAAACCGGGCGCACATACAATTTGTATCTGTCGGAGCGCCACCTCCCAATGTTCATTATCTGCTCCCTCGACATTCCTATACTGGCGGCCGTTGAAGCTGCCCTTATACGGAATGAATGGGTGCCGTACAAGCACGCATCCAAACCGGCTGCCTCCAGCGTTAACTTTAGCACCTTGGTGAACTGGAAGCGTGAGAGGGGGGTCCCATCCGAATGTACTAGCCAGTGCTCCGCCCCTACTGGCCGTATACGCTTGTATTCGGTGTAGGTTGCTACTGGGCAGGATGTGTCCCCCGGCAGTGGGGCTAGCACTATCTGTGTGCCTTTTGCCTCGGTGTCGGTCTTCGATCTCCCTATATGCAGTATGAGTGTCCCATTCTGCAGGCTGACATCCCTCTCCCGGATCCCCTCCTCGGCGGATATGCGACTCGCCGAGGCTACCAGCTCGCCTATTCTGAACGCTCCAAAGAACGCCCAAGAAAATGCGCAACTGAATAGTCGGGTCTCGAAGTTGTTGAAACATATCTGGCCCGTGACCGCTAACAGTCTCCGCAATATTCTGTGCGTTATAGGGCGCCGGCCATCTTTCCTGCCGCGCTGCTCTGTCATCCAGCCCTTCTTTACCTTGGTTATGACGAAGTCCGTTCTTAGATTGTTCTTACTCATCACTTCCGTGAAGAAAGTAATTGCCGCCAACTGCGCTTTAACCGTTGATTTCTTGACTCCGCTACTCCTGGAATGCAGAATCCACTTCAGAATGGATTCCGTTGTGGGACAGACGTCCTGGATTCCAATTCTTCCACAGAAGGTCCGAAATTTCTCCCATGCCGCCAGGTATTTCCGTCTAGTCCGTTCCGCTAGGGAGCTTAGTACAAGCTCCCAAACTTCGGTGGACCAAGGTCCCATACATGTGGCGGGATGACCGTCTTGGCTGCCTCGGCTTCTGGGGCAAGCGACCGGAATAGCTGGATCTTGGAACAAGAGAGAGCATCAGCAATGTTATTATGCTGCCCTGGGATGTGCTCCGCCCTGATATTTATGTTATGTGTTAAGCACAATATTACAATGTGTCTTAGGAGCGCCACAACCCCCGGGGTATAAGCGCGCATTCCATTTATTGCATACACCACCGCTAGGTTGTCGGTGTGGAAAATGATGGCCTTGTTGCATGGCTGTGGGGCCCATATGTACAGTGCCGCCACGATGGGGAAGAGCTCCAGGAAGGTAATATCTTTGGTGATACTCCCGGCTCGCCATTTGCAAGGCCATTCCTCCGAACACCAAGCGCCTCTAAAATAAATTCCGAACCCGCTCCCCCCCGCAGCGTCAGTGAACAGGTCCAGAACCTTATTCAGCACTGGCTGCTCCTGCCAGAATGCCAGGCCATTGAAGGACTGCAGGAAGAGCTCCCACATGCGCAGGTCTTCCCTTATGCCCTTTGTGATCCTGATCTTATGATGCTTCCTCCTGACCCCTCTGGTCGCCATGGCCATGCGCCGGCAGAACACCCGTCCCATTGGCATGATCCTGCATGCGAAACACAGCAGACCGATCATTGATTGGAATTGCTCCAGCATTGCTTTTGACCGTCTTTGAATGTCATGGAGAGCGGCTCTCAGCTTCTGGACTTTATCCTCGGGCAGGCGAGACCGTTGCTCTACTACGTCGAGCTCTATGCCCAAAAATGTGATGGTCCCCACGGGCCCACTAGTCTTTTCTGACGCCAGGGGAATTCCAAAAGACTTGGCCACTTGCTCAAAGACGTTGAGAATCCTTTGGCAGTCTTCCCCTCCGCTTCCGATGAATAGGAAATCGTCCAGATAATGTATGACCGTGCCAGAACCCGCAATATTCTCCACAACCCAATGTACAAATGCGCTGAACTGCTCGAAGTATGCACATGAAATCGAGCAGCCCATGGGTAGGCATTTGTCATAATAATATTCCCTGTTGAAGGTGAAGCCCAGCAGCGAAAAGGACTCTGGGTGAACCGGGAGCAGACGAAAAGCAGATTCGATATCAGCCTTCGCCAGTCTAGTCTGGCGCCCTAATCACTGTACGATGTCCACAGCCTGATCGATCGTCGAATATCGCATGAAACATAGGGAGGGATCGATATGGTCATTGACTGAACTCCCTTCGGGGTACGATAGGTTGTGGATTAGGCAAAATTTCCCTGGCTCCTTTTTGGGGACAATTCCCAACGGAGACAACACCAGGTTTGGTAGGGGTGGATGGGTGAAAGGACCCGCCACCCTCCCTAATTCCCTTTCTTTTAATATTTTGTGCTGTACCACCGATTCAAATTTCTTGACTGATGGTGAGTTGCGGGTTACCTGCCCCCGCGGTGTGACTGAGGATGGAATCCGGAATCCTTGAGCAAAGCCGTTCTCAATATTGAGAGCTTTGTCCTTCATAGGGTAGGCCCTTAGCCATGCCCGCATGCGGTCAAGCCTGATGCGAGTTGGGGCCAAGCCCATTGTTCCCTCTTTGTTGCACTGGCCGGAATGGCTTGGTATCCCTATTGGACCGGCACGTGGAGGCTGGGTGATTGCCCCCGCAGCTGGAGTATACATGCCTGAATTTGCACGGCCGCCAGGTGCAACTCCCTGTATTGTACTGGCGGCACGCTCTGCGACCGACCTGCTGGGAGTTCTGACGCCATTGCGGCGCCTGAAAGGACTGCAGGGTCCCCTCTTGACTCCATGGTCTGTTGGGGGACATTTCCTCAAGCCATAAGTCCACAATCCTGTGTTGCCAGGTCATGGTGGGTCCTCCGCCATGTTCTGCCTGAACTTTACATCATAGTTCAGCCAGGCCCACCCGCCTAGCCGCTTATGGGCTTGAGTAATGGTGTCTAGGTATTTGATGAGGTACTGGCTTAATTCCGGTTCTCGCTCCAGAACCACGCTCATAAATATGTGAAAGGCCGAAACCCAGTTGTTGATAGATTTTACAATCTTGGGTTTCTTTTCCCATCTCCTATCCCTTTCTTTGCTCTCATTTGATTCCCCTTCTTGATCTCTGATCAGGAGGGAGAATATATCAATAAATTCCCTCTGCCAGATCTGCTTTTTTAACTTTCTGGGCACTGTGCTGGCTAGCGAGCTCACTCCGCAACGCGGGTCTCCGCTCACTGCTGCTGGGCTGGCTAGTGCGGCTGGCACCGTCAACGCCGTCCCGGCTACACGGGGCTCACTGGCATTAGCTCCCCGCGCGTGCGTTTTGCTGCGCCCCGCCCATACCCTTGCTAACTGCTTTTCTCTATGGGATTTACTGGTCTTCTTTCTGAAGGTCTTCAGCATGCTCCGCATGGCCGCTGCTAAGGAAATATCCCCTTCCGCATCAGAGGTAGATTCCTCAGATGATGAGGAAGAGACTACCCATGCTCCCGTCACACCCATGGACTTACCGGCTGCTGCGCTGGTGCTTGGCATGCAGTTGCTGATGCCAGGTGTGTTGGTGTCCGTCGTGTCCTTGATGGGGCCTGGCGTGCTGCCGCTGTTTCCCGGCAAGCCGTTGCTGGTGCTGGGTGTGCTGGTGCTGGGTGCGCTGGTGCTGGTGCTTGGCATGCTGTTGCTGGTGCCTGGCGTACTGTTCGCAGTTTGCGGTGCTGCTACTTCCGTGCTAGATGCCTCCAGCCTTTGTTTAAAAGCGCTCAGGCCGTGCTGATTAACCTGTTCGCGTATGAGTCGGAAGAGTTCATCTAGCTCCGGACTGGATGGCATCGGTGAGGGAGCGTGCGCTTGCTGAAGTGCTGGGGCCCGCCTGCTCCATTGCACCGTCTTGGACATGTCCCCGTGCTTTGTCTTCCCCTGCGATGTCGCTGTCGGTGCCCGTTTTGCAGCACCACGTATCGTTCTCCGCTCCGTAACCGGCCTGCTCCCTCTTTCGTCAGGGGTAGGTTGTCCCCTGCGATCCTTTCCAGCACTCTGCGTGACTTTCCGCGGCATCTTACCCTGTTTGGAAAATGCTATAAAGAGAGCAATGGGAAAAGTGGAATGTTCAGATTAACCTCTTTGCTAGTGCCTGGTGCAAGCCATCGTTGCCGTGGACCTGAACATATTAAGCCTGACAAGTGGCGCCCTTGTGGACCCTCATGTCCTTGAGTTTTTTATTTATTTTTTTTATTAATGGATGTATCTTTCCATATATATATGTCATCTACGTCTCTTCCTTTCATCATATTGCTCTGATTTGCTCGTCGTTTTTCTCTTTTTTTTTTTTTTTTTTTTTTACTATCCCCCTTTGCTCCCACCAGATGGCACTATACAACAGCTAAAAACAACAACATACACAGAGCCCCGGATAAAACAACAACAGACACTTAGCCCCCATTGTCCAATCCCACTTCTTCCCACCAGATGGCGCCCCCATGTCAGCAATACTCCACGAACCTCTCACTTCTTCTCCCCATCACCAACAAAATAACCATGTTAGACCCGGGTTACAGCAACCACGTGGGCACCCTCATCCTCCCTGCCATGCACGCTGGACAGTGCTCCCATCAGGGGCGAATTACCTGATCCTTACCATGCTTTGTCCTCTGGAAGAGGGTACACTCATTCAGCAGGTTAGTCTATTCCACCACAACTTTCTTGCTTATCATCCACATTCAATCTTACCCGCTTTTTCTGTTTGCACCACATTCACACCATAGAAGAACAACACGCCATATGTGCCCTGTAACTTTGCTCCTGCTGGAAATTTTGCTTTGTTTGACTCTTTTTATTTCCTTTTATATAAATCATTATGAACTCCTTAAAGCTTCGCTCCCCCAGCCATGCCTCCCCCCATGCGTGCGCTGCATGTTCGTCCTCCCCCCCAAGCGATGCCTGGAGAAACTGAAATGCTCGTTCCCGCGGGCCCACTTGCCTCGTTCTTCCCCCCTAGACGCCGCCGTCAGCCATGCGCCGCATTCCACATCAGTAGGCCGCGAGTAGGGCCTCCATACTTCTCTTCGTCCCCCCCTCCCCCCCCATTCCCCCCCCCATAGCTCACCCCTTCGGCGTATCCTCTGTCCTGTTGCGCCCTGTTCCGACGTCCCAATCCCGTGCAACAGAGTCGTCCTGCCGCTGACTGCAGTATTTCGCAGCCTTCCTTCTGCGCTTGAGCAAGCACGTGTTTGGCTGAAGAAAAATGCCTGTTCGTGCAGCAAATTGCCCGCTTGCGCTGTCCCAGGAAGGAGGGAAAGAGGTCGAGCCGCAGCGCGCCGGCGCTTCTATAGTCATGGTATCCCCAGGGAATGAACTGTCCCTGTGGCAACAGTGTGGTGCAATACACACGGCCAGTGTGTTCATGAGCAGAAGGTCACAAGTTCAAGTCCCAGCTGTGACTCCTGCCAACCCAGTCCCCATATTTTACCCAGTACTAAACCGTTGTAATAAAGACGGAACCTTTATTGCAGATAACATAAACATGCCTGAAACGCCTATATTTTACCCTACAGAGAACAGACACCATAAACATGTGCAATACCTAGAGCAGAGTTTCCCAACTGCAGTCCTGGAGGGCCAAACACCATTCAGGTTTCATGCTGTCTCCAATAAATATGCCTGTGCTGCATTTGTATGCGCCGCCCCCATGGTATGCAAATGTATCTCATGCATATTCATTAGGGACAGTATGAAAACCCAAACAGTGTTTGGCCCAGCAGAACCGGAGTTGGGAACCTCTGCCCTAGAGCAGCGGCCAACAGGGGCATAAACACCCACACCCACAGGCTCCACTATCCAAAGCCTCATGGAGAGTCAGGCTGTTGGGCCCTGCGCGCAGCAGCATCTCCCAATACTAGCACTTGCATACCTTAGCAATGCCGCCCTAAACTTGGGAATACGTTACACATATATCAAAAGTTTGCTATGATTAATGGCAGATAACAATTCCTAAGTTAAGCACAATTTGCTGATAGAGCTGCATCATAGCAACCTTTCTGATATCTGTGGAGTGTGTTTCAATTTTGGTTTCTGACAGTGTTTACCACCCTGGGGAGTGACCCCAACAGTATTGCGTACCATAGCCATGCCTGCACTGTGCCCAGGGCTGGTGTGGTGGCCAGGGCTGCCAAAAGCCTGTATATTTGCACAGTTCTGGCATAGGTGTGGGAGTGTGTGTCTGTCTATCCAGTGTGTTGTGGCTGCCTACACCATACTCAGCCCACAATGCTTGCACTGTTTCCAGTGTTAGCCTGCCAATGTGCATAATGAGGAGCAAGGTACTGTGGATATGGCCCGGACAGGGTGGCTTGGGCAGGATGCATCTGCACAGGGCATAGGGCAATGGCTGGGACATTGTAGTGCCCGACCACCACCTGCATGGATAGGGTGCCCACAGCATGTCCTGCTGGGAGGTCACTCTCACCCTGACTGAGCAGTAACCATGGCATGGCTAGGTTCCCCCATAGTGCTATATAGCATTTCTCTCAAGTGATATTTATGGGTTCTCTTTTTTGGGGCCCAATCACTGACTTATCTGCTTGATGTGTGTGCTCACATCCCAGTTTTGGGTACACACATCTCCTCCAGGAGCATGTACTATGGACTAGCTAGCAGACTGTCTGCAGTTAGTATGTGTATGGCTGGAACACCTTGCAGGGTGTAACGGCTGAAGACTCACTGTGCTTGCTGCTGGAGAATGTCAGATAGTGGTGGGGAGCAGCTGAGCATTTCCAGGCCTACTGTTTGTCTGCCATTGCCTTATGGATGTGTACAGATCTGCATTGACTGCCCTGTAGGGTGCCTGTTCCTCAGCAGGACTAGGGTTGATGGTCCCCTCTACTGCCACCATTGCAGGGATGTAGAATGTGGATCTGTTGGTGTGAGATCCTGTACCCCACCATGAGCCCCAGAGGGTGGGTTGGGTGGTGCTTCATAATCCACCTATAGGTCCAAACACCCCCCTTCACTTAAATCATGTGACCATGGCACCCACACAGGATATGCACTATTCTGGGTGCAGCATAGTCCACAAGGGCTAGACGTGACTGGGAAATATGGATGGACACAGGTGTACCCTAGATGTGTCTGCAAGGACTACCTATCACACACTGGCACTAATGGCGACCTGCAGCATAGCCTATCTCAGCTAAGCCAGGTGCTGCAGACCTGGTGCTGGGCACCCCCCCTCGCCCTCAGGGTGAGCACAGTACCCCCCACAATGTGACAGTCTGAGCTACTCTGTGCCAGTAACACACACGGTCAGTTCCCCCTCCCAGGCTGAGGTGCTGTGGGGGTGCATACCCCATCTTGTGATCATCTGTAGACTGCTGATCTGCATGTGCAGTGCATCATGGGTACGGGTGGGTTAACCCTATCCTGGTAACCACAGCAGACAGTTTGTGTGGTGACCTGCAGTCCTTCTGTAGCCAGCCAGGGGTATTTGTTGGTAGCTATAGAGATGTAGCCCACTGGTTACTTCACTGATTTTGGAGACAGAGGTCATGGGTTTGATCCCACAGTGGTGTTATTTGATAGGGCTGTCTGAGGCATTTCCTTTTTTAATTTAAATTAGTGCTGCCAGCAAACACACCCTCACAGTGCTATAACCTTAATGTGCCTCATAAGGCGCCCTATAGGGAACATTATAAGGTGCCTTGGCGGACAGTGCACTTTATAATGCACCTTCTGGAGTGCCTTATAGGGCACCTTATGCATCACCTTAGGTTATGGCACTGTAAGGGTGTGTTTGCTGGCAGCATTTATTTAAATTAACAAAAGAAAATGCCTCAGACAGCACTGATTTAAAGTAAAGGGTAATGCTTCAGACAGCCTTACTCATTAAGCCCACTGGGGGATCGAACTCATGACCCCTGTTTCATCAGTCAATGTATTAACCATTGTGCTACACCTCTGTTGCTGTGTTTGTAGGTCAGCGTGCCTAATTAAGGCTAATGCACATTAACGTGCCACGGCTCCCTCTATCGCGCGATAACGGACTTTATCGCGTGATAACCCAAAATGCTACCTTAAGACCGGAACGCCCACTCCTTTTATGGCATTCGTCACATTATCGCTGGAGCTAACGCCGGTAACATTAAGACGGTTTAGTAAACATACCCCCTAGGCCAGTTGGGTTTTCAGCATTCTCACAATGAATCTGCATGAGATAGATTTCCATGTACGGGCGTCATTGTATGGAAATCTATCTCATGCAGATTCATTGTGGGAATCCTGAAAACCCGACTGGCCTAGTTGTGCTCCGAGGACTGGGTTGGGAATGACTCCGCTAACGTTTAGTAAACCTAGCTTAGTTGTGCTGCTTTTCTTCAGGTCTCTCTGTTAATTTCTGAAATTGGTAAATCTCACCAAACTATGATGCAGTTTTTTTGTTTTGCAGAAATCTGTTTTTTATATTTCCAAAGAGTACTCATTCGACTAGTTTGATGAATTCATGTGGGTTTGTTGAATTAGTTTGCCAATTTGTTGAAAGCTTACTACCCAGATCTGGGTTTGATTCCGGCTGATACTCCTTGTGACCTTGAGCAAGTCACCAGGAGTCAGCATTGACTTGATGAAAAAAGAACAAAGAAGAGAACCTTGAATGTTTTTGTTGTTTTCTCTGTATAGGTACTTTATTGTTTAACTACTATTACTGTCATATTGTGATGCATTTTTTTGACTGACTGTAATATTCAGGAAGTTCATGAACTCTTTCACTCTCTACAATTTTTCTTTTAAGGACCCAGCAATTTCTGGCAATGAAACTGAACCCTATTTAGCATTCACTAGAGGAGTACGGGATGATGTTTTTATTACATGGCCAAATGAAAATGAAATTGTATGGGCAAAGGTACGATAAGATTTATGTTATATAATTAGTTGGAGAACTGTGTTAAGCTTGATAAGTCTCTGAACTGTTAGAAATGTATTTGAAGCAGGACTGTACCAAGGGCGGTGAGAGCGGTGTGGCTGCAGAGGGTACAAGCACAGAAGGGGGCATTGATATCATCACTGGGCTTCCAGGAAGCTCAAAAAGAGGGAGTACTGAACATGACTGAGTTGGGGAGGACACCAGATTCGTTAGTCGCACAGGGCACGTTTCTAGCTTGGTACAATCCTATTTTAAAGATCAGAGTGGTTGTCAGAGGTAAAGTGGAAAAACCATGATACTCTTATGATTTGTGATGTAGGGGCCCTATTACTAAAATGTGTTAAGCATTTAACATGCAAATTAGCACTTGCTAACTGTTAGTGTGGACCCATAGTAACAGTTACTGCAGTAGCTTGACATTTAAAAGCCTATTTTACATAGAATGCTGCAGATTAAATTGAGAGATTCAGGATGGGGTTATGCTCAATTCTGGCAATATTCTATAAAAAGCTCTGTCGAACAAGGAGCCTTTTGTAAACTACGTAGAAGGAGGTGAAGGATGGATTTGCTGGTACACTTAGCAGTAGGAGTCATTGTAGAAATTTGTATATGAGATAAATGAGTGGCACTGACTTGCCAACTTCTGTGTGGAAGTGGTGATTTTGCACTTCCTTGTATAGTCAAGCTATTTGGCAAAATTATTCATATGAATGCTGTCATGTACAGATGCTGCAATTTTTATGTATTTTCGTGTTGGAGGAGGACATAAACAATAGAATATTAAGGAGAATTACTCCCTTAATCATTTGTGTAAAGCCCTGGCAGAAACGAGCACTTTTTAAAAATCTTGCATGCTTCTGAGCTGGTATAAATAGTGACAATTATTTTTTCCCATAGATGTATATTCCCTTTGGTGGTCATTCTGCTCCTGGAATAGCGGAGTTGGTCCGCACACCGCCCCTGTTTGCAATTCTGGTTCCTCTCTTCCCCACACGTTAACCACATTTGTGTATGGCGTGCTGGATGGGGGTGGCACTGGGGCAGAGTGAGGATGGAGCGGGAGTGTAGCCTGGCACCGGGACTTACAGAAGCCATTCAGGTCAGGCCTCTGTATGTCCCCTGGAAGTGATTTGGATGCTCAGGGGGTTGTTCTGTGCTACAAATAGCGGGAATGGACGGCCTGATGGGATTCCCATCCCCGCTATTGATGCCTTCACCTGGCCATTACTATCCTCCCCGCCGGTTGTGCAGGGAAGGTAGATGGGGGCAAGGAAGGGGCGGCTCGGGGGGCAGAGTCTGGGTGGTCGCTGGCCATGAACGTACAGGACCGATTCTAATGTCATCACTGTACGTCCAGGGCCGGTGGTATGTGTGAGGAAGTTTTTCCACCTCCGAGGTGGAATAACTTTGCTGGACATATTTAAATCATGTGCCCGGGGCACGGATGGGGCGAGGGGGCCAGGGGACATTCCCCACAGCCAGACCCTGGCCTTAGGAGGCCAGATCAGGTATCGGGCTGTGGGGAATAGGCAGTTTTTGCTGGTGGTTGGCATTGCTGCTTTTAAATGGAGCCACAGTGTCATGGCAACCAGACGCCATGGCACCACGGCTCCATTTAAAAACCCTGACTGAATTAGCCAGGTTTTTCATGTATGTGCAGGCTGGAATGAGTCGCAGTCCCAGCCTGCATGTACATGACTGTTTGTGATTCTGATCCCCCAGGACTAGATGTGCCCCGCAGGATCAGAATTGTGATCCTCTCTGTGCATCCGGTTCAGACCGGACATACAGAGAGAATCTACTTGCGGGACGTAATCAGGCCCTCAGCTTATACTAGCCCAAAGGTGGAATAAGTGCCGGGTGCCCTGCTGCTTGCAGGCTGCAGCCTCCCCACCCCAGGGGATGATCCCGGCGCACAATCCTGCAGACTGCAGCCCCCCCACCCCAGCATGGCACCATGGGGGGGTGATCCCGGTGCACAATCCTGGCCTTGGGGGACGCACTTGAGGGCCAGACAGCGGGGAGAAGGGGCTGTTCAACAGCTGGGCACTTGGTTGCTCTGGCTGGATGTGCCAGTGCCATGGCAATGGTGTGCCGCTGCACGGGCACACCAGCTGGAGCATGGGAGGGCTGACCAGGCAGAGCACTGGATGTCTCCTGCATCAGAATTGGGGGCACGCCAGACCATCTATGTGCCCTCATTCTGCAACCGCGGGAATGTATAGTTCCCACGGTTGCGGAATTGGGTGCAAAGTGGCCCTGTACATCTTTTGGCTGTCCAAATGGCCCAGACGTGTCCTTTGCAGAATCAGCCTCCACGTGAAGTGGAGAATACAGCTGTAGATTTTTGGCCTGCTCAAGTCACGCAGCTTGAGATTTCTGCATGGTGTGGCTCTTCATGGGTGAAATGTGTCTTTTTGAAATTTCCATTTACAGATGTATATGATCTACCCATGTAAATGCTGAGATGCTTAAAAAAAAAGCCCCTTAATGTGTGCTAATTCCTACACTAACTTAATGCTTGTGTGTAGGAGTGAACATGTACATCTGCTCCTGAGCGGGCATAAATGCCCATGGCTTCAAACTAGGCATGATTTAGTCCTCTGTATTTTCTATAGACCCTTATGTGCCTATGGGTCTGGTGCATGCTAAAGGCATATGTAAGACATCTGTTGACAGCTAGTGTGGGGTTAAAGCAGCATCACTGGATTTTAGCACTAACTACCCATGATGCATTTGGGTTGCAAGTGAGAGGATTAGAGTTGGAGAGTGAGTGTTGCGCAGGCAAATAGCACAGGTGCCCTCGCTGCCACCTCCATAGGTGACATTGAGTGCATCAGCAGTACCGTCATGCTGTGGCAGGGCTTGCATGTGTCGCATTAATTGCCAGGAACATGCTTTCCATGCTCCTTGCAGTTAACGTTGTGGTGTTGACCTAACACATTATGGATTTGCACATTATTGACATGTTTGTGGCAACACCACAGCACTCTAGTAAAAGGTCCCTATGTGCCTTTATAAAGTAGCCTCAAAAGAGGTGCTTACTGGGCCTTCTGACATATGTGACCTGTTATTGGAATACCAGGGGCTGTAAACTCAATGTGTGGAAGAAAGGTCTGGCTATCTACTGATCACACCTTGCCAAGAAAACCCAGGAGCTGGGTTGCCAGAAGACAGCATTGACTTGATGGCACACACTATATTTGCATCAATTTATCCTCCAAGGTATCATCCTGAAATTATATTGCTTAATTCCTTCTTTTTCTTTGTAGGTCTGGCCAGATTTCCCGAATGTGACTGTAAATAACTCTTTGGATTGGGATACACAAGTTGAGGTGGGCAGATGTGCTTAAAATGCTAAAGAATAAATGCAGTTTCTTTCTGAAATATTAATATGAAAGCAAATATGAAACTCCTCCAGAAAATAAATATCAGAGATGCAATAATTACCTGAAATAATTAAAAATTCTATTACATTCTTTCAACCTTCTGCTTAATTGAAATGAATTACACTTTACCAGAGTAGGTTTTTTAAAGTATATAAGCCAAATAAATTCAAATCTGTCATTAAAAAAATAAAATATTTCAGTTCATCATGTTCCACTTGACTCTAAAACCTGAACAAAATCTTGAGGCAGGTTGAAACTATTTAAGAGGGAATTGTAACTGTTACTGTAACTCAGGTGGTATCTCCACTAGGGGGCGTACATTTGTTAGTACATATTTCTACCATCAGTACACCTTTGCTAATGGTTACTAGTGCAGTAACCATTAGCAAAGGATTTGCCAGTGTATCATGGGCGCACACACTAACCGCGGCTGTTGACATTAGTCTGGGTGAACCCGCATGGCATTAAATGCATCCGTGTGCCGTTAGCATAGTACTGCATGATTACAGTGCATAATGTTACAAGACAGATGCACCTGCCCTCTGAAGTTAGTACAGGACTCTACACTAGATTGACGGCCCAATTTCGTTTTAACAGCGCATTTTAGTAAACAAGTCCCTTAATATGCATAAAATCAATGTAATGTTTGTTAACCTAGAGATTAACATGTGTGCCATACAATTTGTGCATGTTGAAAAGTTCTAATGAATATATAAAAGTTAAAAAAAAACAACCTGCCCAAAAATGAGAAGAAGTCTACAAAATCCCAAAACAACCCCAGTGTTTATTACCTGTTCCCGTGCCTGGCCCCCTCTTTATTAAACACCCCTTCCAAAGCACCCCTCAGTTTAAATTAAAAAAAAAAAAAAAGATGTCTTAACCTCATATGAAGTTTCATGCAACTGTAAAACTTTGCTATTGTAAATCCTTTATAAAACCAATATAACTTATTTAATAGTTTTGCTATGCCATTTTTCTACCAGTCAAAACAGTTCACAGGCAACAAGATGTAAACAATGTGACAATAACAGAAAGCGTGCAATTAGGTTACATCAAACTTTAAACAGCAGAGGCTTATTGAAAGCAGTGTAGTATGTGATCTCCAGGAACAAGCAGGAATGTAGTCTTCACATATGGGTATCGTCAGTACCGACGGAGCCTGCGCGGGAACGCTCCCCAGCGTCCAATAGGAAAGCCTTTGGGAGCATCCCACAGCGACTGCGTGCTGCCTTCCCGCCTTTCCAACTGTCCCTCTCCAGTTCTTCGTTTTCCGCAAAGCCGACAGGTCACATACCCTGTCACCACAGAAAAATTTCATCTTTAATCTTTGTTTTTGTGGTTGCGTCTGCCTTCCTTCGACGCCTTACTGGTACCGCCGGTTCTTTCTTCTTTCTTTAAAAAGAAAATAAATAAATTATAGTTTCTGAGGTGTTTTACTTTAGAACCCTTTTTCCTTGGTGCTAGGCGCCAGTTTGGGCACTAGGCCCAATTTATTTCCTTAAAAATGGAAAAAACAACTTCAGGTTTTAGGAAATGTTCTAAATGTGGCAGTGTCATTTCCATCACCGACACCCATGATTGGTGTCTCAAATGTTTATGTCCTGACCACTCTATTTCAGAGTGCCTCTTCTGTGGAATGATGTCAAAAAGGGACTGGCAGAACCGAGCTGCTAAATTTAGCACCCTTTTTCCCTCAGATGTGGCGTCTGTTGCATTGACGTCCTCCAGGGCCTCATCTTCCTCCCATGGATCTCAGGTAACTAAACATAAATCTAGCCGGTCCTCAAAGGGTCGATCTCCTTCTAAGTATCGAGATGCCCCTGGCGTAGCCCTTGAGGAATTTTCACCGGCAAAACTGCCCCGGCGGGAGGCTACTGCTTCCAAAGCAATAACCGTGCTCCAGGATGTTCTCGAGGCCTCAACCTCAGCAGAACTACTGGTGCCATACTCTGGGGTTCTGGCCGCTTCTACCGGTACTGACACCCAAGCATCGGCAGCGTCGATAGACCAGAGATTTCTTGCTATTGAACTCAGACTAGCAACTCTTCTCACGGCTTCGGTACCGTTGAAACCGCTTCAGACACCTCAACCGATACCGGTACCGACACCAGTACCAGAACCGGTACCGACTGCATTAGCATCGGCGGGTATGCCACCCATGTCAAGTCATGCGTCTGTTTCCGGCATCGACAGATCAGTACTGGAACACCCCGATACCGACTTCAATCGATACTGGTACCGTGCTTTGCACGATCAACGGGATCAGAGGTATTTTGAATCCTTTGATGAGTCTGAAGACTCCGAAGACTCTGCCAATACAAGAGTACTTCTCCCCGAGGATTCCTCTTCTCCTCAGCGCAGAATGTCTCTGCCAGAGGATATGTCCTTTCAGGACTTTATCCGTGATGTGGCCCGAGGCCTTTCCATCACAGTAGCTCCTGAAAAAGAGCCTAGGGCAAAGGAGTTGGAAATTCTCCAATACCCTAAGGCTCCCAAAGAGGCAGCTACTCTGCCTATTCATGAGATCTTACATGATCTTATGATAAGGATGTGGGAAACACCTTTAACCACATCTCCTCATTCTCGACGACTCGATACCATGTATTGAGTTCCACCTTGTCCTGGCTTTCAGAAAACTCAATTACCACACCATTCAATGGTGGTGGAATCAGCCATGAGAAGGATAAAAAGTGCAAAGAGACATGCATCCAATCCTCCAGGTCATGAATGTAGGACTCTCGATGCCTTTGGGCATCGATGCGTCCCATGCTCTCAGCTAGGATCAGTTCCTATATCTTGTATATGGGAATGTTCCTTAAAGAGGTCACAGGAGACTTGGAGCTTATGAGCCCCCTCCTTCCTGATGACAAAAGGCAAGACTATCTTACTCTAGTCAAACATGCTCAGGATGTTTCCAAGTTTGTAAATCGTGCAGCCTTTAACTGTTTTGAGTGCATCTGACTTGGAAATTTGGGTACAGGATAAATTAGGAAACATTCCTTGCACAGGAGAAAATCTCTTTGGCAAGAATTGGCAGGAGAAGGCTAATGAGATAGATTCTGACAATATCACTTTGGATAGATTGTCCAAATCTACAGCCGATCCTACAAGGAAAAAATCCTTTAAGAAACCATTTTTCAATAAGAAAAAGAAGTTTTATCCTTCCTATACCCAGCAGGCATACTGTCCAGGTCAGACTGCCCAAAAGGGACAACAGCAACAACCTAGACAACAAAAGAAGCCAAAAGCTGCAAAACCTCAATCAGCTCAGCAGGCTCAGCCTCCTCAGGGGCTTTGACTCCTTCCTAGAGAACTTTGCCTTCCTGCCCCTGAACGGTCCAAAACCCTCGACCATCCCAGGCAGGTTATGTCATTTTGCCCACAAATGGTACCAAATAACAGCAGAAAATTGGACTCTGTCCATTGTATGAGAGGGGTACAAGCTTCATTTTCACAGCATGCCCCCTCCTATAATTCTAAAACAGTTCAATCCTCAGACCTCTCTCGACAGTCTCTTAGGTCAAGAAGTCACAATGCTCCTTGCTCAAGTAGCAATAGAAGAAGTACCCATTCCCCATCAGAGTACAGGGTTCTACTCCCCCTATTTCCCTATTCCAAAGAAAACAGGAGGACACAGAACCATTTTAGACCTCAGAGAATTGAACAAATACTTGTTCCGAGAGAAATTCAAAATGGTCTCTCTAGGAACTCTGCTGCCATACCTTCAAAGTCAGGATTGGCTTTGTTCTCTAGATCTCAAGGATGCGTATAATCATATTCTCATCCATCCAAATCACAGGAGATTCCTCTGATTCCTGTTTCAAGGAAAGCACTACCAATGCAAGGTTATTCCCTTTGGCCTGGCTTCTGCCCCAAGAGTGTTTACAAAATGCATGGCTGTGGTAGCAGCATTTCTCCGCACTCTGGGAATATTTGTCTTCCCTTTCTTAGACAATTGGCTCATTCGAGCCCCTGCAGTGCCAGAAGCCAGCTCTGTTCTGTTTCACACAATGCAAATCCTTCAGTATTTGGGACTGGTCATAAACCTCCCAAAATCCAATCTTGCTCCCACTCAGTCCCTAAAGTTCATAGGAGCTTGTCTGGATACCAGACAGACAAGGGCTTTCCTTCCGCAGCCCCGCTGTCATCGCATAGTACAGCTAGCTGCCCAAGCAGTGCTCAAACCTTGCCTCACTGCTTGGGAAATGCTACAATTGCTAGGCCACATGTCATCCACCGTGCATGTGGTTCCTTATGCTTGCCTCCATATGCTCGCAGCCCACTCAGTGGACACAGGCCTCAGGCTGCCTGTCGGACAAAATAACAAACTCAAATCGTCTTATTTCGTCCCTCCAATGGTGGCAATCACCCAGAAACCTGGTGGAGTCTCCTTTCCAGCAACCCCTATCCCAAGCCACCCTAACAACAGATGCATCACAGGTGGGATGGGGAGCCCACCTGCACGATCTCTCTACCCAGGGTACCTGGACTCCACAGGAGGCCTGTCTTCACATCAACCTCCTGGAGCTCAGGGCAATCTTCTTTGCTCTTCGAGTATTTCACGCCCTGTTCAGCTACAAGAGAGTCCTAGTTCAAACAGACAATCAAGTAGCCATGTTCTATGTGAACAAGCAAGGTGGAACAGGCTCTCTGTCGCTATGCAACAAAGCTTTGCGACTATGGGCCCTTGCCAGAAAGCATCAGATTCATCTCCTTGTGGTGTATCTTCCAGGCATTCAAAACTCTTGGGCAGACAAACTCAGTCGAGTTCGGCTTTCACACAAATGATCTCTCCATGCAGACCAGGTTGCCCAAATATTTCAGATTTGGGGAACCCCGGACATAGACCTCTTTGCAAGTCCGCTGAATGCCAAACTTCCCCGGTTCTGTTCCAGAATTCCAGCTCGATTTTGTCAGGCAACGGACGCCTTCCTTCTTTACTGGGGTCAGGACTTCCTATATGCCTTCGCACCCATTCCCCTCATCCCCAAAGCCCTATTCAAGCTTCAGAGAGACAGGTCATATGATCCTCATAGCTCCACACTGGCCATGGCAAACGTGGTACCCTTTGCTCCTACATCTCTCTCAAGCTCCGCCTCTGGAGTGGGTATCCGCTCCAGATCTTCTCTCCCAAGAGGACGGGATGCTCTGGCATCCGAATCCCCAGTCTCTGCATCTCAAGGCCTGGTTGCTGAAAGCCTAGAACTTCAGGATCTTAACCTTTCCCAACAGGTAAAGGATATCCTTCAAGCTTCTAGGAAACCCTCCACAAGATGCTTGTATGCCTTTAAGTGGAAAAGGTTTACCATATGGTGCTCGCAGAAGGGTCTTAACCCTCTTGTGATACCTCTGGAATCGATACTGGAGTATTTCCTTCATTTGTCAAATGCGGGTCTCAAGACAAATTCAGTAAGAGTACATCTTAGTGCTATTGCAGCTTCTTACAAGCCTCTAAGTGGACAACCTATTTCCTCTCATCCTCTCATAGCGAGATTTATGAGAGGCCTTCTTTTAACAAAGCCTCCCATTAAGCCAGCACCGGTGGTGTGGGACTTAAATCTGGTGCTCGGGCAGCTCATGAAACCACCCTTTGAACCATTAGCCACTACATCTTTGAAATTCCTTTCCTGGAAAGTCATCTTCCTCATTGCAATCACATCAGCACGTTGCATCAGTGAATTGCAAGAGTTAGCAGCTGATCCTCCTTATACAAGGTTCCACCATGATTAGGTAGTTCTTAGGACTCATCCACACTTTATGCCAAAGGTGGTTTCACCTTTTCATTTAAACCAAGCGTTTTACCTTCCTGTTTTCTTTCTAGGGCCTCATGCCTCCATTGCAGAAAGGAACCTTCATACCTTGGACTGTAAAAGAGCTTTGGCCTTTTACTTGCAAGGGACACAGCAACATAGAAAATCTTCTCAACTCTTCGTTGCTTTTGATCCTAGTCATTTGGGACTTCCAGTGTCCAAAAGAACTCTATCTAACTGGATTGCTCAGTATATATCCTTTGCCTATGAGAGCAAGAACCTTCCTCTTAAAGGCCATGTGACAGCTCACAATGTGAGAGCCATGGCAGCCTCAATGGCTCATCTTCACTCTGTGTCTATCGACGACATCTGTCGAGCAGCTACTTGGGCTTCGGTACATGCCTTCACAGCCCACTACAGCTTAGACAAGGACTCCCGCCGGGATGCCTTGTTTGGCCAGGCTGTTCTTCAACACCTTTTTCAGACTTAATCAACTCCTACCCACCATTCCTGGTAGGATGCCAGAGATCCATGGGGGGAAGTATGGCCCTTTCACAAGGGCTAACAACTTCTTGGGGCCATCTCCCTGGCATCTGCAGCTAAGGAGTCCCCATATGTGAAGACTACATTCCTGCTTGTTTCTGGAGATAGCGTAGTTACTCACTTGTAATAGGTAATCTCCGGGAACAGCACTGGAGGGCTAACCTAGTATTAGGTACTGTATTGTGATACCATGAATGGAGTCTCAAATCCTGGAAGGTGGCCTTTGTGCCGGGTGAATATCTGAGGGTGTTTCATTCGGCATTGGGTGTGCTGCATTCATCGTCCGGTCATGGCTTTGAAGCAGAATGCTGCATTTATTTTTCTCTCAGGTTTTCTTTTTCAATAGCAGAATTTAGAAAAAGTACAGAGAAGAGCCACCAAAATGGTAAAGGGGATTGAAGGATACCCCTATGAAGAGAGGCTTAAAAGGTTAGGGCTTTTCAACCTGGAAAAGAGATGGCTCAGGGGAGATATGATAGAGGTCTATAAATTAATGAATGGAGTAGAACGGGTAAACATAGATTGATTGTTTATGTCATCAGAATATGCAATGAAGCTACAGGGTAACCTATTTAAGACTCATAAGAGAATATATTTTTCACTTAATGTATAATCAACTATGGAATTTATTACTGGAGGATGTAGTAAAAGCTGGTAGTGTACCTGAGTTTTAAAAAAAGGTTTGGACAAGTTCCTGGAGGAAAGGTCCATAAACCATTAGAGGACCCAGGTAATCCACTGCTTGCCCCAATCCTTGCATTATGGAACCTGAGTGTCTTTTTGGGAAATTGCTAGGTACTTGTGACCTGGATTGGCCACTGTTAGAAACACGATACTGGGCTTGATGGACTTTGGTCTGAGCCACTATGGCATTTCTTATATTCTTACAGAAGAATTATCTCAAGTAGCAAAACATGAAGCATAGGTCACTTGTGAGAGTTTACCTACAGCAGTTGGTTCTAGGGCACTTTCCAGCAAGTCTAGCTTCTGGATATGACATAGACTAGCATGTACTGTCTCCACAGATAAAAATCTACCTCATTCAAATAATATCATTGAAATTTAGGGGTACTCCAGCATCAGCTGAAAGATCTAACCTAGAGCAGTTTGTGCTATTTTTAAGACCATACACCTTTATAAAAATAGAAGCAGTTTAGAAGGTTATAGACCGTGCAGTCCAAAGCACCCTCTCTAGCTGAAAGAGGCAAACGAAGGAATACGATAGAAAAATAAATAAATAAATATGATAGAAAAATAAATAAATAAATACGTTTTCTGAAGGACATAGAGATTTTCTATGACTTTTTTGGAAGGATGTATGCTCAAAGGAAATCTGAATAAAGTATTTCTTTATCAGGAAGCAATGGATGCCTGGATTATCCTAACAAATGTGGTAACGGTAATAACAAAGAGTAAAAATCCAAGTATATTGTGAAAAGGTAGAGGCAGTATTAAGGGCAGTAACTCTGGTAACCCGGAGGCCCTCCTCGCCTCCATCACCAGTCTTAGCATCCCACAATAATATTCCCCCACAAATTCACAAACAACTGTAGTTTGGTACAAACATTTGGTCGCAGCTTTATTTACACCTGTAACAACCGGCCCAACACGGGCCTGAATATAAAACCATCCAACATAACCCAGCCCCCACACCCCATTGCCGGAGGATGCCCCCCCACCCGCCATCTTAGTAGCAAGGCGGAGCATCCTCCTCCCCCCCAAACCCCTCCGCCTGCCTCGCCCTACTAGTAGCAAAGGCCGGCTCCCACCCCCCCGCTACCGGGCCGAGACCCCCAACCGGGCTGTCTCGCCCCACCCCGAGGAGCACTTCGCCCCCACTGCTCGTAAACCAGTTCAAGCCCGCGCCGCTCCTGCGAGCGCTGGCTCTGTACCCCGCCACCGGTGCGAGGTATTCACTATCCTCGCACCGCCCCCCCCATAAAGCTGCGACCAATCAATTCCAATGCTTCCTGCCCATCATTAAGCAATAAGTCCTGTCCAACCGGGGACAAGTGTACCCCGTCAGCACGGTACAGTCCAGCACACAGGGGGTCCGCCCCAGGACGCCGGACCTGCCCCCCCCCCCCCTCCGGCCTGCTGCAACCAACAGCCAAGCCCTGTCGATCTGCGCTAGCCCTCTCAACCACCGTCGCTGAGGCAGGCAGGCCGACCGCGTGATGATGTCCGACCAGACGATTGCACGTCTGGCCACTGCTCCTGCAGCACACCAAGGACCCCAGGCACCGCTCGAATGAGCTGCTGGCACGTCCCACCGGAGAGATCGTGCCCACCCAGATGTCTCAAAAAACAAATCCCACGGGCCGCTGTCGCCGCTCCGCACGCTCCCGAATCCCTGGAAGGAGCTGCCACTGACGCTTGTCCCACTCGCCCAGCCAAACCGACTGGGAATTGCCGGACACCATGCCCAGGTGCGGACCCAGCAGTCGATTCCAGGCTCTGCGCTCCGCCCAGATGATCGGCGGGCCCGTGCCTTACCCCCTGTAGACCGGCCCCGCAGTCCACCTGAAAAAGGAAACACAGCATTAGCACCCCCCCACCACCCCCCCACCCCCACACACAACTTGTCCATGCCCCTGTAGGCCCCCCCTGCAGTACCTGAAAAGAAACACAGCATTAGCACCCCCCCACCCCCCCCAGCGCCCCAACTCACAACTGGTCCAGGCGCACATAGCCTGCATAGGCCCCCGGATCGCCAACGCCCGTTCCGAGAACCCACCTCACCCCCGACCAGCTGCAGCCGCGCACGTCGCCGCCCCTATCCGGAAGGAATGGAGACGCATACTCTCGTCCATCCAAGCCCAGCCGCCGCCAGGCCAGGCGGAGCACCACCGAGAATGGAAACTGGAGAACCACACCACCAGTCCGGGTGACAGAAGAAACCTCCAGCCAGATCCGGTCGCTGACGCCCATGAGACGCCAAGTTCCGCGCCGGACAGGATCCCAGACCCGGTATTGCCCACCGCAGCACACACCGCCCCCGGCCCTACGGGTCGGTCTCCGCATGGGACACAAATATCCGCACTCGTGCCTCCCGTAGGCCTCATGAAGCACAGGACGGCGCCAATCCGGGACCATTGGCTGCGCTCGCGCCCACCCAGCCAATAGCCGCCTCACCACATAAGGGCACCCGGACTGCCCCAGCCCGCCGCCCTGCCGAAACAAGGAGGAACCGGCCACCGCCGCCTGCACCGCCGACCGGGACCGCCAGACTCTCTGGCCCACGCTATAAAGGAAAACCGCCGGAACATCCCCCACTCAACCGCCTCTCCAGCCCATTCCCCACAGGACCGCAACAAGAAGCGCATTGCACACGATACAGCTCAACAGCAATAGCATTCAGATCACCCCGCACAGAGCAAGCCCGAGCCGGAATAATGAGACGAAGACGGGCCAGCACCACACACGCATCAACGCCGCTACCCGCGGGCACTTGGACGGATGCCGATGGATGACTTGCACCACCGCGGCGGCGTCGCACCAGAAAACCACCCGCCTGTCCCGCACCGTTTAGGCCATACCCAGAAGACCACCATAATGGGGAACAATGCCAGGAACGCCACGGTACGCGTCAACCCCTTCGCCGTCCAGGATGCCGGCCACGGCGCCGCCCCCATAAACCCGGGCAGTACCATCACATACCCAACCTACAGGCCGCCGCCGCCAACAATTCCAAGTCACGGTGGGATAATACCACAGGCCGCAACCCCGCGCAGCCCATATACCTCCCCAAACAGCAACCCACCCCCGCCAGTAGGCTCGCATCCCCAACGTCACCCGGATACAATGATGCCCCTCGCACACACTGGCCGCCGCGAAGGATAGCCGCCACGCCAACGGCCTCCCCTTGGCAATGACTCGACCAGCAAAATTCGAGTGGCCGACCAGCCTCCGAAGATCGTTAGCGTCACCTCCGAGGTGGAGCCGACCTCTGCCACCAACCGCCGCCGCCGCTCTACTCCACTGAGTCGATCTCGATCCCCAAGAACGAACGACATGTCACCGGCCCCAATGTCTTCCCACTGCCAAAGGGATGCCCACCCCTCTGCTAGGCCCCAGGAAACGCCCCAGCAAGGACCCGCCCGCTGCGGACCGCGCGGGCCCCACGAACAACAGTGTCGAGATACTGCACGGTACCCGGCACCCCGACCTCCGCACCAATATCCAGTGCAAAACGAGCTGATGGCCACGAAGTAAGCACGTGAGATCGCCCCAACCCCTAGCAATAATACTGAGCCCGAAACGAACTCCCAGCCAGAGGAAGGCAGGAGGTTGAACCGGCCAAAGCCGAGTGGCTAATCCAATGTCCGACTCCCCAGCCAAGCCCATTTCTACCTTGGCGCACCAGCTCCTAGGCCGCATCGGAGGAGGAATAGCGCCCTGAGCACAGTTCCCGCGGGATGGGGCCGTTCACCGAGGCCCCAAGGGGCAAGACAGATCGGGTATCCGCCAATACGCCCCGGCTCCTCCTTCAGGAGAACCCACAGCGGAGAAACCATAGCCAGCGCACCGGGCAGCCAGTCAAATGACCCTGCGACCCAGCCCAGCGAGCCCTCCTCCGCGATCATCGCGTGGGCCACCTCCGCCATCAGCCTCACCGAGCTAGCCTTCCCCCCCCCCCCCCCCGCCACATCCCGGACTTCCTCCTGAACTGGGATAGGAAAGCCTCGGAAAACCCCCCGCCCCCAACATATTCCCCGCCGCACCGTGCCTGATACCCTAACACCGAAGGGGGGGTAGGCGCCAGCCCCCCCGCTACCCGCTACACCTACCCGCAGCCGGCGCCCCCTGTACTGTCCGTCGACTACCCTTAACGGCCACGCGACCGGCACCACCAAGCAAGCAGGCGCGCCGAAAATTGCAGTCCGGAAATGGGCAGCTCGAATCGGGCCCAGGGCCCGCTGGCTAACAGGACTGAAAGGCCCGCAAAGCTGCATCACCCGATGCCCTAACCTGACCGGCCCCCCCCCACCCACCCCACCCCACCCCACCCCACCATTCCTGGCCGACCTTGGCAGCCGACGCTTAACCTCCTACATTCCCCTCGACAATTGCCGAATTCCCCATCCAATCCCGAAACTCCCCATCGTAAGTCGGCTCCAGCCTGCAGCTCACCGTACCGACTCGGGTCCACAGGCACCCTACGCGCGCCATTCACGAAAAAAAAAGGCCCCAGGTTCAGTTTTTGAAGGCGTTCCAGGACACCTTACGCACCCCCCGCCTACTCATCCTCCTTCCGTTCCTCGCGACCCTCCCCCGAGCGTCACCCCCTTCGAGGCGCCGGAAAATATCGTCGTGACGCCGCTCTACGATCCGCCACCACAACTTGCGCAGGAGCCCCTCCCACAACGCCGCATACCACACCGCCGAGGACCCCCTCACCCGCCTGCGGCCCGACCGCGGAGGCCGCCGAGGAAGTAGCCGAGGACCACGACGACGAAGACGACGCACTCCGCCTAAGACGCTGCCGGTGCAGCCACGACGCTTAGGCTTTACGTACCCGCGGCGCACCCTCACCCGATGACAACACCCCCCAACCAGATTCCCGGTACACTCACCTAGCGCCGCCGGCGCCGCTGTTCCCTGCACTACCGAGGTGGACCCCGCCAGCTCCACAGTGGTCAGATCGGTCCGGCACCAGCTCTGCGACATCTCCGTCGAGCCGACTCCCACACCGCCTGCTGCCGCCCTTGCACTCCAGGGAACCTGCAGAGGGAGAGAAGAACCCACACACGGGGAAGGAGGAGAACCAACACACGGGGAAGGAGGTGCACCAACCCCCGGAGAAGCCATCCCCTGAGGCCCCCCAACCCCCCCCCCCGAAGACCCCAACCCCCCGGCTGCCCAGCCCGCCGCTCCCTAGGGAAGCAGCCCTCCGCCTCCCTGGAAACCGGCCCCCCACCCCTCCCCCCCCCCATGGGCCCACACCCATCGACTGCCCCGACACCGGGGACCAGGCCGCCCATTCCCCACCATGCAAACCCGGCCTCCCCATCCCCTGCGACACGGGCCCCTAGGCTCCCGTGCCGCCCAACGCACAGGCCAGCCCCCCGCAGGGCAAACGCCCGTGACCGGAACCCCCCCCACCCATCCGTTCCCCCCCCCAGCCCATCAAATCCCCCCCTCCAGCCCCTCCAGCACCCCCCCTGCAGCCCATCCGCTCCCCCCGTCCCCTACCAGCCCCCGGCACCACGATCCCGAATGCAATGCCCCCGTCCGCAACACCCCCTCACCCCACCACCCCCCCCCTCCACCCATCAGTCTCCCCCGCCCCCAGGCCCCCCCACCCCCAGCCAGGAGGCCCACCGCCCCCCCGGACCCCGCAACCTGGCTGCTGAAGCAGGTAGAGACCCCCGCTTCCCCAGCCCCTGTCCCATGCTTCCCCGCCCCTTACCTGCCCCCCCCTCCGCAAACTCCCACTGCCTGGTCCGGCCCCAATGCGGAACCCACACCCCGTGACCCCCTTGAGCTCCCCCCCAGCCCGTCCAGCCGAAACCCCCTTTCTTTTGGCTCCTACTGGCCGTGCCCTGATCCCCCCTCCGGTAGGTAGAGTGCTCCTGCCCCGATCGATCCCTGCATAGCAGCTGCCCGCCAAGCTGCCGGACGCCGCCACCAACCCCCGGCGAGAAAAGAAAATTGCTCCCGCCGGAAACGCCCGCCGCACAGAGCGCCCCCGACCAAATCGCCCCCCGAGCACCCCCCGAGCAGAACAACCCCCCCCGATTACCCCACTCACCGGACCCGCCGCAACGCGTCCGTTTCCCGAGGAGCCGCGGCCAGAAGGAGACGGCCACGCGGCTCCTCGCAGACACTGCACCGCCCCCCCTCTTCAGCCCGCGGCCAATGAAATCGCTCCGCCATCATGACGGAGCGATTTCGGATGCCGCGAGCATGGCCACCTCTCCCACCCCCCCCCGCCCCCGCCGCCCCGTCACATGCTGGAGGCCGAGGCCGGGCCCGGGCCCAGGTTACTGACGGCCGCGGGACCCGGCCCGCGGCCTCGAGCATTATTTAAACAGCACGGTTGGTAAGTTTTTTTTTTAGATACCAGCCATGGTGTTTAAATATAATCCAAATATTCAGCACCAGTATCTGGAGGTCCAGATAGAAGAGTACGTGCCACTACTGACCAGATAGCAGCAATATTGAGATAGATACATTAAGGACAGCTTTCTGCAATCTTAGTTTTCCACATAGTGGGCTCGATATCACCACACTCTGGATTAGTTCTCAACCCTCCCAGACTCCACCCACATACCACTCTGGAGCTATCTGGATAGTGCCGCTGGATAGTCACAGATTGTTCTTCCTAAATCAAATATTTGGATAAAGGATGCTATGACGTGGATAACTGCTTTTGAATATTGTGCCAAAAGCATATACTATTAAAGCAAAAGAGGACAATCAATTTGACTGACTTGAATCCAAGTGGCTCTTATTAGTTGTGTGTATGCCAAAGATTTTTGTTACTGTTTAATTTCAATGGGGTGAGGGAATCTTTTTTAATTTTCACATTAGTTTTCTTCTAATTTCCTTTCATTTTCTGGTCTTAGTGCTTGTTATTTTCTGCCCTGCTGCCCCCAACTAAACAAGCCAAACAGACATTTTAAAAAGAGCTCTCTAGACTTTCTTCCATCCCTATACCTCTAGACCAGGGGTTCTCAATCCACCTAGCCAGTCAGGTTTTCAGGCTAACCACAATGAATATGCATGAGAGAGACTAGCATACAAAGAAGACAGTGTATGCAAATCTCTTTCTGTAATTGTTCTGAAAACCTGGCTGGCCAGATGAGAATCCCTGCTCTAGACACCTACCTCTTGCTCCGAAGGAGAAAGAGTGAGTCCTAATTAGTACTGTGCCTTGTTCCAAAATTGTGCTAGCAGATCCAAACCTATGAAATGTTGGAACCCTAGAGATGTGTGAAGGCAAACACAATAATTACTTTTATTTTTTCCTGAAATTCTCTCTATTTTAGATGGTTTTTGTTAGTCTAACATTCTTTGTCATAATGATTTTTTTTTTTTACAATTACGGTAGCATTTTAACATGCAATAATCAACTCAATGCAAGTTAATTCATAGGTTAACGTGCATTAAATCATTTTAGCATGCACTGAATTTTTTAAGGTGACTAATGAGCTGAATTCACACTAATGAATGCACCATGCATTAACTATTAACCTGACAGATAATGCAACATAGTTAATTGCACCTTGAGGTATAACTTACTGCATCGTGTTATTTACTGTGCAGTTAATGTGCAGAAAAGAACATGTTAACTATGTTAACCAAATGGCAAATTGTTGGGAACGTCCCACTAGTTAGCACAGAGGCTCTACGGTTATAGCACATTCATGTTTTACCTTTAACTTGTGGTAACTCCAAATTTTTACTGCATTTTAATAAATAGGGCCCTCAGCTCCTAGTTTGCTCAAAATGAAAACACATTCCTCATTCTTATATGTTGAAACTGATTTGTTAATATGATACAAACCTTCAAATGGAATTAAATGCTGTACGACAAGAAAAGCCCACAAATCTTGTTTCGTAGTCTATATTTTATGTGAAAATGAAACATTTTCTTTTGTAGCTCTACAGAGCTTATGCAGCTATGCCAGATTTCTTCAAAAATAGCACCGCTGCGTGGTGGGAAAGAGAAATCAGAGAGTACTATGATAATCCAACAGACAAAACAAAAAGTATTAAATTCGATGGCCTGTGGATAGTAAGTTTTGATATTTTGTTTGTCATTTTAAAAAAAATTAGATGCAATGGTTTTCTCTCGACTGTAGACCTGTAAACTTTGTAGTATTAGATGTATCGATATGGAGGTTACAGAGCACTAGAGATAAAAATAGTAGTTGCAAATATAGGGTAGGTTTGAGGTTGTTTCCATTAATTATACAGGTTATTTTTCTAGGAATCATTCCCTAAACCTAAGCTGTACTAAAAAATACATGCTTCGGACAAAGGCCTGCATCATTTATATGCAAATACATTGTGAGTTTATGCGGCTCAGTACAAGCGATTACTGTAGTGTGCTGAACTAGGTGGAATTTCCATGGACAAAAAGATAGTAAACACTATCAGAACTGATTACTTGTATAGCTAGATGCCGACTTACCCTGGTTTTATGCCTACAATGATGTACTTCATAATTTGTACTGTGTATAACATATATGTAGTTACGGTATGCCTATATGGCAAAGGTAGTGAAGTTCAACTCCTACCAATGCTTGTCATGACCAGGGGCAAGTTACTTAATCCCTCAAGTACCATCTCGGGGTAGGATTTCCTAAATGGAACTAGCACTTTTTTATTTTTTTTTTGTAAAAAACAGGTTCAGTTTGATGCAGTGGGGCTTATTTACTAATAGCAAAGAGCAGTAAATGTTGTATCTTATTACTGTGGATCTCCACTTGTGAATCAAAATAAGCTAGTTATTTTATATCTGTGCGAACCTCTGCGTTACTGCAGAGGTTAATAGGGAAATCTGTTTAAATATACATGCATTCCCATGGTATTCAACTATATGGTGTACCTTTATTGTCCAAATGCTATTTTGCCTTAAGTATCTTTAGAATATGTTTAATGCATATTTCTCTTTTATTGAAAGGACATGAATGAGCCAGCAAGCTTTGTTCATGGAACTGTTGGTGGTAAATGCAGAAACGAAACTCTAAATTATCCACCTTATATGCCATGTAAGGATGCAAACAAATTGTATACTGGTAACAAACTTATTGATGTTGACAACAAGTGCTTTTTTCCTAGATATTTTGGCCAAATAAATTGCTAGACAGTCAAACGTATTTTACAAAGAACCATACTTTAGAGTGGGCTAAGACAGGACTTAAAGTTCTCTATTAAGCGGTTATACAAATAGGGCCCGATTCTGTGAGGCGAATAGCGGGGCTGTATGTCCCGGTAGGACATGCAGCCCTGCTATCCATCCAAACCGTATTCTGCCATACACTGTCCCGCAAACACAGAACCACAGTGTGGGGAGAGCCGGACGGGGACAGGAGCGGGCGGAGCCGGAGTGGGTCAAGGCGCCAGGACGCACAGGGATGGTTGAGATCATGACCCTGTAGTCCTGTGGGTGGGGGATGGACGTGTTGCTTATAGGCAGCGGCGAAGGCGGCGATCGAGCCTGGAAAACTCGCCTCCCCTAAGGCAGGGATCAGCTGGGGGGGGGGGGGGGTGTTTCCTGTTTCTTTGTTGGAGCTGGGGTAGGGGATCCTGAACCACAGAATTTCTTTAAAAGTGCCAATCCCTTTAAAAAGGCATCTGTAGCTTCGGGAAATGTGTTAACAGCCTGATGCTTCCTGACAAGAAAAATAATGCCAGCTTTGAGCTGGCATCATTTCTGCCTCGGAATGACACTGTTCAGTGCAAAGTGCATCATTCCTTTGCTTCTGGGAGTCACTATCCTACGGCACTGAGTATTCCCTGGTTAGTAACACTGCAGCTTAGTCCTCTAAGTGACATTGGAATTCTTTTGATTCAGACTAACCGTAGGGCTTCTCCAGAAATCAACCATATAGCTGTTCAGTTCTTGCAATGGTAAATCAGCTATGATAATTTTGAATATTTTGGGAGTCCCTACATTGTTGCTGTCCCTCTATTCACTATGGGGTCGATGCAGAAAGTCTGCACTGGAACCCTGCACTGAACACCACTATTATTCAGAGCCGAGAACTAATGCGAAGCATGATTGCTCTTACTCTTCATGCTGCATAGCATTCCGGTACATGCGCATAGATTTACCAGCGCTCCTCCCCTGCCATTTTGTTTTCGGGACTCACTTTAGCAAAGATCCAGAAAAAGCTGTGGAGGTTGTCCACGTAAGGAACAGGCATATATTCCTCCTCAGGGTTGACCACATACCTCTTGGGCAAAGCCCTAAGCCACTTGCAACCTGGCATTCCAGTCGTGGCATTGAGCTCAGCCTTCTGCTCTTCAGCATGTTTCTTTGCCTCTGCGCTGCACATTGCTTAATTGCCATCTATTTGGAATGCATGTAAATGCACTGCATATTGCAATTAGTGCAGGCATCTGTACACTCAGTGTGAATCCTTTTCTACATTCTCCGTCCACACTACTGCCGGAAATTGCGCATAAACACCATACGGATGCCTATGCTAACAGCGGCACATTTTTCCGCAGCGGCTCCTATGATAGATCTTGGTTCTGTAGGGTATATTCGTAGCACAAAAATAAGTTAGACTCTGTTGTCCAGGGGAAATAGCTACTAATATACAGCCCAAAGTTCGGTGAGTTATTCTGGCAATGAGCCACGAAAGAAGTCTGGTCTGCAGATATATATTAGACTTTATTACAGGCAACCAGGTAGAAAAATATACACACACACATATAGCTGATTAGAAACATGAAGTAGAAATTTGTTATAGTACAGATGTACACTTGGACAACGTAATAAATCACTGATTAGTAATCAGACGTCACTGATTCGCTCTGCACTGAGGAAAAGTAAGAAATATATTGCTAACCCCTTGCCCAAGCCGGAGGAGGAGAGATAAGTCAGTACCTTAGTTCCGTCAGGCACGCAGGAACAGCTTCGCAGTCCAAGGAGGCAGCTCCTAGCTGATGCGGACTCTAGCCTCATCAGGGGAGCCGCAGTAAGTCCGAACCGGAGGTATCTGTGAAAGTTTTATCTCAGACCTGTGGAGGACAGCCTAGCCCACACTTAGTGGCCGTCTTGCGGAAGGGTCAGGTCGCAGGAATCAGGTACGCAGTGCACAGCAGAGAGGAACCAGTGCAGGAGTCTGTATGAACAGGTGGGAAAAGCCCCCAACTCTCTCTTACTACTACTAAAGTTTCCAGCGCAGATTGCATTATTCTGTGTAAGAATTCTCCGTCATAGGTCCGATGATTGGTTGGCACCAGGCAGTCTGAAGTGTTCTCAGCGAATCAGAAGGTAGATGATGAGCAGCTTCTTGCAAACAAAGAAGCCATAGTAAGAAGTCAGGCAGAGGCAACAGTATGTAACTTCTGGGCATGTACCAGTGTCCAAGGCCAGCCATGGACAATAGCTTCTGTATGTATGCTTAGAAACGCTGATCCAGCAGTTGCTTAGGTCGTTTGTAGCTGAACACAGCAAAAGTGAAGTGAAGAATCCATCTTGTCTGTGCAGGTTGGTTCAGGCCTGAGTTGCTGAGCAGGCCGGAGATTTGCATGTAGAATTGCAGGGGTACCAGCCCTACAGTTCAGACATATGTAGAAAATATTGCAGCAGAGAATTTGAACCATATAGTGAGTTATTTCTTTAGTTCTGCATTAGTGGTTTATTTTAACTCTGATTTTTATTAGACTTGGAATCAAGAGACAGGGGTTTAAGTCATAAGACCCTCTGTATGGAAAGTCAGCAGCGCCTGCCAAATGGGAAATCAGTTAGACACTATGATGTGCACAATTTGTATGGATGGTCACATGCAAAACCGACATATGAGTAAGTGATTTTGTTTCATGTACTTATTGATCATTTGTATTTTACTTTAAAAATCTGCGGTATTTATTTCAGTTTAATACTTCCTAACTCTTTAAGAACAAACCAGAAGGGAAAGGGTAGAAGACTGAAAGCCTTGTGGTTAATGCATATTAACATGCATTAATTAGAATTAAACATTTATATAGAAGGATAAGGATTGTTTTATTTAGTGCAAATTAAATTGAATTATTGTGATTTAATGCCTATTAATTGATTAGAGCAGATTAGTAAATGAATATCAGGATTGTGCCCTGTATTTATTTATATATGTGTATGTGTGTGCACGTGGAGGGATCTATTAAAAGTGACCAGAGAAGCAAAGAAGCAACTGAAATTACTTAAAGGAGGAGTAACAAAAAGGCTACTAAAACACTAAGAGGCCTATTCACAATAGGGCATCCAGCCCCCTGTACTGCAGGGCAGAATCGGGCCATGCAGTTAGACCTGATTCTGATCTCGTAGCCCCCAAAGGGCCAGAATCGGTTCTAGCGCTTGGATGTGCAGGCCAGGACACCATTACGCCTGGTTGTACGTCCTGGTGACTTCCCAACTAACTCAGCTGGGCTTGTGGAAGGACCTGCAGTGCCATGGTTCCCCGTCACCATGGCACTGTGGCTCCATTACCCTGTCATGATTGCTGGCCGCCCCAGAGCAAGTCCCGTTCCCCACAACCCGACCCTTGATCTGGCCTTCCAAGGCCTAGGTTGGGCTGCAGGGAACCCCCTGAGCCCCCTCACCTGCCTGCCCTTGTCCCGCGGCACAGCCCTCTGCTATCCAGGGGGACTTATTCCACCTTCGAAGTGGAATAAGTCCTCCATCTAGCCTGAAGGCCCTGTACATCCAGAGTCAAGGACCTCCCATATCACGCCCTCTCTCCACCTCCAGAATGCCGCCCCCCTCTGCCCTGACTAGGCCTACACGTACAAACAAGCTGTATGTATGGGTAGTTTCGAGACGGGGATGGCAGGGGGACGAATAACTTGGATGGACGTCCAGACAGGGACGGAATAGACCCCTAAGGTTCCTATTTACTAAGTTGTGTTAGCTGCTAATGTGGCACTTATTGCATGCAATTAACACAGGCACCACACTAACAGGAAATGTGATGTCTTAACAGTTAATGTGTAGTAACTTTCACATTCACAGCTAAAGCAGAATGGGAGGAGAGCAGGTGGGGGGAATGGGGCTGTGTCTTATTGATAATGAGCGGAAAGTTACCACAGCAGATAATGTGACATTACAATAACGACACTTAAATTGGTACAGCTAACCAAAAAACAAGAGCGAGGACCAAAACAAAGAAGTCAGACAGAACATGAAACCTAAGTTTATACAATGGACTTTGTGGCTGATATTCAGCAGTGGCGGCTAGGTTACACTGATTATCTGGCTTTGTCAGACAGTGCGGTCGCTATCCGGTCTGTGATGAAATTCGGCCACTAACTGGATAGCGACTGGGAATGCCCCTGATCAACCCACAGATCATCCCGATTTTAACCGAGCATCTTTTCTGCAGTCTATGGTGGTATTCATCAGCACTATCTGGTTAGTGCTATTGAATAGCGGTTTAGTCAGTTAGCCGGTCTGCTAAGTGGCTAAACCATTACAATATGTTCTATGGTTGATCTAATTCTTCTTTGCTTTGGTGCACCCTTGCTCTTTTGGTTTGCTTTCTGTGTGGCTCACTTGCCTATAGCTTTCATTTATAGGTGGGGCTAACTCCAACTCATTGTCTGCAATACAGACAACGAGCTTCAGATGTTTTTGTTTTTCACTATTTTGTGAATATAAGACTGTGTTTGGATGCCTTATTGCATATAATGCTTGAACATCTGCAGAAAGGGGTTTTTTTGCATTGCTGGGGATTACTGCTTTTGGATATTCAATGCACATAATGTTTGCAGATTTCAGTGCATATACACACTCAGGTTCATTCTGAGGCATGAATAGGTTCATTCTGAGGCATGAATAGTGGGAATGGACATCTCAACGGGACATCAATCCCCACTATCCGGGTCCTCTTCTGACCCCAACTAACGTCATGAGGGAGGGAAAGGGGCGGAGCGGGGGTGGCACTAGGGTGGGCAGTGGACGGTTGGCGGCCCTGGATGTACAGGGACGATTCCAATGTCAGCTCTGTACGTTCGGGGCCAGCTGCCTGTACGGGGAACTTATTCCATCTCTGAGGTGGAATAGGTTCCCCTAGTCAGCAGGGGATGGTGGGCCCAGCCATCATGGAAAATAGGAGGGAGTAGAGGGGATTCTCTGCAGCCTGACCGTGGCCTTGGGAGGCCAGATATGGGGTCAGGCTGTGGGGAATGAACTGTTAGGTCCAGCAGCCTGGGATTGCGGCTTTTGAATGGAGCCACGGTGCCATGGCAATTGGATTCCATGGCACTGCGGCTCCATTCAAAAGCCCTGACTGAGTTATCCTGGCAGGCTTGTACATGCAGGCCAACCTGAATTGGGGTCCCAGCCTGAACTTACAGGCCTGGATGCGATTCTGATCCTGTGGGGCTAGATGTGCCCTGTGGGATCAGAATCCCAGCTAACTCTGTGTATCCGGTTCCAACCGGGCCGCTATCCTCTGCTGACTAGGGCGCACAGAGGGCCGGGACATCCATGACTGAATCGGGCCCACTGTCAAAAAAACGTTATCTCCAGGAACAAGCAGGAATAAGTCCTCACATATGGGTACGTCGGTACCGACGGAGCCTGCGCGGGAAAGCTCCCCAGCTCCCCAGAAGGAAAGCTTTTGGGGCCTCCCACTGCGCATGCGCTCTGCCTTTCCGCCTTCCTGACCAACTCTCCTCAGTTCTTCTTTTTCCGCGGAGCCAGCAGGTCGTTTTCCTGTCACCGCTGAAGAAGTTGTTATTTTAATTTATTTCTTTGGCCGCGTGTCTGCCTTCCCCGATTCCAGACCGGTACTGCCGGTCTTTTTTCCTTTATTTCTAAAAAAAAAAAAAAAAAATCTTATTTTTTCCTCACTTGGTGTGTTTGTTCTGTGAGGCCTTTAGGCCTTCACAAATTCTCCCTCATGGAGAAACAAGCCTCTGGGTTTAAAAAATGCACCAAGTGCAGCGGTACTATTTCAGTCACAGACACCCATGAATGGTGTCTTAAATGTTTGGGGCCTGACCATTCCATTCCGGATTGCCCATCCTGTTCTTTGATGTCTAAACGTGGCTTACAGAACCAGGCAGCCAAGTTTCACATGCTGTTTTCTACAGATACTCCAGCATCGACATCTTCCAGGTCTTCCTCTCCTGATGGATCTCAGGTAACCAAACATTCCTCTGGCAGGTCCTCAAAGGGCAAATCTCCCTCTAAGTATCGAGATACCCCTGGGCTTGACCCTGAGGACCCTGCCCCAGCCAAACAACCCCGGTGGGAAGCTCCGGCTTCCAAAGCTCCTCCTATGGGGTTACAGGTTGACATCGATGACACGGCCTCGACCGATCACCTGTTAGACTGTTCTGGGGTACCGGCTCATTCATCCGGTACCGACATCCAGACAGTCGTGGCGTCCATGGATCAAACAGTTCAATCCATGCAGCAGGCCATTTTCGCTTTCATTAAGGCTGCGACGCCCTCGGTACCGCACCCTGCGGTACCGACTCCGGTTCCGGTACCACAACCGATACCGGTACCCAGGCCATCCACATCGACCAGGATACCGATTCTGGTTCCTGGTTCCGGGGGTTTTCCCGATACCGATCCGGTTCCGGGTACCCCCGATGTCGATACCGGTCGATACGCTTATCGATCCCTGGAAGCAAACAGACGATACTTTGAGTCTTCTGATGATTCTGATTCATCAGATGACTCTGCTGAAGTATCCCTTACTCTACCTGAGGAGCCCTCTTCTCCAAAGAGGAGATTGTCTCCTCCAGAGGATTTATCCTTTCAAGACTTCAATATTGAAGTAGCTAAAGGTCTTTCTATTTCTGTATCCTCTGAAAAAGAACCTAGAGCAAAAAGGTTAGACATTTTAGGATACTCTAAGGTTCCCAAAGAGGCAGTCACCTTGCCCATCCATGAAATTCTTCAAGAACACATGATGGACTTATGGGAGACTCCTCTCACCCTATCTCCACATTCTCGTCGTCTGGACACCATGTATCGTGTCCCCCCTTCTCCTGGGTTTCAAAAAACTCAGCTCCCTCACCACTCCATTGTGGTGCAGTCAGCTATGAAAAGGATAAAGAGTACTAAAAGACACTCTTCTACTCCCCCAGGAAGAGAATGTAGGACTCTAGATGCTTTTGGAAGAAAAATCTTCCAAGCAAGTATGCTTATTGGCAGAATCAACTCATACAGCCTCTATATGGGCATGTTTCTGAAGGAGATTGCATTAAAGATACGCCATTTTCTCCCCTTTATCCCAGAGGATAGAAAGGAGGAGTTCCTTCTTTTGCTAAAGCATACCCAAGATATTTCAAAGTTCTCCAACAGAGCAGCCTTTGACTCCTTTGAGGGTGCTAGCAGAGCCTCAGGTATTGCCATTGCGGCTCGCAGAATTGCTTGGCTCCAGGCCTCTGACCTAGAACCCTGGGTCCAAGATGGGTTGGGAAATTTGCCCTGTACAAGTGAAAATATGTTTGGTAAGAAGTGGCAAATCAAAGCCACTCAAATGGATGCAGAAAATGCTGCATTAGATAGACTTTCTAAGTCTACCTCTACCCCTGTCAAGAAAAAATCTTTCAAAAAGCCTTTCTACAAGAAGGCCAGATTTGCCACAAATACTGGCCAACAATCTTCTGCAGCTCGCTTTGCTCCTAAGCGTCAGCAGCCTAAACAGGCCAGGGCAAAACCTGCAAGGGCTGCTACAGCCCAACAGTCCCAACCCCCTCAGGGTTTTTGACTTAAATCTAGAGAACTTAACCTTTCTGGCTCTAAAACCAGAACCTCTCACCATTCCAGGAAGGTTAACTCATTTTGCTCCCAGATGGGAGCAAATCACATCAGAACAATGGACCCTCTCTATCATCAGAGAGGGCTACAAACTACATTTCTCCAACCTTCCTCCCCATACCATGGTGAGAAGTTTCAATTCTCCCCCATCTCTCCTAGACCTGTTGAGTCAGGAGGTGACCACTCTTCTCGCCCAAAAGGCAATAGAAGAGGTTCCTCTTCCTCAACAGGGATCAGGTTTTTACTCCCCTTATTTTCTCATTCCCAAGAAAACAGGGGGGGTACAGACCCATTCTGGATCTCAGTGAATTGAACAAATTTCTATACAAGGAGAAATTCAAGATGCTTTCTCTAGGTACTCTCCTTCCATACCTACAGAGTCAGGATCTCAAGGATGCGTACACACATATACTCATCCATCCATCCCACAGAAAATTCCTACGGTTTCTGTTCCAGGGAAAACATTTCCAGTACAGAGTACTTCCCTTCGGTCTAGCCTCTGCTCCAAGGGTATTTACCAAATGCATGGCAATAATAGCTGCATTTCTACGCACCCTGGGAATTTTTGTCTTCCCATACCTAGACGACTGGCTCATCCAAGCTCCATCTCAGTCCGAGGCTCAGACTTCCCTGGATCGCACCAGATGCATCCTGCAGTATCTGGGACTTGTGATCAATCTGTCAAAGTCTCAACTCACCCCTATGCAATCCCTGGAATTCATAGGGGCCTGGTTGGATACCACCACTGCAAAGGCCTATCTACCTCAGGCCCGTTGCCAACGTCTAGTGCACTTAGCCTCTCAGACTCAGTCCAGAAGCCACTTGACTGCCAGAGAGATGCTACAACTATTAGGCCACATGGCCTCCACAGTGCATGTGGTGCCTTATGCTCGCCTACATATGAGAGCAGCTCAATGGACTTTATCCACCCAGTGGACTCAAGCATCAGGAACTCTCTCAGACCAAATAGCAAACTCCAATCGTCTCTTTTGGTCTCTCCAATGGTGGATATCCACTCAAAATCTGTTGTTGGGGGCCCCCTTTCAACCATTGTTGCCCCAAGCAACCCTCACAACAGATGCCTCCCAAACAGGTTGG
The DNA here is from genome assembly GCA_033557465.1 of Ichthyophis bannanicus. Classification (NCBI taxonomy): domain Eukaryota; kingdom Metazoa; phylum Chordata; class Amphibia; order Gymnophiona; family Ichthyophiidae; genus Ichthyophis; species Ichthyophis bannanicus. Next base: position 450,443,585 of record CM066038.1, on the reverse strand, counting down.
GGGGCTCATCTCCAAGATCTCTCCACTCAGGGCACTTGGTCTGCACAGGAGACCACCCTTCATATCAACCACTTGGAACTTCGAGCAATCTTCCTGGCTCTCAAAGTTTTTCATACCCTCCTCAGCAACATGACAGTCCTTATTCACACGGACAATCAAGTAGCCATGTTTTACATAAACAAACAAGGAGGGACTGGCTCTCTGTCGCTTTGCAACGAAGCTCTAAGATTATGGGCCTTCGCCAAAGAGCATCAAATCCATCTCCTGGCAGTATATCTTCCAGGAATCCAAAACTCTTGGGCAGACAGACTCAGTCGAGTTCTGCTTCCACACGAATGGTCCCTGCACATGGATCAGGTACTCAGAATCTTCCAGAAATGGGGAACCCAGGACATAGACCTCTTTGCAAGTCCGTGGAATGCCAAACTTCCCCGGTTCTGTTCCAGAATTCCGTGTCAGGGAGTTCAGGCCAAGGATGCCTTCCTCCTGCATTGGGGTCAGGGCTTCCTGTATGCCTTTCCTCCCATTCCTTTGATTCCCAAGACTCTGTTCAAACTTCAAAGGGATCAAGGGTCCATGATCCTCATAGCTTCATGCTGGCCACGCCAAGTGTGGTACCCTCTACTTCTGCATCTCTCCCAAGCCCCCTCCCTGGACTTGGGAGTGGCTCCAGACCTTCTGTCTCAGGAGGAGGGGACTTTGTGGCACCCAAACCCCAAGTCCCTTCACCTCAGAGCTTGGTTACTGAAGGCCTAGACCTTCACCACTTCAATCTTTCGCAGCAAGTGAAGGATATCCTACATGCCTCTAGGAAACCTTCCACTAGGCGTTCTTATGCTTTTAAATGGAAAAGATTTTCCATTTGGTGTGCTCAAAAGGGTCTTAACCCTCTAGCACTCCCATTGAATTCTCTTTTGGAATATCTCCTGCATCTCTCCAATGCAGGACTCAAAACGAATTCAGTAAGAGTCCATTTGAGTGCTATTGCGGCATCACTTAAGCCCATCAATGGACAACCTGTTTCCTCTCATCCTCTTATTGCAAGATTCATGAGAGGCCTAACCTTAACTAAACCTCCCATTCGACCTCCTCTGGTGGCATGGGACTTAAACTTGGTTCTTGGTCAGTTTATGAAGCCACCTTTTGAACCCTTAGCCACTACCTCCTTGAAATTTCTTTCCTGGAAGGTTATTTTTCTTATTGCAGTCACCTCAGCTCGCCGTATCAGTGAACTGCAAGCTCTAGTGGCTAATCCACCTTATACAAGGTTCCATCATGATAAGGTGGTCCTTAGGACCAATCCCCACTTTATGCCTAAAGTGATCTCCCCTTTTCATCTTAATCAAGAGATATATTTACCTGTCTTTTTTCCAGCTCCTCATGCATCCAGTGCAGAGAGGAACCTTCATACTCTAGACCAGTGATGGCTAACCTTTTTGAGCCCGAGTGCCCAAACTGCCGCACAAAACCAAAGAATTTCCTCAAAGTGCCAGCACGTCAATTAAACCTTAACAACAAGATTTTAGTATCTAAAAACTCTTTATAAAGTTGCCTGAACTATGTAACATCATTTGTAAAGGTTGGAATCTTTGTATTGTCAGAGAATCAATTTGATTCACAATCCTTTGGTTTTCATTTCAATTTATTGGCAATTTATAATGTTTTAATGATTTCATTCAATTTTTTTTTTTTTAAATTTTTTTTTTTCCCATTTAAAATTTTTATTGATATTATATAGTAGAAATACAAACCATTCGGAAAACACCATTAATACAGTGGAATCATAAGACAAACCCCAACCTGGTTAATAGTCCTGAATAACACACGTAACAATGCGTAAATGCTATACTAAAACTCCCCCCTCCCCTTTCCCCCCTCCCAGCAGTTACACTCTTCCCCCCGCCACGCCCCTCTATATTATTTTCGGGGGGAAATTGAAATCCTTATTAAGTCATAACCAAAACTTCCGACAATACCAATAAAAAGAAAAAAGAAAGAAAACATCCAAAGCCTCACCCCATCCAGCACTAACCGCAAAAGCCCCCACCGAGCAGTAAGTGAAGTGCCCTATCCCCCCTCCCGATTTCATTCAATTTAATGAATTTAGGAAGAATTTGATTCAGTTACACAATATATTTTAAATGTATTATTCACATAACATGTCAAATGTATCCTGAGTAAAAAAAAGATAAACTTCTTAAAACTGTTAACTGTGTCAGGACTCAGTGTGTATTCCCAAAGAATCTATACATGAAAAAAATTAATGTGATGTTTGTTGTTGCATGCATGCTGATAACTTGTCAAAGAGATATCTTTCTACCTTTTGTGCATTTTTTTTCAGTTGCAATTGCTCCAGCCACTTTCTTCTGGTTTCTTCATGTTTTCTGCTAACTCTCCATCATCTGCTGTCCATTTGTCCTTTCTTCTCTCTTCTAGTTTTTTTTTCCATTCTCTCTCTCTACATCCGCTTTAACATACTAATCTTTCTCCTTTTGCTCTTTCCTCATTCCTATTTCATCCACTCAAATTTTACCCCTCCATCCTCAATCCCCACTTACTCTCCCAATACCCGGCCAATTGTAGATTTTTTATCCCTCCCACACAAAATATTTTTCCCCTCTCCATTTTACTCTCCCAGCCCCATCCCATTCTAATCCTCCCCCAACATCAGCTCCCTTCTAGTTCCAGCCTCACCCAGAATCCATTCCCTTCTAGTCCCTGCATCAGCCCATTTCCAGTCCTAGCCACCCATCAGCCCATTTCCAGTCCTAGCAACCCCCCAACCCAATACCAGTCCTAGCCCCCCCCCCATCAACCCACTTCCAGTCCTAACCCCATCAACCCATTTCCAGTCAGCCCCCCATAGCCCATTGCCAGTCCTAACCCCCCCATCAGCCCACAGCCCATTACCAGTCCTAACCCCATCAGCCCACCTCAAGTCCTAACCCCTCCCTATCAGCCCATTTCCTGTCCTAGCCCCCCCCATAGCCCATTATCAGTCCTAACCCCCCCATAGCCCATTACCAGACAGCCCCCATCAGCCAACAGCCCATTACCAGTCTTAACCCCCCCATAGCCCATTACCAGTTCTAACCCCCGCAACAGCCCACAGCCCATTACCAGTCCTAACCCCATCAACCCACCTCAAGTCCTAACCCCTCCCCATCAGCCCATTTCCTGTCCTGGCCCCCCCATTGCCCATCAGCACTCCTAACCCCCCCAGCCCCCATAGCACATCAGAACTCCTCACCCCCCCATAGACCATCACCACTCCTAACCCCCACACCCCCCCATAGCAAATCATCTCTAATAACCCCCAAAGCCCATCAGCACTCCTAACCCCCCCAGCCCCCCCATAGCCCATCAGCACTCCTAACCCCCCCAGCCCATCAGCACTCCTAACCCCCCCCAGCCCCCCCATAGCCCATCAGCACTCCTAAACCCCCCAGCCCATCAGCAATCCGAACCCCCCCCAGCCCACCCCAGCCCATCAGCAATCCTAACCCCCCCAGCCCAGCCCAGCCCATCAGCAATCCTAACCCCCCAGCCCCCCCATAGCCCATCAGCACTCCTAACCCCCCCCAGCCCATCAGCACTCCTAACCCCCCCAGCCCCCCCATAGCCCATCAGCACTCCTAAACCCCCCAGCCCATCAGCAATCCTAACCCCCCCCAGCCCAGCCCAGCCCAGCCCATCAGCAATCCCAACCCCCCCCCAGCCCATCACCAATCCTAACCCCCCCCCCCCAGCCCAGCCGAGGGAATTTTTTTTTTAAAGCTGTCTTCTCCCGCTGCCGGGGCCGCCGCGGCAGAATCGAGTGTGCCGCGGGGCCCACCCTGCCCAGCACAGCCTGCCCTCCCCCTCTATCCGCTCTCTCGTCGCAGCTCACAGTGACACGCGCCGGCTTTCAGAGCGCGAAGGGATTAGTTTCCCTTTCGCGGCTCTGTTAAGCCCACGGGGGCTGATGGGAACTTCCCATCAGCCCCCGCGGGCTTAACAGAGCAGCGAGGGAGAAACTCTTCCCTCGCTCTCTGAAAGCCGGCGCGGGTCACGGTGAGCTGCGACGAGAGAGCGGATAGAGGGGGAGGGCAGGCTGTGCTGGGCAGGGGGGGCCCCGTGGCACACTCGATTCTGCCGCGGCGGCCCCGGCAGCGGGAGAAGACAGCTTTTTTTTTTTTTAAATTTTACTTGCAGACCTTCCCGCGTGCCAGCTGCAAGGCCTTCGCGTGCCACAGGTTCGCCATCGCTGCTCTAGACTGTAAAAGAGCTCTGGCCTTTTACCTCCACAGGACACAGCAACATCGCAAGTCTTCTCAGCTTTTTGTTGCTTTTGATCCTTCTCATTTCGGACTTCCAGTCTCCAAAAGAACACTCTCCAATTGGATTGCTCAGTGTATCTCTTTTGCTTACCAGAGTAAGAACCTTTCTCTGGAGGGCCATGTCACCGCTCACAACGTGAGGGCCATGGCCACCTCTATGGCTCATTTAAACTCTGTGTCCATTGACCAGATCTGTCGAGCAGCCACCTGGGCCTCGGTTCATACCTTTACAGCCCATTACTGTTTGGACAAGGACTCCCGCCGGGATGCCTTGTTTGGTCAGGCTGTCCTCAGACACCTGTTCCATTCTTGAACAACTCCTGCCCACCTTCCCTGACTGGATGCCTGAGATCCATAGGAAGATGAGGAACCTTTCAGGGTTTCATACCCTTCAGGGGATCTCCCAGGCATCTTAGCTAGGGAGTCCCCATATGTGAGGACTTATTCCTGCTTGTTCCTGGAGATAGCACAGTTACTTACCTGTAACAGGTGATCTCTGGGAACAGAAGGAATTAGTCCTCACAACCCATCCGCCTCCCCTAGGAGTTGTATCTATCTCTCTTTCCTTTCCTCTCTCTATTGTCTCAGCTTTAAACTCGAACTGAGGAGAGTTGGTCAGGAAGGCGGGAAGGCAGCGCGCATGCGCAGTGGGAGGCCCCAAAAGCTTTCCTTCTGGGAAGCTGGGGAGCTTTCCCGCGCAGGCTCCGTCGGTACCGACGTACCCATATGTGAGGACTAATTCCTGCTGTTCCCAGAGATCACCTGTTACAGGTAAGTAACTGTGCTTTACTGCATCTTTTGTATGTGAGAGGTATTTTTTAGACCATTGATGTATCAAGCTTTTGCCAGTTTTACTTGATATATTCTGGTCATCCCGACCTCTGCTGTTGGGGTCATGGTGTGGCTCTGAGGGATACTGAGGTGTTTTTTCCTCTCATAGAAAGGATTTTCACTGATGCACTGTTTAGTTTTGTGCTGCATATTTTGATTTATTGTGGTATCAGTTTTGTTTTATATTTTTTATTTTTGTTTGGTTTTTTTTGTTTGGTTTCTTGCCAGATATGAGGAGATTTTGATTGTTACTGGGCTCCTTATGAGGACTGAAATTGTTAATAGTTTCTCTATATCATTCCCAGGCAGGTGTGGTAAGGGACAGTGAGTTACTGAGCTATAGTATGGACAAGAGGAGAAGGAAAATCAGTCATTGAGAGGATAATTTTATGAGGGCAGCCTATTTTAAGAGGGCAAGTAGGTGCCTATTTGATAGGCGCTTTTTAAAAAGAAGCATAGGCGATGTGGAGTGGGATTTTGGAAAGGATGTCCAAGTGCAATCTGGGATAGCTAAACCAGAACTTCTGGGGGAAAAAAGCAGGCACGTTCAGGTGCAGACACGATTTCAGAAACACAAACGTGCCTGATATGGGTGTCTGCAGGTTCATCTACATGGGCATTTCCAGAATAATATTCCTGTATTTGGACATCTAGGAATAGCTTAATAGTTGGAGTAGTGGGTTAGGAACAGAGAAGCCAGGGTTCATATCCCACTGCTGCCATCATTGAAGTGTTTCTGAGTACTGGGTTCGATGAAGCGCTTTCTTCTCTACACCCTCTGGATGCTTTTCAGCCAAAACAAGCACTATTCATGCCTGGAGCAGGTCTAAAGTTAGACATGACTAGACATTTCTGAAATCAGGTGGGGACGTCCAGATTCTGGGGTTCATGCAAATGCCCCAGCTATGCCTCCACCATTCAAACCTGGATGTCCACAGACTCAGCTCTAAAATGCTTCTGGAGATGTCTCAGTGCTTCAGATGTCTCTATGTCCATTTTTGAATGTTCAGGTCACGAACAGGGCTTCCAAAATGACCCCCTGCATCTTTCTAAAATATAGGAAGCAGAGATTGCGCTTTACATTCAGGCACAAACAATTGGACCTGCTCAAAAGCAGATGAAATGAATGCACATAAAGTACACGAGTTTAAAGAGTAAAGCATATCATAATCAACATGCATATGGTAAACTCTGCCTGGGCTCACTCAGACTAGGTTCTTGGCTGCCCCCTACTGGCAAAGCACATGCGTTCATGTCAACGCCTATACGTTTATGCTGGTAAATATTTTACATACATGTGGCTGCATGCACATGAAAATGACTTTATAAAATTACCTTTTAAATGCACAGTCTGGGTCCATGTTATTATGTGCTCAAAATTATAGCTTAAATTAATGACATGCCTTCAAATACTTTCAGGACCCATCATTTTTAAAAATAACAGAAGGAATTGAGATGAGAAGTAGACAATTTCTTTTGGAATATTCTGAGTCCATCTGGAGATGACACTCTGTATTACAAATCATATAACTCCTTTATAACATTCCCTTGGTACCCTGATCTCTTCCCATGGTTTCTGGTACCATCTTTAAGCTGATGACTCAAATTTACTTCTCCACACCTGAAATCTTTCCTACTTGTCCGACATTGCTGCCTGGATGTCCTGCCATGGTCTGAAGCTCAACATGGCCATGACGGAGCTCATTATCTTTCCCTCTAAACCAACTTCCTCCTTTCCTCCTTTCTCTATTTCTGTGGATAAGACTATCATCCTTCCAGTTTATTCTGTTCGCAACCTTGGGGTCATCTTTGACTCCTTCTCTGCAAAGATCCAACACATAGCTAAAACCTGTCAATTCTCTACAACATCAGCAAAATGTGTCCCTTCCTTGCTGAACGCACTACTAAGACCCTCATCCACTCTCTAATCAGTTCCTGTTTAGACTACTGCAACCTGTTCCTCGCTGTTCATCTTTGTGCTCTTTAATCTATTCAGAACTCAGCAGTAAGGCTATGCTCACATAACCTTTACATTTACATTTACATACATTCTCTTATATACCGCGCTATTCTGCATCAGTGTGGTTTACATTGAACAAACTGAAATTACATTGAACAGGGCATTATAACTTGGAAATAACTATTTACAGGGAACATGGGCTATGGAGGGTTAAGTGGCTTGCCCAAGACCACAAGGAGCACTTGTGGGACTAGAAACCCCAGTCCTTCCAGCCCAAGGTTGCTGTCCTCTAGTGGGATTTGAACCCCCGACCTTCCGGCCTGAAGTACCTTGCCCCAACCACAAGGCCACTTTCTCTTTCACTTTCACTCCACTTTCTCCTCAGCCATTCATTCTACAGCTCCTCATTACCTCGTCTCACTCGTCTCTCCCTACACTATTCCTCGGAAACTCCACTCATCAGGCAAATCCTTTCTATCTGTCCCTTCCCTTCAATTTCCAACTCCAGATTTTGTTCATTCCACCTTGCTGCTCCATACGTCTGGAAAGAACTATCTGGTAGTTTTCAAATCCAGGCTGAAACCCCACCTTTTTGAGGCTGCTTTTGGATTCTGACCCTTTATTCTCCTCTTTATCATTTGTATAGCGCTATACAAATGATAAGTAATAGTAGTAATAACATGATATCTTCTGGCATTAATGTATCACAAGGCAGAGGTGTTGCCTATAATGGTTCTAGCCATTAAATACTAATTACAAAACAGTAACTCCCAAGTAGTCATCTTCATTAAAATACCAAATATGTGTTGCCTGAAGGTATAGTTGGACAGTTTTAATTATATTACTGATTTACTTTAACTTTTGTTTATGTTGAGTGTGCATAATATTTAAATACTGTAAGCTTATTTCTTCTTTATGATCACATCAGTCCTATGGAAACTGAATAGGGAGATGATGGACTTTTTAGGAAAAGAGTACATGTAAGCTTTTCTTACTATAATTTATTGTCCCAGGTAGCAAACTTTATAATACTTTAATTCTCTACTGAGTAATATTCTACCTAATTCTAGATAATGTAAGAGCTAATGATAATATATGCACATTGTTTTCATTTCCAAATCAATGAGCAAGCACAGAACGACATTTATCCATGGGTCTTAATGACCTTGAAGCTCTTCCTAACTTTAAAATTACAATAAAGAGAGATAATATCAAGGGCACCAACATTTTTTGGCTGAGTGGATATTATGTTTCGCAGCGCACCAAGCTGTCACTGTCAATCAGAGCATTTGCACAAGTGCTGACAGGGCACATTTTGAGTCTCCTTTTCTCAGCCAAATCAAAGCCTGATTTGAATACTCAGCAGACTAATTGAAAATTGAACAGAAAGGTATCGTTACAGATATGTAGTTTTCATTAATAGCAATGGCATATTTTTCTCTATGATAAAACATGACTCCTATAGAAGTATATGATAAAAGCAATGGGGGTCATTTCTGAGCTATGCATACACTGCCTGTACGTGCGGGATCAATGTGTATCTCACAAAAACACCCAAAGCCGTATTCTGAACCTTTGCGGCCCTGCACATATATGGCACTTACATGGGGATCGCAGAATGGGGGTGGGAAGAGGCGGAACAGGGGAATGGTCAGCTATGGAGACAAATAAAACGTATTGCGATCACACCCATGTATGTCTGCAGTCGGCCCCGCAGATGTCCAGGTTATACCTGCAAAACCGTGGAATAAAGGTAGGACAGAAATATTACTGTTGCTCGCCCCAATGCTGCCAATAGTGGTGACTAGATGTCTAACCTATGCTGTGCACTGGTGTGACTGCAGTCTGGAAAACCACAACATGCAGTGTTACAGAACAGAAAGCAGAGGCGAGAGAGGGTGTACGTCAAAGCAGCAGAAATAAACTCCTACAAATGAATGCAGTAGAGCATTGGTGCTCAATCTGACCATGCTGACATGTGCTGTGTGAGCTAAAGGTAATCATAAAAGAAAAAAACCTCCAAATTTGTAATGACACACTATAAATCAAAAGACTAAAGTCAAAACATAATGCCCGTGAGTCCGTTTAGAGAAAAAACAAGTTTTCACCATTAATGTTTTTCTGTCGGGATCCACCGACCTGAGACGGGGAGAGGAAAAGCTCCCCTCTCTACGTCGGTAGAAGCCTTTTATTTATTTTCAAAAAAGTAAGCAGTAGTGAAAAACACTTATCTGAGAGAGTGGACCAAATCTTTTCATCAAAAGGGCGTCAAGATTTCTGACAACGACATGCATGTTTCAAGCCCAAAAAGAGCCCTGTATCAAGCGAACTCAGCAAAATTGTGCGCCCTTGAAAAACGCCAAACTCAACGGATGATTTATAACATCATGGAACTGCTGAATGGTTGTTAGAAAACAGCGTCACCAAAAAGGGGGCAGAGCCCAAAAGACGTCATCAGAGAATCCCCAAAGAAAGGGGGATGACCAGACAAGAAGCCCAAAGATCAATCAAAGGAAATTACAATAAACTCCACCAGTCATACTCCAAGTTCAAACCCGTAGGCAATACAGTTTGTAATTGAAAAATCCAGCATTGTTCACAACGTTGAAGCGCTTTCTCCCGATCGCCCCCCCGAGGGTCAAGGGGGACCAAATCAATTACTCTCTAGCGAAGATCTCCAAACGAATGTTGATGCAGAAGGCAGTGTTCCACCAGAGGGGCCGAAAGGGTCTTAGTAGCTATTCGTGATGCATGTTCGCCCAAACGGATCCTAACCGGGCGGATGGTTCTGCCAATATAAGACAAATTGCAAGGGCAGGTAATCATATAAACCACAAAGGGTGTTAGACAAGTGGAATGACCCGTGAATGAAAAAGACCTGCCTGAGTACAAATGTGTCCATTGAACCCCTTCTTCGGTGGAAGCACAAAATCTGCAAGTTTGACACGACCAGTGGCCTGGACGACGATCATCAAGCGTGGGAGAATCAGGTAAAAGAACTGCCCGCACCAATCGGTCCGGAATATTCCTGCCCCTAGTATAAGCCAAATGTAGGGGTTTTTGAAAACAAGAATGTATATGTAAGACTCCCCAGTGTTTCTTCAAGAGGGCAGTGACCTGTGCAGTGTGTTGCGTGAAAGGGAGAACTCCTGTAACTTTGTCCAAATCTTCAGCCCGGGAGGCATCAGGAGGGAGGCCAGGACCCCCGAGGAGCCACTCTCTATGAGAGAACCGAGCCCATACATATGCTCGACGAATCACCGCCATAGGATATCCACGATCCACAAGACGGGCTCGCAGGGCCCGCGCCTGGCTCTTAAAATCCATCAATGAAGAGCAGATTCGGCGTAGTCGCAAGAACTGGCCAAATGGGAGGCCCCTCCGCAAAGAGGAAGGGTGATGGCTATGATAGCGCAAAAGATTATTTCGATGGCTCGGTTTCCGAAACAGTGAGGTAGTTAGGAGACCGCCTTGCTTTTGAACTAGAACATCCAAAAATTCTATTTTCTGGCCATCAACATGCACCGTAAACTGGATGTTGGGCTTGATGCCATTCAGCCAACCCACAAAAAGAAGCAACTGGTCCTGAGTAGAAGACCAAAGCAAAAAAATGTCATCCAGAAACCGAAGCCATAAACGAACGTACTGAAATGCTGGAGCCAAATAGATAAAACGCTCTTCCATATCAGCCATTGAGGGAGCAACGGTAGCCCCCATCGCGACCCCATGGCATTGTTGGTAAAATTGGCCTTGAAAGACAAAGTAATTCCTAGTCAACACCAATCTAGTGATGTCCAAAGGAAAAGCTTTCGGGATCCGAGAAGGCGCTGTATTAAAGGCGGACTCCAACAGAGACAAGGCATCCTCCTGATGGATGTTGGTATACAATGCCACTACATCCAGTGTCACCAAAAGATAATCATCCAGAGGTTCATTGACCTCAGACAAAAGAGTCAAAAAATGTGATGTGTCACGCAAAAAGGACTTAACACGCCGGGCCTCCTGCCTCAGGAAAACATCACTAAATTGAGATAAAGGCTCAAGAATTGAACCTCTACAGGACACAATGGGTCGCCCCGGAGGGGCTGATAAGGATTTATGAACTTTAGGAACCGTGTACAGGACCGGGATTCTAGGATGGCGTTGTGACAAAAAAGATGCTTCCCGTGACGTGATCCATCCATGAAGATGCGCGTCCTCCACCAAAGACCGAATCTGCAGCTGCAACTGCGGAGTAGGGTCTGCTGGCAGCAATTTATAATAACGAGAGTCTGACAATTGGAACAGGATGCCCTCCAAATACGCTGAGCATGCCTGGACCACCACGGCCCCACCTTTGTCTGCCCCCCTTATAACCAGATCCGTATTAGTAGCCAGCTCTTTAAGGGCAGACCGCTGTGCGTTGGATACATTTGAATATCGAGAGGTAAAAGTTTTCTCACGTTCTGAGAGTTCATGCAACACCAAAGATTGGTAAACCAGTACAGCTGGGTCGGGCACACCCGGAGGTACCCAACTAGAGGAAGGCTGCACAACGGAACCATCTGTGTTAGTCTGACCAGAAAAGTGGCAGAGAATCCGCAATTTCCGAAAAAAGTGAAATAAAGCGACCCGCATATCAAACGGGTCATAGGGGACTGTAGGAACAAAGGAGAGGCCGAGATCCAACACCTCCAGCTGGGCTGGGGTTAAAACCACCCCGGAGAGGTTGAGGACTGCTGTTGTCGGCGCGTTCGCTGCCTGGTGTTCGGGGGTTCCCAACGGTCGTCGGAATGGGGCCGGCGGGCACGACCCCCTCCATGCCGCCTCCCCGAAAACCCCTTGAGGAATAAGTAGATCCTACAGACTTCGTGCCAGTCTTTGAACCTTCACTCGAATCAGTGTCCTCAGAGGAATCAGCAAAAGTAACCCGCTTTTCTGGAAAGGACTCAGAGCCCTCAGGGTCCCCCACATCAGCCTTCTCATACATCCAGCGGTACACCTGATCTGCCTCATAATCACTCTTGTCTCTTTGAAACTTATTAGACTTGAAAGCCCGCAAATTATCAAAAAACTTTGAAGTTGACGATCCATATCTTCCAGTTTAGTGGAAAGAAGTTCCTCACCCAACGACATTTGAAGGGAAATCTTCATCTCAGACACCTCCTGGGTAATGGTTGTTTCTTCCAACGCGGTGCGATCAATAATAAGTGCTATTAAATCAAAACTGCATTTATTTAAAATGCAGTTCCACTTAGAAACAAACTCTGTGTCCGCTGAAAATAACTTTGGAGCCCGTGGCATCCGGAGGCCCCGAGGAATAATGCGGGTTTTTAAAAATTGGAGCATGGCTGCCCCATGAAGCTGAGCACGTATACCTCATTTCCGTAGGGATTTTAACTGGGAGAGCATAGACTGGTGCTTGTCAGACTCAGAAACCACTGAGTCAAAGATAGATTTTCTTTGTCGCAACTTGTCCAGGTATTCTTCAGTGAACGCAAACGTATCAGCAGCCATGAGAAAATCAAAAAGGTCAAAAGTAATCATAAAAGAAAAAAACCTCCAAATTTGTAATGACACACTATAAATCAAAAGACTAAAGTCAAAACATAATGCCCGTGAGTCCGTTTAGAGAAAAAACAAGTTTTCACCATTAATGTTTTTCTGTCGGGATCCACCGACCTGAGACGGGGAGAGGAAAAGCTTTTTGGTGATGCCGTTTTCTAACAACCATTCAGCAGTTCCATGATGTTATATATCATCCGTTGAGTTCGGCGTTTTTCAAGGGCGCACAATTTTGCTGAGTTCGCTTGATACAGGGCTCTTTTTGGGCTCGAAACATGCATGTCGTTGTCAGAAACCTTGACGCCCTTTTGATGAAAGGATTTGGTCCACAATCTCAGATAAGTGTTTTTCACTACTGCTTACTTTTTTGAAAATAAATAAAAGGCTTCTACCGACATAGAGAGGGGAGCTTTTCCTCTCCCCGTCTCAGGTCGGTGGATCCTGACAGAAAAACATTAATGTTGAAAACTTGTTTTTTCTCTAAACGGACTCACGGGCATTATGTTTTGACTTTAGTCTTTTTATTTGTGTGAGCTAAAGGGGCACAACTAGGGCATCCTACCAATGCCCACATCCTGGATATGATGCTGGTGATGGAGTCCTAGGACCCCATGTGAAAATGTAAGCCCGGATATCGGTGCTACGTGCAGCACTCAGCCAACTGGAGTGTTGCGCTCCGCACAGTGGATTTCTACAAAATGCACTATGCAATGTGCACAGTCCCCTGGTGCAGATAAGGTCTTATATAATTCCTATTGAAACACTATACTAGGGATATCTTACGCCATTGGCTACATGGCACATATCTTGTGCACAGGTCACTGTTGCGGTCGTTTACTTATGTGGGCCTATGATGTACAATGTCAATATTGGATTTGACCCTTGAAGCCAATATACTGGAAGGGCTGTTCGGGCCTACTGCAGCTCTGTAGCAGATTGAGGTCCGCCATTGTAATTATTGTGTATGTAGGAAGCTGAATAGAAATGCAGTGAGCAGGTATGATGCTGACTTGGAAGTACTGAATGCGATGGTTCCCAATCCCTCAGCTAAGACATTCAGTTCTTCAGGCAGATGACTGTTTCTATGGGGCTGGAAGTGACAGTGCATATGTGTGCATGGAGGGGGGGTCTAGATTGCTCATCAGCATATCCGGGGGGGGGGGACAGGTATGCCTGGCAGGTACCTGGACCATAGGGCTGTCTGCAGCATCACCGGGTGCCAATGCATACAGGTAGGAATGCACAGGATGGTTCTGCAATCACTTCCCTGGCCGGACACTTTCCTATAACTACGCAGGGGACCTCAGAGGAGGGGGGGGGAGAGGAGGGTATGCAATGGTGCGAATCACAGTACACCATTCCCAGCTGCACCAGCATCAGCTACAAACAAAGGTGTCTGTGTGGTGCTTGCACTGCTGACTGCTGTCATTCCATGGGGGGCCTGTTCTGCTGGGATCGTGTCCTTACTTAGCATTGTACAGTCGTGTTTCTGAGCCGTTCACAATATGCATACCTCAGGGGGGTGTCTACTGCCATGTCTGTAGTGCCGCACTGCATCTTGTGCCAGTAAGTTCACTCTCTACCCATTTTCCTGCTGCAGCACTGTACACGGCGAGTGCTTTGTAGTGGTCTGGGCATGCCACGGACTGGTTTCTATTGTCTAATTCGCATCCACCTGTGAGCCTCATCATCTTACATTGTCATTCAGCCTCAGAATAGATGTGTCTGTGCCCATAGAAGCTTCACAGCTGCCCATTTTGAAGGGGGATGTGGCCATTCGCAGGTATATCACGGAGACAGGCAGGGTCCCAGACATACATCTTTTCGGAATACGGTGAACGTGGGGACGTACAATGCCATCTTTGGCATATATCCATCTTCGTACATCGTGGCACTATATGCGGGCCGCACCTAGCATGTCTTTGTGAGAGATTCTGTGCACGTGGCTGTGTATATCCCGGCTTGTGCAGAATTGGGTTCTATTTCTGCGCATTTCTATTTGGACATGCCCACAGCTCGGATGTGCACGTTTTTGGAATTGGCCTCCACATCTTCACAAAATATTCTTCATACTTAAAAAGTAGCAAACTGGAAGGTATAAACATTCAACTTATTTTCATAAGAAGTTTAGAGATTTCTATTTTTTAAGGCCTAGTACTATGGCCAAGTAGTTAAAGAGATGGCAATTTTCAAAAGTTATTTCCAGGTATAGGAGTGGAGGAGCTTCCTAGTGGTTAGAGTGGTGGCTTGGTAACCAAAAGACAAGGGTTCAGTTGCCACTGGCACTCCTTGTGGCCTTGGGCAAGCTACTTTCCCTTCCATTGCCTTGGAAGAAAGGTCTGGAAATCTACTTCTGTTCACACCTTGCCAAGAAAACCCAAAGCTTGCTAGATTTCCAGGCATCAGCATTGACTCAACGGCTTGCATTGCATTTGCCTCTCCAAGCATATAATGGCATTTTGCCTGTGGGAATGGGTTCTTTGACAATATTCCTTTCCCAGTTTGGATAAAATTACAATGCACACAATTTTACATGTATCATTTAGCTGCATTTCCTTTGGAAACCTTAAAGTCAGGGCTTGGCAACAACATGCATAGTTATAGCTGGAAAAAGTAGAAAAAACAGGCAAAAATCTCCAGTGCTTTCTGCAAAGACAATAATGAGATCAGCATTTCACTTTGATTATTTGGGCAAACTCCATGAGTTAAATTTTCTGTGGAATTTTCACCATATTATTGCCCCCTGTAAAACCTTTAAGGCGAATTTGAGAGAAGCTTGATTGATTATAGCCTCTGGGGTACCAAGCAAGCAAGCTTTCAGAGAGAAGTTCCCCTTTGAAAATGTATGCTGACAGACAATGCATGTAGAAAAGTACCTGTGGGCTCTATACCTGCTGTAAGGTCCATAAAATGTACCTGCCGTAAAGTAAGCATGGGTATATAAAAATGAAAACCCTATGTGTACTTTCCATTTTTGATATATGTACTTTTACCAATTGGCGGAAGGGGAGCCAGTTATTCCTACACTTAGCACCAGTTTCTCCTCCTGCCTTCCCTTGTTCCCACTCAATGTGAAAAAAGATGGCCCCTAACTCTTCCATGCTACATCTAGCTTTGAGATTTGCCAAGGTCCTTGTGATCCAGACTGAAACAGGATGCTGGGCCTGATGGACGTTTAGTCTCAGTCAGTACGGCTGTTTTTTATTTTCTCTCTCTTTCATCTGATGTGAAAAGGACAGACTTTCTGAACCGCCATTGCTTCTTCCTTACCCATCAAACAGAACTCTAAGACTGTAGGACCTCGCCCTCCTTCCCAACACTATGGAATGAGTGCATATGATAGTAGAGCGTCCTTATTTCACTAGCAGGAAGGATACAAGATACCACCTGACATCAGTATGGCTGACTGTTCAACTGCACCATCTATGCTATGCACATTTCAGCACATGAAGAGCTGAAATGCTATTCGGCAGTGAGACCCTTCTGCCACTCTTGCAGGGGAAGCGGAGACTTTAATAA
Organism: Ichthyophis bannanicus; assembly: GCA_033557465.1. NCBI lineage: Eukaryota > Metazoa > Chordata > Amphibia > Gymnophiona > Ichthyophiidae > Ichthyophis > Ichthyophis bannanicus. Next base: position 450,427,412 of record CM066038.1, on the reverse strand, counting down.
GAATGTGCACTGGAATTTTTTTTATTTCATTGTTTTCTAAAGTTTCCTTTTTTCATTTGCTTTCTTTTCAAAAGTGTTTTATACTGGGTATTTTCTTCGTTATTAGTGCATACAATAATATTCTAGTCTACTTAGCGCATTCTACTGTAAATATAAGTAGTGCGCACTAAATAAGTATAACACCTGCCGTATATGCTGCTATCGTCAATGACAAAAATTAATTTGTTTTTTAAAATGTCATTCCTGTTTGAAAATAATAAGAAAGAATGTAAGATATATTGTTGACCAATCTTGTGTCATTCAAAGAACTGCAAATCCCTACATCAATCACAAGTACATATGCTGGAGGGATGTGGGATGGAGACGCTCGGCGGTCATTGTGTGTCAGATTAGCGGGTAAAAGGAGGAAGTAGCAAATGGAGGGAGAGCTCAAGGGGACACGCTGGTTTCTTACCCAATACTATACATGCAGAGGAAGTGATCCCAGTAAGCTTCTTCGGTACGTTTCTCAGTGGTCAGATAGTCCGATTATGTTTTGAAGCGAAATTTAGCTTTGGATTTGGATTTTAGCTAACTAAGCTGATAGGATAAATTTTTGCCACACTCCAGTCCATTAATTTGTGACTGAAAGGTATGCTAGAGATTGGCTGGATATCGAATCGGTCAGCAGTATACTGAAAACTGCCCCATTCGACTGGCTCCCAGTGAAAGCACTGCTGAAAGCAATGGTGCAGTCACCTATACAGATTTCAGTCAAACTGTCTCAAATATAGATCATGTCCACCAAGAAGGAGTAGCTTAGTGGTTGGGACAAGTTGCCTCAGGCTGGAGAACAGCAACCTTGGGCTGGAGGGACTGGGGTTTCTAGTCCCACAGCCACTCCTTGTGGCCTTGGGCAAGCCATTTAACCCTCTATTGCCTCTAGTACAAAACAGATTGTGAGCCCTTCAGGGACATGGGAAATATGTACTGTACCTGAATGTGCACAGCTTTGATGCGGTATGCAAGAGCATAAATAAATATCAAGAATTATAGTTTTGTACCTAGAAATGAAGAAAATTGAATGCTGTTATACACAGGGGTATTAAAGGGACATTGTCAAATTATTTGTTTATCTTTATGAATACTAGTGCCTTACTTAATGTAACTGGAGAGCGAGGAGTCATTATTACTCGTTCAACATATCCATCCAGTGGAAAATGGGCAGGACACTGGCTTGGCGACAATACTTCTGCTTGGGACCAACTTTTTAAATCTATTATTGGTAAGAAGTTGTTTACTGTCAACATGAATTATATCAGTTCTAGTTGGTAGATTAGAAATTGCTGACTGGTGATGACTCTCCCATTTCAATGGGTTTATGGGTAACATGGCCATTGTCACACTTCAGCACCCTCTGGTATATATAGGCGGTTGCCTAGGAGGGGTTGGCATGTGATGCATAGGGGAATACATATTTATAAACCTTCTAAGTGCTGCAGCCTGGTGTCCGTTGTAGTTGTGGTCCAAGTAAACACAGCAAAGGCCTCCGTGGGTTTAACAATAACTTTATTGCCGCACAGGAGTTTGGTGAACTACTTCCCCAAACACAGACAAAAGATGGTGCTACGCAATTGTGTCAAATAAAAGTCCAAGAATCCCCTGATGCTTCTCAGGTACAAACTCAAAGCAAAACATTCAGCTTTCAAACTTCCTTCAGCTTCAAATACAACAGCTGTTTCTCTCCACTGGCATTGCTTTCATATACATGCTTTAAACACAGGAAAACTTTCACAGCCTTGTACTTCTCTTCACAGCTGAATTAATTAGGCTTGAGTTTCCCACAGGCAGAACGCTGCCTTTCTCCGTGGAAACTCAAGTTATAGCAAATAGGCTTTCTCAGCACTTCTATAGGATATCTTTGTACAGCTTTCACTCCTTTTACAGGATACACTTATATGGCTTTCACTCCTTATAACAAACCCCACAGTCCATAGCTGATCCACTGCTATCACTTAATGGTGCATCAGTTTGCATGTCCTCCAGCTCTGGGTCTGCTATGTCCTTAAGACCTGGGTTAAGGGAGTCTACAGACTGCCACTGCTTAATTAGTGCTTTAAGCTCCTTCCGTTTGTTATCTCTAAAATATCTAGGCACTTGTAAGGATTCCAAATCACCAGCACCTTTTAAAACATCACAAAAAGGGCTCACCTTCCTTCTGGTCTGCCTAGTATATGCTTTCTGGTTGAGAGGCAAACATTTCCCTTGATACTGCTTCACTAGTTCTTTTAGCACAGCGTGCTCTTCAGAGTCTAACTCTTGCCCGTGTCTGTGCTGCCTGCAATTAGTAACTTGCTGAAAGGCACCTGGGCTATACTCAGAGCTAGAACTCCTGTCACGTTCTCTGTAGTATGCAAACTTTTGCAGTCTTTTGAATGGGACTTTCTCTCTTCCCAATCTCTCCTTTATAATTCTGGCTTTGAGAGAAGATTCCAGAGAACTACTCCTATCCCTTCCAGGCAAGGTATCTGACCTTTTCCCCTGAGGTTTAAAATAGTCTCTGACCTGTTTTTGTTTGCTGTGCAGCTCACGGTAGTTCCTTCCTGGAAGCTTTTTCAGACGGCACTCCTGAGACCTGGCTGTCTCTCTGCAGTCTGGCCAGCAACTCCCCAAGCACCTTGTGCCAACTGGGTATCGGATGCTCTTGGCTTTGCTTCTCCTGGTCCCCAGATCTTTCCCTGGATCTGACTCTCCTGGACCTTCCTGGAACTGCTCTCTTTCTCCTTGCTGCTCATGGAACTCCACGTAGTGTTCTCTCTCTCCTTCCCCCTCTCGCTCTCTTTCCAGTTCCTGTTCTCGTTCTATCTGACTAACAGTTGCTTCCTGGTTATGTGAACAGGGCTGCCCTATCAGGTGTGACTCCGCCCCTTTTCCTCCCACGTCAGCTCCCTGGGTTTGCCTGAAGCTAGGGTGTGGCTCTCTTTCTGCTTTCCTGTGCAGAACAGCTTTCAGGGCTGAATCCTTAACCCTTTCCTGACCCGGTTTACTGACAGCTTCTGAGGACAAAAAGTGTTTTAAACCCCTGTTTTTAGGTTCTGCAACCTCTGCCTTGTCACACCATGCACAGACCAAACCAATTTATGACTTTATTTTTTCCAGTTATGTCTTTCAGAAACATCTGTTTTATCAGTAAAACATGAGATGATATTTGATATAAATCTCGAAAATGGTATGCTACCTAGCTCTTGCTTCTGATGCCTAGTACAGAGGCAATCATTGGTCAATCAAGATTATATTAATCTCATACAATATCTTACAGTAACTGAGGTATTACTGAATATCTCATTATTCTCTGCCAATGTCTGTATTAAGCTGGCCATAAATAGCAACACACTAATTAGCTTATTTTTAAAACATTTCACCTTCCTATATGATGGTTTAGTAAAGTCAATTAAAATCAAAGCTACAGGTTTGGTTGAGGTTGCAGATCTTCAACAATCCTTTAATGCCCTATGTATACTCAGCCATTGCAGTGGGGCACATCTAGCATCAGCCTACTTCAAGTTACACCAATAATAATGATAAAATCAAGAGCAGACGTATTCAGAAGCATGTAAAGCATCAGGTATCACTGGCATGAAATTCAAAAATTCCAGGAAATAATGATTTGTCTTTTCTTAAAATTGCCTTTTCCATTAGACCAGTCGTGATTTGATGGCTGTCATATGATAAACAAAGTGATTTTTGCACTTAACGCATGTTTAGCATGAAGACTAATGTGCATTAAGTGGAAAGCCTCTACAGTAACTTCCGGGGCCATGACCAGCATAAGAACATAAGATATGCCATACTGGGTCAGACCAAGGTCCATCAAGCCCAGTATCCTGTTTCCAACAGTGGCCAATCTAGGTCATATATACCTAGCAGATTCCCCAAAAGACACAGGTTCCACAATGCTTGTACTGGGTCAAGCATTGATATCCTGGGTCCCTTCTTAATAATGGTTTATGGACCTTTCCTCCAGGAACTTGTCCAAACCTTTTTTAAACCCAGCTACACTAACAGCCTTTACTACATCCTCCGGTAACAAATTCCAGAGTTTGATTACACGTTGAGTGAAAAAATATTTTTTTTTTTAGTCTTAAATAGTTTACCCTGTAGCTTCATTACATGTCCCCTAGTCTTTCTATATTCTGATAATGTAAACAATCTATCTAAGTTTACCCGTTCCACTCCGTTCATTAATTTATAGACTTCTATCATATCTCCCCTCAGCCGTCTCTTTTCCAGGTTAAAGAGCCCTAACATTTTTAGCCTTTCTTCATAGGAGTATCCTTCCATCCCCTTTACCATTTTGGTGGCTCTTCTCTGAACCTTTTCTAATATCGCTATATCCTTTTTAAGATACGGCGACCAGAATTGCACACAATATTCAAGGTGTGGTCTCACCATGGAGCGATATAGAGGCATTATAATATCTTTTGTTTTATTTTCCATTCCTTTCCTTATGATACATAGCATTCTATTTGCTCTCTTGGCCGCCGCTGCACACTGGGCCGAGGGTTTTAACATGGTATCCACAATGACGCCTAAATCTTTTTCCTGGGTGGTGGTTCCTAATGTGGAACCTTGCATGTTCCTGACAGTTAATGCGTGGACAAGTACTCTACCTACTGAACTGAACTCATGATATACACCCCAGTCAACCTCGACAACACCAAAATAACAGACTGTATCAAACATATGTCCAGCTGGTTTCAAGACAACAACCTGACTATCAACTACAACAAGACTGAGGCACTACTCATCACCCTAAACATCAGCTTCATACCTCCACCCTCCATCAAGGTCAACAACACAACAATAACATTAAAGACGGACGTGAAATACCTTGGAGTGACGCTCAACAAAGAACTAAACCTACAGTCACACATCAGCAGAACCACCAAAAACGCACACCTCAAGATGAGACTAATCAGACGCCTCAAACCCCTCCTCGCTCAAGATCTTTTCCGCACAGTCTGTCAAGCACTAATAACTCCCATCCTAGACTTCTGCAACCCAATCTGTATTGGCCTAACCAAACAGTCACTCAGGCCATTGCAAATAGCTCAAAACATGGCTACATGCATTATATCAGGCTCAGCAAGAAAAGACCACATCACCCCCATTCTAAAACTCCTCCACTGGCTCCTAATCAGCTCCCGCATCAGGTATAAGACAGTCTTAAACATATTCAAAATCAAACACCGGACCTCAGCACTCAGCCTACAACCACTCATACAACCCGACATCAGCACAAGACCCAGGAGGAGAGGCACCTCTGACACCATCAGCACACCAAAAGACTTCACCGAGGTTCGCAAGAACACCAAAAGAAGAGCACTATCGATGGCGGCACCTGCAATATGAAACGCCCTCCCTGACGAACTATGATCGACAGAAGACATTAAGGACTTCTGAAAACAACTCAAGACAATGCTCTTTATTGAGCATTACGGCGAGAGCACATAATGGTGCCCAACAGCTCCTGGACGAACACCAGCCCTCCCCCCACCCTTTTGCCTTGTACAGAACATTGTATAAAGGTTCATGCTGTAAATAGCTCACCTCGAATCAACGCCAACTTACACACACACACATTCACTGTATAACACTGCAGGATAACGCAAATGCCAATATAATTCGATTGGTTGCTGTGTACACCGTCTTGATTGAAGGATAAGGCGTGATATAAATACTTTTAAATAAATAAATAAAATAACTTACATCTACCTACTGAGTTGGTGTTAGGTGAACCTGTGCTAAGGGTAACATTGACACAGTGCAATAGGCATCCCCTTTCTCACCATGCCCACTGTCCTTCTCTAACCCACCCATTCGGCACCCTCACACACAGCTGATAGTTAGCATGAAAACTTGCATGAGTTAGCTGCCATGCCCCCTGCAGTAATTGTTACTACAAGCTCGAGCCCCAAAGTATCACTTCCGAAACCAATTTTAAAAATTGCAGCTATGAAAAAAAGAAAAAAATAGTCATTATTTTAAAACTGCATTGTTTTTGTTACAGGTATGCTGGAATTTAGCCTTTTTGGAATATCATATGTAAGTATTTCTATGTAATGTTGCATTTGAATTGTTTTTAAATGGTCCAAGGAATTCATGGCATTCATATCTAATGATTCTTTATGTTTTAGACTGGAGCAGATATCTGTGGGTTCTTCAAAGATACTACTTATGAACTGTGTGCCCGATGGATGCAGTTAGGAGCCTTTTACCCATTTTCCAGAAATCATAATAGCAAAGACAATGTGGTATGTTTGCAGTACAATATCTGTGGAGTGTATGTGTCTAAGAACCTCGTTTACTAAGGGGTTTCCTGTTTTCCTATTAGAAGCAAAGCTCATTGTCACATTTCAGAGTTTAAATACATAAGGAAGTAGGAACCTACTTTGAGTCATTTGAACCCTGGCAAGGACTGAGCACCTAAATCCAAGAACCTATACCTAGTTTCACTAGGCATCTAAATTTAGGTGACTAAAAGTGAGAAACTACAAGGACAGAGCTAGGGTAGGATTAAAGTTAGGCATCTAACACTGATTTTCAGCACTATGTATGGCGCTTACATTCCTAAATATAGGCCAAATTTAGGGACCTAATAAATATAGGTATGTTTTCAATTGAAACCAGGCTCCTAAATACAGCTGAAGATCTTCCTTATTTTAGATGCTTAAAACTAAGGCATCTAAGGGGCCCTTTTGCTGTGTGCTATGCAGTTAACATGCATTTTAACGCATAGTACCATTTGCATGTGCCTGCAATACTAGCGACCATGTGTTAAAAGCAACCAGCATGGTAAAATTCTCACCTTAACAGCAGGGATTGGGAAGTTTATAGACAGAGAATGGGTATGCACTGTGCATTATGGTTTGCACATGGTACTTACTGTGTGCCAACTCTCAATTTTTCAGTAAACTTGGGTGCACCTAAAGCCACCTCAAGAGGGGCATTGGAACGAACCCATAGGATATCTAAAGGAAAAAAGGGGACTGTTGCAGTTGTTGATATGGAAGGACAGACTAGATAGGCCATGTGGTTTTTTTCTGTCATCGTTTTTCTATGTTTCGTACTAATAGCAGGTGAACTTAATGCACAGTAAGCAGCTTTTGAGTGTGGTAACTGTAGGAAACATGCTGGGCATGCCCCAGGTAGCGCATGGTCTTTGCATGTTCCATGCATTCGGTTTTGCTCCTAATGCATAGTAAGCGCAAAAACACACTGAGCTTAGTGCATTTTTTTGAAAATCAAAGCTTTTCCTAAATTAGGTACCTTGAAGAAGACATAGGTTGTGATACCTACAAAAACTATTTTCTCCAGGACCAATAAGGTTACTAGACCTCAGTCTTACTAGACAAAAGACAAAGCACCGTGCTACACATTCTTACAATTCTGGAGCTCAAGTAGAGTCTTTGTATTGCCTTAGGAAGAATGAATTGAAAACATTGTGGTCTTTATCTGCCATCATATTCCTATTCCACTTAACGATGGACTACTATTTGAAATATTTATACAAAACAAAGCTTCTACATGTCACGTTTACTGGAAAAGCCAGACAAAAATGGAAACTCTTTTGCTTATAAGAAAACCTTTAGAAATAGTAGCTACCCCTTTTAATGAAATCCATATGTTTTATCTTCTTTTGTCTGTAAAGAACAAATGTGACTGTTGAATATAAGCTTAACATATTAGAAAGGAGCTACCAAAAAAAGAGTCATCTTAAAAAAAAAAAATTGCCAAAGCCTATATCGAGAAATGAAAATAAAAAATGCATGTTCTTTAATTACCTTTTCATGCTCGGTACATTTAAATTGTTTGAATAGCATACATCAAATGGATTACGCTCTTTGTTTGCAAGGTTTATTTGCTAATGAAATACCGTTTAATAGGAAGTTTAAACTCAATGAACATTCAAAAGTCAGTTATCACGTACTTGCAATTCTTACCTAAATCACTAAGGTATTGTTTAGCAAATGAATGTTCCCTTCTATCACTCATTAAAACTTCTGATCTCTTTGAATGTCTTGAATGCTGCCCTGTAGAAAAGGAGGATAATAAATTGCATTCCACAAAATGTGTCACATATTCAGCTCAACTTTGCAGGTTGTCTCTAGTATCCATGTGCCACTTTGCATACTCTTCACACTCAGGAAGCACACTGAAAGATGGTAGTACGTTATTCAAAAAATGAGTGCCCTAAATGTTATTGCAAACATTATAACCATAAAGTGTTACTTTTTTTTCTTATTAATGTGCACTAATTCACTGTTAATGTTATTTTAGCACAGGTCCTGTGTTATTCATTGGGACCTAGATATAAATAACGCATATTAACATTTGTGCAGCTTAGTAACTAGATCTTTAAAGAGATTATTTCAGAAATATTTCATGTGTGAATCTCATACCCACATAAAACAACTATTTCAGCAATTTGCTGTTTATATTGAGAGATCAATGCCATGCAGAGTTTTCAAGGGGGCATGGCATGGGCTGGCCAAAAATCTGGAAATGCATGTAGAAGAAAAAAAATCTGCATCAAATTTTGTGCCTTCCTTTGAGGCACAAGTGCCAGCTACCCATTTAGATCTGGGGTCTAGAACAAAGGAATAGATACAATACCCTAATTAGACCCTCTCCCAATCCCTCTGATGCACACTTTAACTCCTTTCTCCCTGAATTCCTCCCCTGACACACAACTTAAACTACCACCACCCCAACATCACTCCATCACCCCCTTTCCCCTTAATAGGAATTTGGTTTCTTGTGCATAGTACTGCGAGATTACCACTAGGGGTTAGAGGTTCCATTTGAACCTGTGTGCTAATGGGGTAGGAATATTCAGGGATCACCCCTGCACCTCAGTAGACACCAAGAAAATCCCTGCTAACAGATGTAATGTTGTTGGGGGGTATAGTTGGTAGAAGATGTATTTCCTGTTCTTTCACCATCCCCTTTAAGAAATAGTAGGCCCAACTCAGGGCCTGCTATCTGCCTCCCTGCAACCAGAAATCTGTGATGTTCCTGGTTATTATAACACATAATTGGTGGGATTTGGATCCTCTTTTCTTTCAGCATCTTCATTTCTAAGACCTCTGCTGACGTACCAGCATTAAATACATGTGCACTCCTACACATGCTAATATGTAACCTAGTCACATAGTAAATGTTGGCAGATAAAGACCAGTATGATCCTCTTGGTCTGCCCAGCAAGATGGCTAGAATAGTTGTACCCACTGCTCCATGCAGGTCACCCCACATCTATTTATTGAAGTACTATATAAAAGATATTTAAGTTTGTTTTGATTTCATCCTCTTGCTGCTATAAAGGGATCTGTTGTGTCTGTCCCATGCCATCCTGAATTCCGTCACTGTATTTGCCTCCACCACCTCCATTGGGAGACATTCCAAGCATCCACCACCCTTTCAGTGAAAAAGTATTTCCTGATGTTGCTTTCAAGTTTACCGCCTTGCAGCTTCATCATATGCCCTCTAGTTTTACAGCTACCTCTTCTTTGAAAAATGTTTGTTTGTTCATTATTACCCTTTAAGTATTTTAAAAGTCTGTATCATATCTACTCTATCCCTCTTCTCCTCTACGGTATGCATATTTAGGTCTTCAAGTCTCTTCTCATAGTCTTCTGGCGCAGGTTCCAAATCATTTTGGTTGCCTTCCTCTGAACCACTTCAAATCTTTTTACTGTTTATCTTTTGTGATATATGGTCTCCTAAACTGAACACAATACTCTAAGTGATGCCTCGTCAATGACTTATACAGGGATATTATTCCTCACTGTATGCAGCCCAGCATCCTTCTGGCTTTGGTTACTGCCTTGTCACATTGTTTCACCACCTTGAGATCCTCAGACACCAACTTCTTACCCACTATTGCATACAATTCCTTTGGATTTCTGCACTTCTATGCAATAAATCTTAACTGCCATACATTAGATCATTCTTGCAGTGTTTGCAGATCTTTCCTCATGTTGTCCACTCCCTCAAAAGTGTCCACTCTGTCATAAACTTTTGTGTCATCTGCAAAAAGTCAGACTTTTCATAAGAACATAAGATATGCCATACTGGGTCAGACCAAGGTCCATCAAGCCCAGTATCCTGTTTCCAACAGTGGCCAATCTAGGTCATACGTACCTAGCCATTTCCCGAAAAGACACAGGTTCCACAATGCTTGTATTGGGTCAAGCATTGATATCCTGGGTCCCTTTTTAATAATGGTTTATGGACCTTTCCTCCATGAACTTGTCCAAACCTTTTTTAAACCCAGCTACACTAACAGCCTTTACTACATCCTCCGGTAACAAATTCCAGAGTTTGATTACACGTTGAGTGAAAAAATATTTTCTCTTATTTGTCTTGAATAGTTTACCCTGTAGCTTCATTGCATGTCCCCTAGTCATTCTGATAACGTAAACAATTGATCTACGTTTACCAGTTCCACTCCATTCATTAATTTATAGACCTCTATCATATCTCTCCTCAGCCGACTCTTTTCCAGATTGAAGAACCCTAACCTTTTTAGCCTCTCTTCATAGGAGTAGCCTTCCATCCCCTTTACCATTTTGGTGGCTCTTCTCTGTACCTTTTCTAATAACGCTATATCCTTTTTAAGATACGGCAACCAGAATTGCACACAATATTCAAGGTGCGGTCGCACCATGGAACAATATAGAGGCATTATAATATCCTTTGTTTTATTTTCTATTCCTTTCTTTATGATATCTAGCATTCTATTTGCTCTCTTGGCCACCGCTGCACACTGGGCAGAGGGTTTTAACATGTTATCCACGATGACGCCTAAATCTTTTTCCTGGGTGGTGGTTCCCAATTTGGAACCTTGCATCGTGTAACCATAGTTTGGGTTGTTCTTTCCTAGGTGCATAACTTTGCACTTGTCCACATTAAATTTCATCTGCCATTTGGATGCCCAGTTTTCCAATTTATCAAGATCCTCTTGCAATTTTCCACAATTCTCTTGGGTTTTAACAACTTTAAATAGTTTTGTGTCATCTGCAAATGTGATATCCTCACTTGTTATTACCTTTTACAGGTCATTTATGTTTATGTTTATTGAGATTTGATATACCGCTCAGGCCAAAAGGCATTAGAGCGGTTTACAATACTATATCATTCAAAGAAAATAGGAAAAGAACGCCATTTATATGATAAGACAGATTAAAGAGTGGAGACAGTCATACAGGCAAGATAAGGAGATAAACACTGAATAGTTACCACAATACATAAGCACGGACAGTCCAGCCAAAGCCATGTACCTTCCAGCAGCAGACGCCACAGACCAACGCCTCAGGCGCGGGCCCGCAAGGCACGGGCGCGCCCTATGCAACGGCGGATTTTGTGCCGTTCATTGCTGGCTGCTGATTGGCGGCTCATAGGAGGAAGGGGGAGCTCCTGCTCTCACCCCCGACGTGATGGCTACTCTCCTCGCGCCCTCTGCAACGGCGGATTTTGTGCCGTTCATTGCTGGCTGCTGATTGGCGGCTCATTGGAGGAAGGGGGAGCTCCTGCTCTCACCCCCGACGTGATGGCTACTATTTATGAATATGTTCAAAAGCCGCGGACCCAGCACAGATCCCTGGGGTTTCCTTTCAATCCTTCCACAATATCATTCACAAATACATCAAACAGTATCAGTCCCAGGACCACTACTATGCACCTTCTTTTTTCTGAATGAGTTCCATTTACCACCTCCTTCTGTCATCTATCAACCAAACAATTTCTGATCCAGTTCACCACCTTGGAACCCATCTCCAGGCTGCTTAGTTTATTAATAAGGCTCCTATGATGAACAATATCAAAGGCTTTGCTGAAATCTAGGAATATCACATCCATTACATGCCTTCGATCTAATTCTCTGGTCAACCAGGCAAAGAACTCAATCAAATTTGTTTGGCATGATCTTGCTTTGATAAAACTATGTTGCCTTGGATCATGCAATCCATTGGTTTCTAGAAAGTCAACTAAGGCATCTGGTTTCCACAGGAGACATCTCTGCATATCAACCTCTTAGAGCTTTAGGCAATTTTTCTAGCTCTCAGTCTTCCACACCCTGCTCAGCTACAAGACAGTCCTCATCCACACGGACAACCAAGTAGCCATGTTCTACGTGAGCAAGCAGGGCGGGACAGGCTCTGTCGCTTTGCAACGAAGCTCTGAGATTGTGGGCCTTCACCAGAGAGCATCAAATTCATCTCATGGCAGTGTATCTTCCAGGGGTTCAAAACTCTTGGGCAGACAGACTCAGTTGAGTTCTGCTTCCACATGAATGGTCCCTCCATGGGGACCAAATAGCCAGGATCTTCCGAATTTGGGGAACCCCGGCCATAGACCTGTTTGCAAGTCCGTGGAATGCCAAACTTCCCCGGTTCTGTTCCAGGATTCCATGTCAGGGAGTTCAGGCCAGGGTTAGTGTAGCTGTATGTTAGTGTAGCTGGGTTTAAAAAAGGTTTGGACAAGTTCCTGGAGGAAAGGTCCATAAACCATTATTAAGAAGGGACCCAGGATATCAATGCTTGAACCAATACAAGCATTGTGGAACCTGTGTCCCTTGGGGAAACTGCTAGGTACATATGACCTAGATTGGCCACTGTTGGAAACAGAATACTGGGCTTGATGGACCTTGGTCTGACCCAGTATGGCATATCTTATGTTCTTATGTTCAAGAGTATCTCTATTACTTTTCCCACCACAGAAGTAAGACTTACTGGCCTATGGTTTGTCACCTCTTCCCTGCTATCACTTTTGTGAAGAGGTACCATATTAGCCCTCCTCCAGTCCTGTGGAACCTCTTCCGTCTCCAAGGATTTATTAAAAACATTCCTTAAAGGCCCTGTCAGAACCTCTCTGAGCTCGTTCAATATCCTGGGATGTATCCCAGTATCTCAGGATAATGAAAGAGGTCAGAGAGGTTCTACAAAGGACTCTACATACAGAAGATCCTTTTGTAAAATCAGGTGGAATTGAGCAGATCCAATCAGGACATCCCATTCCAGTCATACTGACATATCAAAAATGGGCCTTGAGACTCCATATACTTTATGGAGTGAGGAGAGTTCTAATACCCATTGTGCTCCTGAAAAATCAAATATTCTGTGAAGGTTCTAATATCCATTATTAGTTCACATAGGAACTATCTAGACAGGTTGTGGAACATAATTTTTCAGGACCATATGGGTACCTTCTTCAGATGCGATATCAAGAAACATCATAATTTAAGAACATTGTTTGTTTAAGCACAGGGCTGGTGGAAGGGTACTAAGTGACCTAGGTGAACCCTCAACCTTGTACCCCATTTAATTAACTTTCAGACCCCTAGACCCCCATATCTGAGATTTTGATAATTAAACTCAACAATTATGATCACCTCGACACCATCCCTCAAAACAAAGGGGTATGTTGGTTGTTGTTATGGAAGGACAGACTAGATAGGCCATGTGGTCTTTTTCTGTCATCATGTTTCTATGTTTCTATGTTTACAAAGTAGCGATATCACACGGAGGCTGCTACCACTGCTTTGTAAACCTACCCCAAAGTTGAATATTTGAAAACATGATATCTGATTATGCATTATTAACATAGTGTTCTGGTAAGGGAGGTGTACTTTGTCACCTCCCAGAAGCAGCAATCTCTTAGTTTTGCCTAATGGTTAAGCTGGCTCTGGTAAAGTATTGTTTAATGGTCTGACTGAAGACATTTTTAAATGACAAAATAAAACAAAAATAAAACCCAACGTTCTTTATTTTAATTATTATTTTTTGTTCTCCTATCAGAGACAAGATCCTGTTGCATTTGATGAAGCATTTAAAAATTTGTCTAGGACAGTTCTGAATACACGATACACACTGCTACCCTACCTGTACACACTGATGTTTGAAGCTCATGCTTATGGATCAACTGTTGTGCGTCCAGTGCTGCACGAGTGAGTACTGAAAGCATCATTTCCACACTGCTATGAGGCCTATAATCTGTATTGAAAAGTAATAGAAAGCAAATGGATGAGTCGGCATATGAGATGAAAACAGAGAAATATAGAATACGACAGCATATGAGTCTCATCTGTTCTGCCCAGTGAAACTAGGCACTTAAATTTAGACACCCAAAAAATGAGTAGCTACAGAAGCAGAGTCTGGATGGGATATAAAAGCTAGGTGCTTAGCATTTACTTTCAGTACTAGCCATATAACTTCGTAACCTAAATCTATGAAATTCTAGGCCTACATTTTGACATTTATATGCTTTCAAGCCACCTCTCGTCTTCCATGTTGCTTCAACAATCTGGGTTTTGTCTCATCGGGCCAGCAGTTTTTCAAGTTGAATCCAGGTGCTTTGTTATCATCACCTATGTTTTAACCGCAACTTGTTTCAAACTAGAGAGGCCATGTTGCCTTTCTCCAGTATGAGTTCACTCCCTGTGATCTCAGATCTCAAGGACAAGCATCTCCCAGAAGGTGGATGTAGCACTTGGATATGTTTATGTTTATTTGAATTTGATATACCGCTCAGGCCGAAGCATTAGAGCGGTTTACAATAATATATCATTTGTGGAAATATGAAAGGAACGCCATTTGTAAGATAGGACAGAGTAGAGGACAGAAACAGACAAAAGGATAGGCAAAGAAAAGAAAGGGAACAGCAGGTTACCATAATATATGCGTATGACAATCCAGGCCACATATTCAATGCTCATTTCAGGACAAACGCCATGGGCCAACGCCTAAGGGCCACGCCAAAGGGCCCTCTGGTGAGGCCCTCAGGTGCGGGCCCGCCGGTGGAATGGCGGTTTAAAAGCCGATGGAATGGGCAGGCTCTGTGGAGGGAGGTGGAGCTCCCGCTCTCACCTCTGATGCTGGCTGCTGCTCTCCCCTCAAAGAACACGCTGGTGGAATGGCGGTTTAAAAGCCAATATCATGGATTTGATAGGGCTGGCCCAACCTAGGTGACCACCTTGTTTGTCTAATGGGCCACAGCTTCCGTGGGGAGGCAAAGAACAGGGCATTAAAAGCTAAACAATAGATTCTGACAGCCAGGTGGGGCAAAAGGCTTAAGGTTTGCCTAGAATGCCAACACCTTGAACCAATTCTGGGGCCAGCCGTCAGGATGGGTTCCAAATACATCTTTGAGGATCATATTTAAGCTGACATATTCCATTGCCTTGTGTTCTGATCAGTGGCTGTCCTGCAGTTCAGTTGCTCTTCACCTGGATTTGGGAGAAACCATTTTAAGTATAGGCTTAGTCATGTTGAGCATAATTAGAAAGGAAATTTAGAAAAGTAATATTTGATACGTCTGGCTTTCCAAATTATATATTCCATTTAATTCAAATTCTGTGTACAGAGAAATGTTAAATGGGCATTCGTTTTTAGTTTGTACCTAAATATTTACTTGACTTGTAAGTTCATGTTGGATTCTATGCTAGTGCAAATTCGACTTTATTCTAGAGTCGATAATCAGAGAAAGACATTATCTCTTGTATTTACTAGCTATGGAGATCATTTAAGAAGGGTTGAACAGCTTTTATGCATGTAAATAGCAGCATTTGGACCTTAGAAAGACACCATCTACATGTGTAGATCCACAGCACACAGCTTCCATGGCGGCATGTTTTGAACAGGCCAGAAAAGTATGCCTAAATTTCTAATTTTATAATGACGAAAGACATATACTTTAAGAAATCTGGACCTCAGCATTTACACCTGTTCCAAAGCAAGTGTAAGTGTCAGATAACCGCTTGTTTGGACCTGAGGTTTGAACCATTGATTGAGGGGACAATAGTGCTCACCTTTTTGATGTTTTTGTTTGGCTCCTCAACTTCTTCCTCGATGTCAAATTTTGTAAAATCTGGCACTTGTGCCTGTAGGTTGTAAAATCTGAACCCACATATTTAAGTGCTACTCCAGCACGTACATGTTCTAAAACCCAAGTGATGCTGCTATTTTCTTGAACATGTTTATTGCTAAAATGACTGCTCTACTGGATATGGCAGACCATTAACATGCATTTCTGCACATCTTTGTAAATATAATACAAAAGCATCCATGTTCAGTGGGAAAAGTACACAGTCTGACTTTGACTTCCCAATTCCTATCTAGATTATAATTTAATTTATTCTTGAATGATGACACCCTCCCTCCCTTGAATGAAAGAGAAAAGGGGCGCCTGGGTACTACAACCCGATTCTGAGACGCGAATTGCAGGGCTGCGCATCCCAGCGGGACATGCAGTCCTGCAAGCCAGCTTGCCCCTATTGCCCCTCTGACTCTCCCTGCACGGCTAGAGCAGCATGATGGGGAAAGCCAGCAGGGGGCAGGAAGTGGCGGAATCTGGGCAGAGCAAGGGCAGGCCAAGGTGGCAGGACATATAGAGCCGATTCTGGCCATGGCCCTGTGCGAGGTCAGGGGGAACGTGTTGCTTATTCCACCTCAAAGGTGGAATAAGCAGCGCAAATGGAGCCAGAACCACCCCCCTTGGGGCTGGGGCCAGATGTGGGGAGGTTTCCGCCACCCAGTCCGGGCTCCGGCTGCCCAGCAGTGCGTCAAGCGGCGGGGATGAAGAGCGTCTGCGTCGTGGGAGCCAGGGGAGCCTGCGGGATGGATGCCCCCACATGCATGCAGGGGCATGCTGGGTCATCCTCAGGCCTGATTCTGTATGCTGTGGGAACGTTTTGCTCCCATGGTACAGAATCAGGTTTTAACAGGACCGTCCTGCTCGGGGCCATCCAGACGGACCGAACAATCCACTTTCATAATCAGGCTCCACGTCTCCAAAGTGGTTTTCATTTTAATTCTTTATACAAACATTGTTTCATTCATTTATTTAATAGGACTTATAAATTGCATCTCTACATTACTCAGTTAGATGTACAATGCATAATATACACATAAAATGAAAATGTATTTCCAGAACAATAAACGTGAGAACACAAGACTCCCTCTCCCTCCCTCCCCCAATACATTCAAACAGCCTTAACAACATGGGTTCCCCAAACCTAAAGAAAACGACAAACCACCTGAAAAGCTAATAGTTGAAAAACTTTGCAAATTTGCAAAGGAATATTTTAGACTTGTCCATATTTACTTTAAAAAGCAATTCTTAGATATATTCAAATGTCCAACTGGAATATTAACAAAGGAGGCAGAGGACAAGCAAATAATGAGATTTTTGCTCATTTAGGTTTGTGGATGACAGAGAAACCTGGGATATATACAAACAGTTTTTATGGGGACCGGCCCTATTAATCAGCCCAGTTCTAGATGAAGTAAGTATTTTTAAAAATGTAATCTGAATACTTCAAACCACTGTGCACTGGCAGTTATAGTCTTTATGTATCATTATTTCATATATTTCATATATTTCAGGGGCAAAGAAGTGTGTATGCATATATACCTAAGTCACGCTGGTACGATTATTACACGGTAAGGAAATGAATTGTTTATTGGTTGTCATACTATTAACATATTTTCAAAATTACAGTAGTTTGAAATCCTATTTCCATAGAATATCTATGTAGGGAATGGATGTTTCCAGTTTTACAAAAGGCTTCACTGAATGCAGAGCCTTTTGTAAAACATGTATAGGTCCACGGAAGATGCATGTGTATTTATCTAAACATGCAACAGGAGTAACCATTCTCTAAAACTATGGGCCTGATATTGAGTTGTGCAGGCTATGCGCCGGCACGGAGCATAACCTACCCACCGACCTCCTTAGCCCGGATTTTCACTTACGTGCCGGCAGAAGTGAAAATCCGGGTGAGCCTGCACACTCCAGCAGCTGCAGAGGCTACACGGGTAGCAGCGATTTTCATTAAGGTTTTTCCTCACTTATCTTTAAAGCGCAAAGGGCTATGCAGATAGCATTCAAAATCGCTGCTACCCATGTAGTCCCTTCCTCCGCCCCACTCCACCCTAGAACGTCCCTAACATGCACCGATGCTCTGCAGATAAAATGAAAATATATTTCCAGAACAGTAAAAGTGAGAACACAAGATTCCCTCTCCCTCTCTCCCTCCCCCAATACATTCAAGCAGCCTTAACACAAGTTCCCGAAACCAAAAGAAAAGGACAAACCACCTGAAAAACTAATAGTTGACATTACCCGTGTAAGGGCCTTTGACTATCAGGCCCTATATGTTTACAGAAAGTGCAGACTCTATCATCAGCTTCTGTATGCAAGTGCCGGGGCTTACATACGTAAATACCGATGCTGGTGCTTGGGTCCGTGTTTTTCGCAGAGCCAAATTGCCATGAAGAATATACACACGTTTGTTGAGAGCGTCTGCAGCGGTATAAGATAATAGTGTGCTTTCTAAACCCCTGAAGAAGTTTTGATAAGTGAAATGCAGAAAGGGTGCTGTGGTGCGGCGTTGGGGAAGAAAAACAGATTGACAATCTAAGCACTTTTCATCTGAATTTGTTATAATCAGTGAAGAATTTCTTGATTGAAGGAAGGTCATTGATGCGAAAAGGCACTAGTATTTAGACAATATATAAGTCTGGAGTTCAGTGCCTAATAAGTCTGAGACCTCCTTCATCTATATTTTTGAGGATGAATAAGCTAATGATAAAGCACATAAGTTATTAATATATAAGAACTTCAGGATGTACATGGAGTGAATGTTATTGATTTTTGACACAAGTTTTCCACTCTGAGTAGGATTGTGTCAGTAAAGAGGCACACTGGCTGAATATAGGCCCAAGATAGAAGCCCAGATCATGACCTAAATCTAGGATAACCTTTGTCAAGAGTACCTCCAAACCACATTACCTTGTATGACATATCTTGAATCATTTGTTCAGTGGTTACAATCCCCTACCCCCTAAATTCTCTTTCATAGGGTAAGAATATTGGAATAAAGGGCCAATGGCGTGAATTTCCAGCTCCTCTTGAGCATGTAAATCTTCATGTCCGTGGTGGCTACATCATTCCATGGCAAGAACCAGCAAATACTACTTATTATAGGTAAGTAAAAATTTCCTTTGGCAAATTACATTTAAAGCCTATTTATATCTATATCTGTCTATCTATCTATATACACACATACACCCTTGATGTTTTTAGAATTTATTAGAAATGATTTTCTTTAGCCTTTTCCAGTGCCAGGGATCAGTTCACAAAAATATTATGAATTAAAAATATAAGGACAAATTTGCTAAAGTGAGCAAAGCTGTTAATGCATGATTCTCATAGTAACTGTTAGTGTGAGCACCTGGTAATGGCTACCACGCATTAAAAACAGCCAGCATGGTAAAAATCAATGTTAATTGCTTAACGTACAATAGGGCAGGGACTGGGCGAGTCATGGGCAGAGAGTGGGCATGGACTGTATATTGTGCACTCAGTGGGTGCCCTTAACACGACCTCAAGAGGAAGCATTGAGTGCACCCACACTAACCACAAATGAACTTATCTCATGGTAAGGAGCTTTTCTGTGCATTAATTGTAGAGGAACGATGACAATGCCCCTGATAGTTAGGCCGTGAGTTTTTTACTTACTATACATTGTTTTGTACTCCTAATGCACAGTAAAAAGTTAGGAATGGAGGAGTAGCCTAATGGTTAGAGTACTGGCTTGATACCTAAGAGACCAGGATTCAGTTCCCAGTAGCACTCCTTGTGGCCTTGGGCAAGTCACTTAGCCCTCCATTGCCTTGGAAGAAAGGTCTGGCAATGTATTTCCAAATCATACTGCCAAGAAAACCCAGGAGCTGCTAGGGTGCCAGGAATCATCATTGACGAAGAGGCACACATTGCTTTTGCAATGTACAGTAAATGTAAAAACGTATCACACTTCAGCAAAAGGTCCCCTCTGTGAATTAAAAAAATAATTTTAGAATTCTTCTAGTCTGCCTTACATTGTTTTTCAACAGCACATAAAGTGATGTATTGAGCATAAAGTGATGTATTGAGAATCACCAAGAATACAAAACAAAACATATTAGTAAAAATGAAAGACATACAAGAAACATCAACAAAAAGACAAAATAAAAAATATTAGGCATATTCACTAAAAAAGAATAAGTTCATCTTTGGATTGATTTTTTCATTCATTTATGCGTAAATAAAAGCTCGTTTGGCTCTTTCGATTCATTTGGTTCCACTAGTCAGTGTGGGAGAAGCTACATTATATTTTAGACTCTAACACTGAAATTGTACATGTAAATTTTATGAAGCTGCTGGTGGGCATCAACAGAAGAGGTCAAGAGTAGAATGAAAACCCCAAGGCAACAAAAGAGAGGCAAAGGGCATCACAGTACTGACATGAAGAGCCCAAGGCACTGATAGAGGGGCAAAACAGAATCAATAGTAGCATGAGCAGACCAAGACACCAAGGGGCATGTTTACTAAAGTGCCCTGTGTGCGAATGAGCCACGATTACCTTAACCTCAGAGATTATGTGTATCTCTCTCCCTGCCATTAGCGTGTTGCAACCATGTAACTCTATACTACTCGGCGCATGGGAGCACTTAACAGCATCCATAGCGGTGGCATTAAGTGCACCTAATTTAATGGTGGCAGTTGCTGTTATCATGTGCCAAAGATGCCCATGCTAACCATGCTTAACAGCAAAGTCCATGTTCTGCCTCTAACCTGCCCAGTCCCCGCCTAATCGCTTTCTTACTAGTTAGCATGGGATTTTTGCCATGGAACCATGCACTAACTTAGTGTGGCACCCTTAGCGTGTCAAACCCCTTGCTAACCATTAGCACACCTTAGTACAGCGATGGCGAACCTATGGCACGCGTGCCAGCTGTGGCACGCGAAGGCCTTGCAGCTGGCACGCGGGAAGGTCGCACATTAAAAAAAAAAAAAAGCCGCCCGCTGCCGCCGCGGCGGCATGGAGTGTCCCGCGGGGCTCCCTCTGCCCGGCGGGACTCTCCCGGCGCTGCTCAGCCCCTCTCTGCCGGCTTGCAGAGACGCGAAGGGAGAGTCTCCCTCGCGTCTCTGTTAAGCCCGCAGGGGCTGATGGGAAATTTCCCATCTGCCCCTGCGGGCTGAAGAGAGACGCGAGGGAGACTCTCTCTCCCTGCGCGTCTCTGCAAGCCGGCAGAGAGGGGCTGAGCAGCGCCGGGAGAGTCCCGCCGGGCAGAGGGAGCCCCGCGGGACACTCCTTGCCGCCGCGGCGGCAGCGGGCAGCTTGTTTCTTTTTTTATTGCCATGAGCCGAGGGAGGGGGGTTAAGACTGGCAATGGGCTAGGGAGGGAGAGAGGGGGGTTAAGACTGGCAATGGGCTAGGGAGGGAGGGAGGGGGGTTAAGACTGGCAATGGGCTAGGGAGGGAGGGGGTTGAGACTGGCAATGGGCTAGGGAGGGAGGGAGGGAGGGAGGGGGTTGAGACTGGCAATGGGCTAGGGAGGGAGGGGGGTTGAGACTGGCAATGGGCTAGGGAGGGAGGGAGGGGGGTTGAGACTGGCAATGGGCTAGGGAGGGAGGGAGGGAGGTTAAGACTGGCAATGGGCTAGGGAGGGAGGGAGGTTAAGACTGGCAATGGGCTAGGGAGGGGGGGAGGGGGTTGAGACTGGCAATGGGCTAGGGAGGGAGGGGGGTTGAGACTGGCAATGGGCTAGGGAGGGAGGGAGGGAGGGAGGGGGTTGAAACTGGCAATGGGCTAGGGAGGGGGGGTTAAGACTGGCAGTGGGCTGGGGAGGGGGGTTAAGACGCAGTGGGCTATGGGGGGGAGTTAAGACTAGCAATGGGCTGTGGGCTGATGAGGGCTGGCAATGGGCTATGAGCTGATGAGGGCTGTCTGGAAATGGGGTGATGGGGGGGTTAGGACTGGTAATGGGCTATGGGGAGGGGTTAAGACTGGTAGTGGGCTGATGGGGGGGTTAGGACTGGTAATGGGCTATGGGGGGGTTAAGACTGGTAGTGGGCTGATGGGGGTGTAGGACTGAAAATGGGTTATGGGGGGGGCTAGGACAGGAAATGGGCTGATGGGGAGGGGTTAGGACTTGAGGTGGGCTGATGTGGTTAGGACTGGTAATGGGCTGTGGGCTGATGGGGGGGGTTTAGGACTGGCAATGGGCTATGGGGGGCTGACTGGAAATGGGCTGATGGGGGGTTAGGACTGGTAAAGGGTTATAGGGGGGGGGGCTTAAACTGAAAATGGGGTGATGGGGGTTAGGACTGGAAGTTGATTGACGGGGGGCTAGGACTGGTAATGGGTTGGGGTGTTGCTAGGACTGGAAATGGGCTGAGTGGAAGGGGAGGCTTGAACTGCAAATAGCTGATGGGGAGGGGGCTTGGAATGGAAATGGGCTGTGAGGGAAGGGAGCTAGGACTGAAAATGGGCTGATGGAACAGCTAGGATAGGACTGGAAATGGGCTGTTGGGGGGAGCTAAGATTGGAAATGGGCTGTGGTGGGGGCTTGAATTGAAATGGACTCATGGAGGGGCTAGAACTGGAAGTAGGCTCATGGGGGGGCTTGGACTGGAATTGGGCTGAGTGGAGGGGAGCTATGATTTGACATGGGCTGATGGTGGGGCTAGGAAATGAGTAGAAATGGGCTGATGGGGGGGCTAGGATTGAAAATGAGCTGATGAAGGGACTTGGACTGGAAATGGGCTGATGCAGGGACTAGAAGGGAATGGATGCTGGGTGAGACTGGAACTAGAAGGGAGCTGATGTTGGGGGAGGATTAGAATGGGATGGGGCTGGGAGAGTAAAATGGAGAGGGGAAAAATATTTTGTGTAGGAGGGATGAAAAATCTACAATTGGCCAGGTATTGGGAGAGTAATTGGGGATTGAGGATGGAGGGGTAAAATTTGTGTGGATGAAATAGGAATGAGGAAAGAGCAAAAGGAGAAAGATTAGTATGTTAAAGCAGATGTAGAGAGAGAGAGAGAATGGAAAAAAAACTAGAAGAGAGAGAAGAAAGGACAAATGGACAGCAGACGATGGAGAGTTAGCAGAAAACATGAAGAAACCAGAAGAAGGTGGCTGGACCAATTGCAACTGAAAAAAAAATGCACAAAAGGTAGAAAGATATCTCTTTATTTTGAATTTATTAACTGGAATATGTCAGCTCTGGGAAATGTGCATCATTAACATCTGCGCTTTGTTTGGTACAAGAGGAAATTCCTATTTGACGTTGCCACTTGTTCTCTTTCCCCAGTATTCTCTGAAATGTATTGGTTTAATATTTGCAGTGTTGCCTTTTGATAGGTAGGGTATGGTGCTTTGTGAGTCCTGGTAATGCTGTCAGGATACGGCGGGTTTGCTATGGGTTCTAAATGGGCAGCGTTTGTAGTAGTTCCTAATGTGCCTGGCGGTTGGCACTGGATTATAGTAATGTAGAAATCTTTTAGTCTTTCTTTATCCATACACTCATTAAGAGACATGTTTACTAAAAGTTAGTGTATGGTAACATTATGCAAATATTTATGCAAATAAGACCACTTATGCAAATGACGTGCTGGCACTTTGAGGAAATTCTTTGGTTTTGTGCGGCAGTTTGGGCACTCGGGCTCAAAAAGGTTAGCCATCACTGCCTTAGTAGATATGCTCCTATGTCAAGCGGCTCCGAAAGTGGTTGAGGCACCTCAGGCAAGGAATGAAGCAGCAAAAGAAGCGACATTTTGAAAACATTGAACCCATAACCTCACCAAAATCAGTACCTACCAAATCAAACAATAGGGTCAGAACTGGTGCAAAGGTTTTGGGAACCGTAGGTGAACTTTCAATCATACGTCCCCCACCCACCCTCAGATTTTGATAATTAAATCTCGATCATCCCACTACTATCCCTCTCACAACAGTCCTGTAAAAGTGCATATCTGTACCACATAGTTTTCAATATTTTGCTTTGCTTTGTGCCCACACGCCCTGTAGGTAAGAGAATGTGCTGTTAGTTTGTTCTATTAACGGGGCTCTCGTCATTTATTATTCTGATTTGACCGCTGCTACTCTCTGCCTCCTGTCAGAAACGTCTGTCCTAGCCATCCAGCCGGTCTTGCTTAATGGTTGGGCTGGCCCTGATGAGGGTGTGACAAGAACTTAACTTTTCTAAAATTACAGGTCAAGATAATTCTCTATTGAGTGTTTAATCCATAGTGACGGAGTGGCCATGGTTAAAGCTCTGCCCCGTACCTCTGCTTTTCTTGCCCTTTTAGAATGGAGCAAATTCCCATAGATGTGAGGGTTCATTGTTCTTTAGGTTTAAAAAAGTTAATGCTAAAATCTTAAATTGCATATATGTGCCTGTAGGTAGCCAATACCTACCACATGATATTGGGAATATCAAGGAATGTTTAGGACATTGCATCACTTTGTCGTAACATTCTGGGCTACTGTTAGCCTATGTGTGTTTTCTTCAAGGCCCGGGTATAGGCTATTACGGTAGTATATACCACCATCCTCAAGGTCTTTAAAATCCAACAGGAACTGAAGTCTCCTCACTGTTCTTAGTTTGAAGAAGGGGTTATGGAGTATCTGAGATACACACTCCTCTAATGTGAACATGAAGTACAATTTTATTTCCATAAAATCCTAGCCTGTGTTTAAAAAAGCAAGACAGCATCTAAACCTCCTTTATGTGCAGACTCTATAATATACTAGTCTAAAACTCTGTGCCTTTAATCTGACACAGTGATTAGTTACTTCTTTATCATTCTATTAACATTTTTTAGCACTTTCATTAGCTAAGCAAGAGTTGGTCATCTTGTGAAAGACACGGGTCTGTGCGGTAAGTTTTGGGACTTAGCACATATTAAGAGCAAAAGCTAATGTTCTAAGTACAAAGACTGTGCACTAACTGTCAGGACATGGTAAGAACATGGGCCTGTGACACATGAACTGATGCACAGAGCCCGGGCAGCCCCGCAACCCACGTTTCTGCATGAGACCCAAGCTGTCGATGAATCCGCACTAACTGCCAATGCATGTAATGTGGGTTTGAAGCGCTAAGTACAACTCCTCCAAGCGCTAAGTACAACTCCTCCAAGCCAGTCACAAATTCCCTGCAGTAGAACTCCTGCACTAACCGAGACCCCCACAGAAACACCCCAGTCCTTGTTATCTTGGACAAGTCACTTAACCCCCCAACACATCAGATACAAATTTAGATTGTAAGCCCTACAAGAGATAGGAAAATACCTACTGCATCTGAATGTAACTCATCGTGAGCTACTTCTGAAAAAAAAGAAAAAAAAAACCACTTGAGTTAAGTGCAAGGTTCCCTTCTCCTTACCTTCCCTACTACTGCTAGGAATCAATTTGTTTTGTATGTTATAATGCAATATTTTTAAAATTCTTGCAGCCGCCAAAATTTTATGGGGCTTACTGTTGCTTTGGATGAAAATGGAAGTGCTCAAGGCCAGCTTTTCTGGGATGATGGCGTAACCATTGGTATGTGAAATCCCTCTTACTAAAATAATAAACTTGACCAGTAAAATACTTTTGGACTGAAAAGATTACCCAATTTACATATTTCCTTTAATTAGTGTTACATAGAGGTCAATAGTCGGAGTTTGTGTGGTCAACTTTTAAATGTATCCACACCAACCCATATGTTTGCATTTCCCTGTCCTTGCTGTAAATCAGTTTTTGAATGTCTAACTCATTATCCACACAGAATTGATATACATAAAAAGAGGCAGAGCTCAAAGAATTCCAGGGCATAATTATAATTTTATGTGCACAATTCTGATATTCAGCACTGAGCACATAAAGTCTGGTTCAGTGCAAAAGCTGCTCTAAATTCTAAGCAAATACTATCATGATGGGAATTTTGGAAGGGATGTCCGTAGAACGTCTGAAAAACAGCAGGCATATCCATGTGCAGAGACGATTTCACGAACGTGGGCGTCCCCGATGGATGTCTGTGGGGGCATCCACACAGATATCCCCAGAACCATATTCCAAAACCTGAATGACTAGGATAGCCTGATGGTTAGCGTAGTGGGCTAGGAACAGGGCAGCCAGGGCTCAAATTCCACTGCTGTTATCATTGGTATTGCCCCGAATAGTGGGGCTGATGGAGTATTATCTTCTCTACACTCTCTGGATGGTTTTCAGCGGGAACAAGCACTTTTAAGGTGCCTGAAGCAGTCTAGACTTAGACACAATGCTGGATGCCCAGATTCCTGGGAATGCCCTAACTATGCCTCCACCACACCCCCATTCAAACTTGAATGTCCTCACGCTGGTCACATCTCCAGACCTGGCTTCTAAAATGGCTCTGAAGATGTCTCTGTCCCTTGTCTATGCCTGTTTTTGGACATACAAAGCATGAACAGGGCTTCCAAAATGGCCCATAATGTGTATAATTAACAGAGGAAAGTTTTGTACATAACTGTATTTGGTTGAGTTACATTAGAACATAAGAAATGCCGTATGGGGTCAGACCAAGGTCCATCAAGCCTAGTATCCTGTTTCCAACAGTGGCCAATCCAGGTCACAAGTACCTTGCAGGTACCCAAAGTCCACAGCTTCCACAATGCTCATAATGGGGTAAGCAGTGGATTTCCCGGGTCCTCTTCAATAGTGGTTTATGGACCTTTCCTCCAGGAATTTGTCCAAACGTTTGTTAAACCCAGCTGCTTGCCAAGTCTTTAAATATCCCAGTAGGTAATGGTGTAAGGCTCATTTTTTCCTAGGATGGAAAAGTAAATTTACTGTTGAGAGCACACATACTGTTTCCCATAGAGGGGTGGACGGGTCTAATTTTAAAGAAAACTTTCTCTAAGGATAAGAACTTGTCTACCTATTCTGTACCTCTTTTAAAAAAAAATGAGGAAAGAAGCATTACAGTCAATGTGTATTTTTTTCTTCCTCTAACTTATTTCGGTGTTGTTTATTCTGCAGCGTATTAGTGAAATATTGTTTCTAGAGTTGTTATGCTTTTTTTGATACCGAGAGGAACTTCTTTATTTTTCTGTTTTACAGATGCCTATGAAAACAATCTCTATTTCTTAGTATCATTTAATGCAAGTCAGGTATGTATGCTTTGCAAATACACAGAAACTCTTGTTTTAGTTTGGCATTTAACAAGACTTCAAATAATTAGGCAAATGTGAGGCATTGCTACACTGCATCTTGTTAGGAGAACAAGTGCATTAATCTACACTATAGGAGAGATTAAGAATCCAGTTGTCATCTGCTTATTGTATTTGAAAGTTCGCTAATTAGAAAGATGCAAAATGTACCAACACATAAAAAATACCCATTTCCAAAGCGTTTTCCTTCTAATTGCAAATAGAACCTAAGGGCTCGATATTCAAAGGCATCTACATGGTCCGCAGACCTGCAAACCATATAAATGCCACTAAGAGGGGTATTCAGCAGCACTAACATGGTTAATGCACTGGATATCTGTGGGTACTCACGGAGGCTAACCAGGCAGCAGCTCAATATTGCTGCTGCCTGTTTGGCTTCCAGGGGTCTGCGGTGACATTGAATATCCAGGGTTAGTGTTCAGCAGTGACGGCTAGCTGCATTAACAGCACTAGCCACCACTGCTGAATACCGGGTCCTTCATTTTTAAATGGATAGAAAAGGTGGACCAGGTGGACAAAGTATCACCATTAAAGGGTTATTTTAGAAATCTTATTCCAGCATTTGCATGTGGAAATGGCACCCAAGTGGTAGATTTGCATGTGTATGTCCTGACGCGTTTTGGGATTGTGGTTAGGGAGTGGCCTGGGCAGGTCCAGAATCTACATGTGCATTCCCCATTCCATAAAGAGAATGCACCATGACCAAAATTGTCCATGTCAGGATTTACAGCTGCCCCTAGAATGTGCTCATTTCGACCAGCCCTTTTCAGGAGGGATTCAGGGGTTTATCCTCCTTAATCTCATATTTTATATTTCCTCCTCCAAACTGAAGTTAAAGATAGTGGCTTCTGTGGGTCATTGGCCACATTTATACATGTAGATTGGCAAAATGGGTGATGGGCACATGCAAGTGCCAGAACCTACACATGGAAGTTGAGCCGTGTCTGTTTTGTCTTATGGGTATGTCATATTATTTCTACAGAGATAGTGTAGAAGCTCTGGAAATAAATGAATACATTTCAGGCTTCCTGTGTCGGCACTAGCAGCCGTAGGGAAGTAGCCACATCTCCTGCATTGATTTTTCCCATGTGTAGATTTGTCAAACGGGTTCTCCAGTTCCATATCGGCATGTTCATGTGCTCTCCTGCACTATGGGCCCAATTCAGAGTCGTGACTCACAAGGCACCCTGCCCTTATTCCCCCTCAGGCCCTAGAGCAACAATATGGGGAGACCAGGGAGGGGCCGAGTCTGGGTGGAGCTGGAGCAGGCCGAGGCGACAGGGCATACAGAGCCAATTCTAGTCATGGCCCTATATATCCTACGGGGTCAGGAGGAATGTGCCACTTATTCCACCTCAAAGGTGGAATAAGCATCACAAACTGGGTGATAAGGGCCAGAACCTACCCCCATGGGGCCGGGTAGGTCCCCACCGCCCGTTCCAGGCCCTGGCTGCCCAGCAGTGGATTGGGCGGCAGGGAAGAAGAGGGTTGGCACCACGGGAGCCAGGGCAGCCTGCAGAGAGGAGGTCCCCACAGGCATGCCGGGGTACACCGGGCCATCCTCTGGCCCGATTCGGTATGCTATGGGAATGTTTTGCTCCTGCAGTACAGAATCGGATCCTAACAGGCCTGTCCTGCCAGGGGCATCCAGATGGCCTGGACATGCCCCTGATAGAATCAGGCTTACAATAGATTCCACATCTAGCAGAGCTGGGACTGTGTACATTACGAACGTGACACCTCAATTCTGATCTCCATGTGCTATCTAAAATGTGCCTTCACATGTTGTTATTCATGTATGATTATTTATTTATTATTTATTTATTTAATTCGCTTATATACCGCGCTCTTCAACATCAGTGCGGTTTACATGGAACATGGGGTATTTTACGGTGGGGGATAACACCGTGATACATTTAACAGGTAGCTCAACTTGGATAACAGTATTAACTATTTACATTTGTAATGATAACAGAATGATATTCACACTTATATACAATACATGAGGGGTGGTTGCATGTGGTCGGGGCTATGTTGATTAAACAAGTTAGGGCAGAACAACTTATCACACAAATTGTCCCACAAATTATTTGATGGTGAAATTATTTGAATCATGTACCGAATCCCTGAACATGAGGTAGGTTTATTTTAATGGTATTTCTTAATAACATAATATACCAGAATGTTCAGTTCATAGTCTATACAATGTTGCATTAGTCTTTCAGTCATTTTCTTGTAGAACAAATGGAAGGACTGCACAGTGGACACCAGAGATGGGCAAATCTGCTTAACTTGACTTGTTCCCACAATCAGATCTCCCCAAAATCTGAATTCCAAAAGTACTAAAATCCAAAATAGGAATAAAAAGAAATTCATTTATTCAGAAAAAAAGCATCTGAAACTAGGATGAAAACCATTCACATAAAGAATTAATCATATATTATTCTAAAGTGTGTGAACTCCTCTATATTAGCTTGCCTTGACTATTCTTTAAGAAATATGAACAAATATTTATTTCATAGATTCTTCCTAGCTAGAATTCTGAACTAAATGTATTTGCTCTGGAAGTGATCCAGATAAGATGTGAGGTTCAATAAATAATTGGTGTGGCCATATATGGCATTTCTTTTGATCCTATGTTTAAAGGTCATAGATGGCCTTTTTTGACTGTTTAGCTTAGACTAGTTTTTATGTATTCATTTATTTAACAGGTTTCATATACCACCTTTCATATTATCAAAGTGGTTGACATTGAACTTCAAGGGTACAGTGAACACTCAGATGAACAGTGTAACAGGAGTAACTATGTACAACAGTAACTATGTGTAACAGAAATAACTATGTACAAGGGATTGTTTTGGTGAGAGTTGTCTGTTAGAGAGTGCTGGAGTAGAACATGTTGGTCAGTTTCTAGGGCTAAAGCACTCCTGGAATAGGATGGTCGTTTTTTTTTCTGAAGTCCCTGCATTCTTCGATTTCCCTCAGGGTATTAGGAAGAGAGTTCAATAATGTGTGGGCCCATATATTGAGAAAGCTCTCTGGCAAGTTGCTTGGGTTCTCTTCCCTATGTGAGTTGGAATGATGAGTGAACTCTGGTTTTGAATTCTTCTTGCTCTCGAGTTTGAGGGTTTTTTTGATGAGCCTATGGAGGCAGTCTGCAGCTTGGTTATGCATGGTCTTGTAGGTGAACATAATTGCCTTGTACTTAATGTGCGTCTATATGGTGAGCCAGTATAGGCTCCTAAGGACAGGGGTTATGTGTTCATGCCTTGGGGATCCTATCAGATGTGCAGTGGCGTTTTGCACTAGTTGTAGAGGCAGTAAGGTCTGCTTTGATAGACTTGGAGGAAGGAGTTGCAATAATTTAGCTTTGGGGTGATAATGGCCTGACAGACTGTGCGGAAGTAGTTTAGGTCTAGGACTGGTCTGAGGTTATATAGGCTTTTATTTTGTAATACAGTGATGTTGTAATTCTTTTTACATGTGTTTTCATGATTAGTTGCTGGTCAAGAGTGACTCCATGATATTTGACTTCCTATTTAACTGGGATGGTGTTATTGTTTATTATAATCGCTTCTGGGGGAGAGAATGAGGGATCACAGCTTATAATCATTGCCTCTGTCTTGTTATAGTTGATGGAGAGGTTGTTTTTGTTTAGTCAGTCTGTCATATCATTGACGCATGATTGTATTAATGAGTATTCAGGGTTGCATGTAGAGACGGGTGCATAGAGCATTATATCTTCTGCATATATGTGGTACAGGATTTTGTGCCTTTGAAAGATGTTACACATTGGTTGGATGTAGAGATTGAACAGTAATACAGAGAGAGATGATCCTTGAGGTATGCCTATCCGTAATTTGAAAGGTATTGATATGTCATCTTTTATCTTTACCTGCTAAGTGCACTCGGACAAATAGGAGTGGAACCACTCCAGTGGGGTGTTGCTTATGCCCAGGTCCATCAGGCGTTCTAAGAGGGTATTATGACTTACTGAGTCAAAGGCAGATGATATATCAAGGAATATAAGGATAAATTCTTGTTTGGAGTGTGATTTAATTCATATGATAAGTCTTGAAATTTCAGAACACTGTCTATTTGCACCCTGGACATCTGTCTCTGCCCTATCCTTAATCAGCTACTAACTTCATCTTTCCCAACCCTTTTGCCTTGTTCCTTCAGCAATTTTGGCTCACAACAGTAAAGAAAAGAAGACCTTATAAAATGAGAAATAACATGGTCACAGCTTTTTCTTTAGTTCATTTTAATCCTTCATAATAATAAAATGGCCACATCCAGGCACTAGTTTTGTGGTGGGCCTTGAGTGGAGCTGTGGCGATATTCAGTCGCCAACTGGCTTGGCAAAAAGCATAAAGGTAGGATAGGTCAATGACTGTCCTAACTTTATGCAGATGTTGCCATCTGGTTAGCAACAGAATACCACCACTAACCAGAAAGCAAGACAGATTGCCAACAAAATCTGTACCACGGCCTGAATATCAACCCCATTGTATCTTCTGAATTTGCTTCTGTAAGGTTGTGACTGTAAGGTATGGCCCCTTCCTTTTCACTACTTTTTCATGATTAGGCTGAATCAGTCAATACAGTGCATCAAGATTTTGTCATCAGGAAATTAAATAGTCATGGAATAGGAGGCTATGTCCTACTGTGAACTGATAGCTGGTTACACAGAAACAGAGTAGGAGCAAATGGAGAGTTTTCACAATCAAGAGATAAGAATAATGGAGTGAATTAGATCTGTAGGGGCATTTAACATCATAATTAAAGAGCAGGAAAAGGGAGGAATGCCACAAAATTATTGAAAAGGTAGTTAAAACCACAAGTGAGAATTTGTAAGATAGGGGGCATGAACATTTAAATGGCAGATGAAATTTAGGGTGAATAACCGCAAAGTGATGCATATTAGGAAAAAATATCCTAACTATATGTATACAATTTTGTGTTACATATTAGGACTTTCTCCCTAGGAAATGAAAGGGAAGGAATTTCTGGATTTAGTTCAGTAATAGCTCAAGGTGAATTACATGTTATTATCCATGTATGATTAAAGAAGTTATGGTAGAACAAGTTATTGTACAAATTGTTCCACAAATTATATTATGTGATGGTGAAATTATTTGAAACGTGTACCGAAACACTGAACATAAAATAGGTTTATTTTAATGGTATTTCTTAATAACATAATATGCCAGAATGTTCAGTTGCTAATCTATACAATGTTGCATTAGTCTTTCAGTCATAATGATTATTCTCTGGTTATGCTAACATTTTCTAGCAGAACGAATGGAAGGAGGGTTGTACAATGCACACCGGAGAAGGGCAAATCTGCTTAACTTGATTTGTCCCCACAATCAGATCTCCCCAATATCAGATTTCCAAAAGTACTAAAATCCAAAATAGGAATAAAAAGTTTGTTTATTCAGAAAAAGCATCTAAAACTAGTTGGGGGCTGATGAAGAAGAAGAGTAGGTTGTGATAGTGAGTTGTAGGATTCAGGGAGTTAGAGAACCTGATCAAAGAGCTGAAATTTATCGAGAACTGGTTAGTTCTGGGCTTGGTATTGATTATTTAGTGAAAACTGGAAAAAAAAAAGTGGGAGTTGACAAACTAAATTTTATAATTAGTTGTGTAAAACTCTGCGTTGGCTGGAAAGGGGAGCTTTAATAAGGAGTCCTTTAAATCTGTAAGGATCTTCTGAGAAAAGAAACTTGGCTCAGCCTTTGGTTTTCAAACCTATAGTCCTGGAAAAAGATTTTGTGAAGCTGAGTTTTAAAAGAAAACTGAGAGTTTTAAAAGACCACTGTATTGAGTTCCTCTAAGGAATTAAAGTACTAGAAGCTAAAAACTGTAGTAAAGCTTCTTTAGAGAAGCATATTTTAAACCCTGTGGAGGGAATTTGGTAGATCTGATGAACTTTGACATTTTGGAACCTTTAAAGCAGTTGCAGTTTGAGTGCTGCTGGTTGTCCGTTCTGAGGGAAAGAAGCTCTAGATTTGAACTACAGACAGACAATTACTATCCAATTAAGGTTTTAAAGAAAAATTTAAACTTTGATCTCATTAAAAGGAATTGTTTTATGAGACTGTGAAAGATATGTGTGTGACTGGCCAGGGTGTGTAGGATTAGATAGAGACAATTAATTATATTTTATTTTTGATGAGAGTAGGGAAAATATACCAAGTCAGGTCCCAGTCAAATATTAATCTAGAGTTATTTTCAATAACATCATATGGATGTGAAAGCTGGACAGTGAAAAAGATAGACAGGAAGAAAATTGATGCCTTTGAATTCTGGTGCTGGTGGCGAATACTGCGTATACCATGGACTGTCCAAAGAACAAACTAGTCACTACTAGAGGAGATCAAACCTAAGCTTTCTTTAGAAGCCTAGATGACAAGACTTCGACTTTCATACTTTGGACACATTATGTGAAAAGAGAGGTCATTAGAGAAAGACATCATGCTTGGCAAGATAGAAGGTCAACACAAAAGAGGAAGGCCAGCAATGAGATGGATCGATACAATAACAACAGCTACGGGTTCCAGTCTGCCAACAATGAGCCACCTGACTGAAGACCGAACACAATTTAGGACAACTATCTAGAGGGTCGCCAAGAGTCGACACTGACTCGACGGTACTTAACAATAACAAGTACTGTGGACTCAGCCTCAATATTAGATTTGCTTTATTTATTAATATTTTTAAAGTTCGGTAGTAGTTAAGAGCCATCGCTGGACTGCAGGAAATCCTGGGTTCCTGTATCTCCTGGAGTGGACGGCGCAGGACAACTGACTGGGCCCCATTGCAAGAATGTGTCTAGGAAAAGAATCTTTCCTTTGGCGTCTTCGAGCAGTGACCTGAAAAAATGAGCTGCACTGTGACTCAGAAGGGTAACCAGTACAGCATAGTAACATAACATAGTAACATAGTAAATGACGGCAGATAAAGACCAGCATGGTCCATCAGACATGTTATTTTCAAGAAAATCTCCATTGATGAGGCAATAAGCATATATTTGGGAAACAGAGACTATATCGATCATGTAGAATACATGGGACCTGTTGATGGAGTTGTGTTATGAATACAGATGTCCTGAAAGGGAAAAAGGTGTAAGTGACACTGACTTGTGCCTTCCATTATGTCAGGGGTACTCAAATCCAGTCCTGGAGGGCCACAAACCAGTCAGGCTTTCGGGATATCCCTAATGAATATGCATGAGATATATTTGCATGCACTGCCTCCATTGTATTTGACTCTATCTCATGCATATTCATTAGGGATATCCTGAAAACCTGACTGATTCGTGGCCCTCCAGGACTGGATTTGAGTACCCCTGCATTATGTGAATGTTCTGACCTTCCAGAAAGATCTCTTCTTCTCCCAGGTGCAGGTTTATCCACCAGTAGAGGAAACAAGATCTGTTATCAGATTTCAGGAATGCTTGCTAAAGAAACTAGGAAATAATGCCTGTCCATTTCTCCAAACGTTTCCTGGTCATCTGCCTTGCTCAGTATCCCTGCAAATGGCCCTTAGTGATGTTGGGAACTCTTGTGGTATGGATTTTGAGATCAAAGCTTTTGCTACAAACAACCTGGAGGACAAGATTCACAAAAGAAATTCCGTGAGGCTGTTCATTCATAAAGTCCAGTATACTCCAGACAAGTCTGGACCTCGGGCAGAGACTGCCTGGCAGTTCCTCATGTCAGAAAGGCCCCTCCACCTTACAGCAGCCCTCCCAAATGAGGTGAGACAATTCCTGTAATGGTCACTGTGATCAACAACTCAGACAAAACTGTGATCTCAGTATCAGTTTGAACAAGTCACTAATGTGGTTTTATTCTCCAGTGATTTCTACAGTTTTACAGTGGCCATGGATGAGATAGATGAGAACGTGCAGCCAAGAGCCACTTCTCGAAGACTTCCACTCTCCTGCTGCTGCTGGCATAAAATCATGAGAAGAGAGAAATAGCACTGAAAGGAAAATTAAAACACGAAGACACCAACCTGGCTTCCAGCACTCCAATTAAGGAGGGAATAGACCGAATGGTGATGGGGATTCTAGTGGATTACAAGATGAAGGTGAAATTGACTGGCTCTGGTGTCTTGGGAGACCCTTCTTCCAGTGAGGTGGCTATGGAGTTGCCATTCCATCTTATGCATCCAAAACCAGACATGTCGGGGAAAGAAAGTGAGCAAGATGAAGACCTGGTGGTTGAGGAGTTTGCTCGTCAGCAGCTGAAAGATGAGTTGCAATTGAATGACAAATATGAGGAGGAAGATGATGATAAATAAACGCATGATCCAGGATGACCACTTGGTGACTGGAGATCATTTTATTAATTACTTCATTTTAGTAATGGTACTTCCCCTGTGGCTTTATAACTGATGGTCTGTTGCTGTAAATAGTGTTACCTCTGTGTCTGAAGTCTACTGATGGAAGCAGTAAAATGTTATTTTCGCAGCTGCTTTCAGATTCAGAATTCACCTAATCTCCTTTGTGTTTCCTTACCATTCCCCCTAGAGGTATCCTATATCTACAGCTACTGTGTTGTCTGTCTTGACTAGCTTGTAAGCTCTGATGAGCAGGGACTGTCTTTTACATGTGTCTGTGCAGCGCTGCTTACGTCTTGTAGCACTATACAAATTTTCAGTAGTAGTACTAGTGAATTATATTATGGAGCCCTTTTACTAAGGTGCGTTAAGCAGTGGCCATGGGCATTAGCACACAGTAGCTGTTAGCACTGGGCCACAGCAACGTTTAACACATGGACATAACAATTACTACATGCTAATACCCACGGTAACTGGACATTGCATGATGGGGTGGATTGGAGCAGAGAGTGAGCATGGAGAGCTTGTTGTGGTTAGTGCAGAGGTGCATATTGTATGCTAGTTGTCAATGCTGCGAGTAGTGCAAGTACACGCAACGTTACTTCAGTGGGTAGCATTAAGCACACATGCATTAATTGTGAATGCTTCTGCCATGCCTTACGGTACATTTCTGTGCTGGCCACGCCCTTGACAGCTAGCAGATGACTTTTCCATTTACTGCACATCGATCTTCATGCAAAATGTGCATCTTAGTAAAAGGACCCCTATGGTGCATTAGGTATTTTTACAAGAATAACATAGCATGCCGTGTTCAACCTAAGCTAGATTATTTGATTTGCATAATGATGAGCTGGTTTGCATTCATTTGCATGTTTTACATCTTATTAAAAAGCAACACATGTTGAGGTAAAATATGCATTATGGTAAAATAATGCACTACTGCTAAGAAGCAAAAACGATAAAAGAGACTACAAATAAATAAAATATTCCTCCTAAGTTTGGACCTGAGGCAATGGAGAGTTAAGTGATTTGTTCAAGATCGAAAGGAGCATCAGTGGGATCTGAACGCTAGTTTTCCTGTTTCTTATCCCACTACTCCAACCATTAGACTTTGTTTTCACTCAAGGGTTTTGGGGTTGTTGCAGACAATACATTGAAATCTTCAGTTCAATGTGAGGTGGTGATAAAAAAGTAGAATGTTAGGAATTCTTCAAAAATTAAAAAGCAAAGCTTGGGCAGCAGAAGAAAGGAGGTGATAGTGCCTCTGTATAAGTCTTTGGTGTGAGTATTGTGTGCAGTTCTGGAGACCACACCTTCAAAAGGATATAAGCAGGTTGGAGTCAGTGCAGAGGGTGGCTACTAAAATGGTTAGTGGCCTTTGTTATAAAACATATGAAAACAGGCTTAAAGATTTTAATATGTATACTTTAGAGGAAAAGCGGGATAGAGAAGATATGATAAAGATGTTTAAATATCTCCATGGTATAAATGCAAAAGAGAAGTGTCTCTTCTGATTGAAAGCAAGTTCTGCTACAAGGGTACATAGGATGAGGGTGAAAGGGAATAGACTCAGGAGTATTATGCAGAAAGATTTCTTTATAAAAAGAGTGGTAGATATGTCGAATAGTCTCCCGGTGGAGGTGGTAGAGATGAGAACAGTATCAGAATTCAGAAGAGCATGGTAGTTGATATGGAAAGGCCATGTTTCTATGTTTCTTTGATTACATTTTTCATTTATTTCAAAATCAATGCACATACCCTACAAAAATGGTAAAAGGAAGGCTTCCCTGGGAACAAAAGTCTAGAGTACTGCTCTTCAGCTTGGAGAAGAGACAACTGAGACGGGATATGATAATGATTAATATAATTGTGTGTGGTGTAGAACATGTTAATAGGGAACTTTTTTTTTTTATTGCCATCAAATGAGTGTTGACTTATAGTGACCCAGCTACCTCTGGGTTTTCTTGGCAATGTATTACTGGAAGTAGATTGCCAGCCTTTTCTTCCAAGGCAATGGAGGGTAAAGTGATTTGCCCAAGGTCACAAGGAGTGCTAGTGCTGCCTAGTACCCTTGATCTTCTGGGTACTAGGCAGTTGCTATAACCACTAGGCTACTCCTCCAAATAGGGAGCTAGTACTATGAATAATTGATACTCCATAAAACTAATGTGTGATGAATTAAGAGAAAAAATAAGAAACTGCATTTTTTTTTAGTCAATAAACAAGTAAGTTTTATTAGAATTTGTTGGCAGAGAATGTAGTTTAACTTCACTAGATGTATGGCTGGCTTTCAGAAAGCTTTATAGAGAATGGGTCTATAAATAGTAATTAATCAAGCAGACTTGGGTGTCTCGAACTCTTATTTCTGGGAATGAATATAGGAAAAAGTATTGCCTATTAGGATTTACCAGGTACTTGCAAGTGACCCAGACTGGCCTCTCTTAGAAACAGGATGCCAGGCTTGATCGACCATTGTATTAACTCAGCGTGACATTTCTTATCTTCCTATGCTGCAATGTAGTCTGGCTAATGGCTAGATGCCCTGTTATGAGGGGAGGGGAGTAGGTCAAGTACAGAAT
Source organism: Ichthyophis bannanicus (assembly GCA_033557465.1). Taxonomy (NCBI): domain Eukaryota; kingdom Metazoa; phylum Chordata; class Amphibia; order Gymnophiona; family Ichthyophiidae; genus Ichthyophis; species Ichthyophis bannanicus. The sequence goes on along the minus strand of CM066038.1, from coordinate 450,389,424 downwards.
TGAAAAGCAGGGTCAACAAAAGAGGCTAAATGGGGCAACTCTCAGCCCCCATAAACCCACTAGATTGTGAATAACTTGCCTTCACCCACTTCAGGCAATAATGGGACTATTGGGTGCCACATCAGACTGATTTCTGCTGAGTCTGTCACAGATTCAGGTTTGGTGCCAGAAGTCAAACCACTTTTTTTCTTTTTTTAAGTTTGGGGGGGGGGGAGTGGATCAGGCTACCTGGGAGCGAGTATGTTGTGTACTCTGCCATGATATAGCATAATGTCTCAATTCCATTCAGCTGTAACCTGTGGGCCTGCCCACCCTCACAATATTATAAAAAACCCTTCCCACCTATTTTAGAACTTTCCTTGCAAGAATAATAAAGAGATTCTAATACTGAGAATATATAATCAACTTTTTTTCTTTGTTTTGTTTTAATCATTAACAATAGCAAAATAAATCCATTCGAGCGTTACATAAATCTGTTATTAGGAACATAAATGTTGTTGCCACCATTTTCACTGAAAAGATGGGTGGTCCTACCTCCCTCTAATTTGTGGGAGTAATGTTTTGTTTTCATCCAAACTACAGGAACAAGGAATGGCCAGATCATCTCCAGTTCAAAATGTTTGAGCTTCTTTCCCACTAAGGCTTTTATTTATTTATTTATTTATTTAACATTTTTATATACCGCGCTATTTATTATCAGCGCGGTTTACATAGAACTACAAAACATCAGATAAGATACATATATCTGTTTTTACATGGAACAGGAAGAAAAACTTGGAAAACCGGGGTAATTATAACAAAGGATAATAAACATTGAACTATATACATATGATAGTAATATTACATGAAAAGGCATCTTGTTAGATAGGAACGGGATTAGAGCTATTTGGATGAACTTGTGTTATTGTGTTCTCTGGAAAGTATTGGATGAAAAGGTGATGCTTCAAGGCCTTTTTGAACTGGGGGATATCAGAGATGGCCCTAATGTGTGGTGGGAGGGAGTTCCACAGTTTTGGAGCACATAAGCTGAATGATCGGTTCACAGTTGCAGAGATGTATTTTAAGGATTCTTTTGGAACTTTGAGCATGTTTAGTTCCGAGGTTCTTCTAAGTCTGTTGGAGGGGATAGGTTGTATCAACTCTGATAGAGAGGAGGGAGCAAGTCCTTTGTGAGCTTTGAAGACTAGTAGCAGGGTCTTGAAGATGATTCTCGCTTGGATAGGGAGCCAGTGTAATTGTTTCAGGAGAGGTGTTACATGTTCTCTTTTTGGTACCCCGAAGAGCACTCTTGCAGCACTGTTTAATGCTAGTTGAAGCGGGTTGAGGGTTGATTGGGGGAGCCCTTGTAGTATACAATTTGCGAAGTCAAAGTGTGGGATAATTAAAGCCTGGTAGACAGTACGGAAATCATCTGGATCAATTAGTTGGCGAAGGTGTCTAAGGGAGCGAATCTTGAAATAAATTGACTTTACAGTGTTGGCTATGTGGGTCTTCATATCTAGATTTTGATCCAGGGTAACACCAAGATAACGGATGTGAGGTTTTACTTGCAACTTAGCATCATGGACTTCAAGGAATGTAGGTGGTGTGAACTTGGGGTTTCTTGAGATGAAAAGTACCTCTGTTTTCTTGTTCTGGATTCTGAGATTTTGAGTCAGTAGCCAGTCTGAGATGGCGTTAAAACAGTTGGATATGGTGGTGAGATTCATCTTATCGATGCAGAATGGCATATATAATAGGACGTCATCAGCATATATCATGTAATTGACTTTGAAGGACCTGATAATGTTGCATAAGGGTTGCATGTAGATGTTGAATAATAATGATGACAAAGAGGAACCTTGTGGGACTCCTTGACCTTGGTGAAATGGATCTGATGTTTCACCATTTGAGCGAACTTGCTGCCATCTTTCTGAGAGGTAAGAATTGCACCATTCAAGAGCATTTCCACAGAGTCCCTTCTCTCTTAGGCGGACAATAAGAATGTCATGACAGACCGAGTCAAAAGCAGCCGCAATATCTAAAAAGATGAGGACAAAACCCTGTTTGATGTTGTCGATGCCAGAGTTTAAGCTGTTGAGAAGTGAGGTGAGGAGCGTTTCGACCCCGTAAGATTCCCGGAATCCATGTTGACAGGTGTCCAGAGGTGCTTCAGTGTCGATATGGTCTTGCAATTGTCTGTAGACTATCTTTTCGATTATTTTCGCAAGGGTGGGTATGCTGGAGATGGGTCGATAAGAGTCTGTTTTTTGCGGATCTAATTTGAGGTTTTTTAGTAGAGGCCGTATGGAGGTCTGTTTGAGGGCAGAAGGGAATGAGCCAGTGTCAAATGATAGACTTATGATTTTGGATATTGTTGGAGCAAGTTCTTTGCGGAGGTCCTTTATCCAAAAAGCTGGACACGGATCGGTGTGTGCTGTGGATAAGTTGAGAGATGAGATAATATCTTCAATTAGCTTCAAAGAAGGGGTGGAGAAAGAAGCTAAAGGAGCTGGGAGTGCATGAGCATTCAAGATGGTGGGTATTGTAATTTTATTTGTGCAGCATATCTTAGATTGTATGTAAAGGGCATAAGCTTGTGGGTTGATTTCACACTGGTGCTCCTGTGAGGGTTCTTTGGCTAATTTCTTAACGAGGGTAAATAGGTCGTGAGGTTTGTTTATAGCACGTTTAAGGATGTCTGCATGATATAGTCTCATTTTTTCAGAAATAGCTTTGCGGTGGGTTTCAAGATGTTGCATGTATGCAGACTGATTAGTATCGTTGCGTGATCTCCTCCATTTCTTCTCAAGTTTTCGCAAATGTTTTAGGGATTCTTTCAGATCTGATGTATACCAAGGTGCCGTAGCTTTTCTTCTTAATGACTTATTTCTGGTCGGACGAGATGAGATGCGGTTAAGTCTGTTGTTCCAAGAAGTGATAATCTCTTCCAGGTTTAGGGTAGAATCATTAAAGAGATCATCAGTTTCCTTGAGGATTTGTTCCCTGTTAAAAGGTTGGAAGCTTCTGGATGTGGTATTTGCATATTTGTTTAGGTTCTTGTCATCTGAATATTGCTTCTTTTGAATGGGAATCTGGAACATAATGAGGTTATGATCTGACCAAGGAACCTCTGTAATTGCTAGAATAATATTCTGAAGTTGGTTGAGAGCGGATAGTGGGGCAAATATGAGATCAAGGATGTTGCCTTTTATATGTGTGGATTGTTGTATGACTTGCTTGTAGCCTAGTGTTTCTAGGGCATCTATGAAGGCATCAGATTGGTTGTCTTGTAGAGATGGTAGGTTAATGTCTCCTAAGATCCAATTGGGTCTGTTTGGGTTCTGTGAATTGGAGGCAAGATTTATAATGGTTGAGAGATCATCATCTTTTTATAATACCCCATTACATTTCTGATTAGTTAAATGGAGGTGCCCCAAGCACATGCACTAAGAGCCACATGCAGGTCAATTTCAAATAGACACTCAGCTTCCAAGACAACATGAGCAATCCATTTGCTCATATCTTTGAGTCTGATTAGTCCCCCAGCAACTCCAGATGAACCTTTCCAGTGTGCAAATATATATACCAGGACATCATAAGCTATGAAAAGGCATGCCACTGCTATTTGAGACATGACAGTGGTGAGAGACATCCAATTACATTCTGCTCTGATATAACTCTAATAAGGTTTGCCCCGTGATGACTGATTTCTTGGAACTTTATCTGCTAACACCAATTTTTAAAAAGGGTTCCAGGGGTGATCCGGGAAACTACAGACCGGTGAGCCTGACGTCAGTACCGTGAAAAATGGTAGAAACCATCATAAAGAATAAAATTACTCAGCATGTACATAGTCATGGCCTAATGGGAGACAGCCAACATGGCTTTAGACAAGGAAGATCTTGTCTTACTAATCTGTTCTGTTTTTTTGAAGGTGTGAATAAACAGGTGGACAAAGGTGAGTCGGTTGATATAGTGTATCTGGACTTTCAGAAGGCCTTTGACAAGGTCCCTCATCAGAGACTTTTGGCAAAACTAAAGAGTCATGGGATAGGAGGCAGTGTACTATTGTGGATCAGGAACTGGTTAAAATATAGAAAGCAGAGGGTAGGGCTAAATGGCCAATTTTCCCAATGGAGAAAGGTGAATAGTGGTGTACCCCAGGGATCTGTGCTAGGTCCGCTGCTTTTTGACATATTCATAAATGACCTGGAAAGTGGAATAATGAGTGAGGTTATCAAATTTGCAGATGACACAAAACTATTTAAAGTTGTTAAAACCCAAGAGGATTGTGGAAAATTGCAAGAGGATCTTGATAAATTGGAAGACTGGGCATCAAAATGGCAGATGAAATTTAATGTGGACAAGTGCATAGTTATGCACCTAATGAAGAACAACCCAAACTATGGTTACACAATGCAAGATTCCACATTAGGAACCACCACCCAAGAAAAAGATTTAGGCGTCATTGTGGATACCATGTTAAAACCCTCGGCCCAGTGTGTAGTGGCGGCCAAGAGAGCAAATAGAATGCTAGGTATCATAAGGAAAGGAATGGAAAATAAAACAAAAGATGTTATAATGCCTCTATATCGTTCCTTGATGAGACCGCACCTTGAATATTGTGTGCAATTCTGGTCGCCGTATCTTAAAAAGGATATAGCGATTTTAGAAAAGGTTCAGAGAAGAGCCACCAAAATGGTAAAGGGGATGGAAGGATACTCCTATGAAGAAAGGCTAAAAAGGTTGGGGCTCTTTAACCTGGAAACGATACGGCTGAGAGAGATATGATAGAAGTCTATAAATTAATGAACGGAGTGGAACGGGTAAACGTAGATCGATTGTTTACGTTATCAGAATATAGAAAGACTAGGGGACATGCAATGAAGCTACAGGGTAAACTATTTAATACTAATAAAAGAAAATATTTTTTCACTCAATGTGTAATCAAACTCTGGAATTTGTTACCGGAGGATGTAGTAAAAGCTGTTAGTGTAGCTGGGTTTAAAAAAGGTTTAGACAAGTTCCTGGAGGAAAGGTCCATAAACCATTATTAAGAAGGGACCCAGGATATCAATGCTTGACCCAGTACAAGCATTGTGGAACCTGTGTCTTTTGGGGAAACTGCTAGGTACGTATGACCTAGATTGGCCACTGTTGGAAACAGGATACTGGGCTTGATGAACCTTGGTCTGACCCAGTATGGCATATCTTATGTTCTTATGTTCTTAACACTTAACAGTAGCTCTTATGGGTATTCTCAGAAGGAGATTTCAGAATCAGCTACCATGCTTTCTTAGTTCAAGACTCCAGATGTTCCTGGCTTCTGGGTTCCATTTCTGTATGTGCACAGTATGTGTGATTTGAAAGGTTGTCATTAACACTAGAAGCCCCAAAGTGCGTCAATTGATGCAAATGCATCTTCGAAGTTGTATACCAGCGCCACTGCTAGAACCATGTCAGTCAAAAGGAGGAGTAAATAGCCAATGCAATAAAATGGGGGGATAAGACATTTTTCAGATATATTAGTGAGAAGAGGAAGGGCAAAAGTGGTATTGTCAGACTCAAGAGTGCAGAGGAGGAATATGTAGAAGCTGATAAGGATAAAGCGGAATTACTTAACAAATATTTTTGTTCTCTGTTCACAGATGAAGAACCGGGAGCAGGACCTCAGAAAACACCCACAAATAGGAACAGAAGCGAGGGAAATCTTGAACAATTTTCAGAAGACTGTGTTCGTGAGAAACTAGCTCAACTTAAAGTAGACAAAGCGATGGGACCAGATGGGATACACCCTAGAATACTGAGGAAACTTGGGGACGTTCTAGCAACTCCACTGACTGACCTTTTCAATGCTTCGTTGGAGTTGGGAGTGGTGCCAAAGGACTAGAGAGAGGCTTATGTGGTGCCTTTACACAAAAGCGGAAGTAAGGATGTGGTTGAAAACTAAAGGCCGGTTAGTTTAACTTCGGTGGTGAGTAAATTATTGGAAACGCTGCTGAAAGAGAAAATAGTGAGGTTTCTGGAGTCCAGCGGATTACAGGATCCGAGTCAGCATGGATTCACTAGAGGCAGGTCTTGTCAGACAAATCTGATTGATTTCTTTGACTGGGTGACCAGGGAGTTGGACCGAGGGAGAGCTCTAGATGTGGTGTATTTAGATTTCAGTAAAGCCTTTGACACTGTTCCTCACAGGCGACTTATAAACAAACTGAGCACCCTAGGGATGGACCCTAAAATTACTGCTTGGGTTAGAAATTGGTTGGGTGGGAGGCGACAAAGCATACAAGTAAATGGAGCTCACTCTGAGGAGAAGGATGTTACCAGTGGTGTGCCCCAGGGATCTGTCCTTGGTCCGATTCTTTTTAACATCTTTGTTAGTGATATAGCGGAAGGGCTGTTGGGTAAGGTTTGCCTCTTTGTGGATGATACCAAAATCTGCAATAGAGTAGACACCCAGGAAGGTGTAAATAACATGAGGAGGGATAGTTTGGCAGCTGGGATTTAATGTTAAAAAATGTAAGGTCATGCATTTGGGCTGCAGCAATCCAAGGGAGCAATATAGTATAGGGGGTGAAGTACTTTTGTCCACTAAAGAAGAGCGGGACCTAGGCGTGGTTGTCTCTGATGATCTTAAAGTAGCTAAACAAGTAGAAAAGGCGACAGCAAAAGCTAGAAGGATGCTTGGGTGCATACGGAGAGGAATGGCTAGCAGAAAAAAGGAGGTGATAATGCCTCCGTATAAGTCTTTGGTGTGAGCTCATTTGGAAAGAGTAGTGGATCCATGGAATAGTCTCCCAGTGGAGGTGGTAGAGATGAGGACAGTAACTGAATTCAAAAAAAGCATGGGACAAACACAGAGGATCTCTAAAGGTAAAAAGGGGACTGTTGTAGTTGTTGATATGGAAGGACAGACTAGATAGGCCATGTGGTCTTTTTCTGTCATCATATTTCTATGTTTCTATGTTCCATGACTTTGTTAGCAAGGTCAAGATGTTCAAATATGTGTATCAAAAATTAATGACAGATGCACCACCTAGCGGGAAAATGAATTTATACCTAGAAGCCCCAAAGTATGTCAATTAACGCACTCAGTTTTCTTGGATGCGTCAATTGATGTACTTTGGGGCTTCTAGGTATAAATTCATGTTCCCACTAGGTGGCGGATCTCAATCACTGTTTATAGTTTTACTCCGACATTACAAACAATAAACACACAATGACGTCATGTAATGACGTCACATACTGCACATATTTAACAAATAAGTAACTTCACCTTAATTCACATCTGCATTTCATGCTAAATATAGTCGTCGTGATAATGCGTCTTTTGATGCACTTTGGGGTTTCTAGGTAAAATTCCTTTTGGGGCTTCTAGTGTTAAAATGAGAAATTACATTAGCAATATCATTGTTCACCCTGGACTGATATGTTATTTACAAAGCATTACAGTATCTCACTAGACAGGAACATTACCATCTAATGTTGATTACTTCTGCTAATACCTTGCAATCATGATGGTAAATATTTTGAATTAAAAATGTAAAATGTTTTTATTAATTGAATATTTGACATTTGATTATTTTGTTTGATTAATACTAAGTGAAATGGTAGTTTTGTAGCTAGATTGATTTCTAGGTTACATATGCAAACATGGCTAGCAACACACTGTAAGCCCTCAATATCCCCTTTAGAGCAGCTGCAGTGGCTCATTTGGTAATTATTCAGGGGGAGAGGAGGAAAAGAAACCTCAGGAATCCTGGAGAAACAGAAGAAATATAAGGAGCAAGCTGCAAGGAGAGCACATTTAATGCTCTCTGGTTTCCCAGCATATCAACATCAAAGCTGCTGCCAGCTACGGCAGAGAGTCGGGATTTTTATGTTAAGTGAGCCTGCGACAAAAGCCATGATGTGGGAATCGAAGATCCATATTGTCTCCTTGAGAAGGGTCTTAAATCATGACCATATGTAGGCAAAGCCTGCGTCAAGGGGTATAAAACATGTAAAAATTCAAATCAATGGAGTTTGTAGTCCCAAATACATCTAAATGTTGCTCAAGTTCATACGTCTCAGTTTTTGGAAGCCAATAGAAATGTGTATTGGCAGTATACCCAGTTTTTGAATGTGCTTCTCACTCACTGCTACTGGAGTGGTGCATTTCCCTTATATAGTATGGACCCGGTTCTGAGAGGTGAATAGCAGGGCTATATGTCCCGGGAGGACATGCAGTCCCACTATTCATCCTGACCGTATGCTGGAACACAATCTCCTCACATGCACACAACCGCAGTGCAGGGATATCTGAACGGGAGGTTGAGCGGGGGCAAGCCAGGCACCCAGACGTACAAGGCCTATTCAGGCCATGGCCCTGTATATCAGGCAGTTACAAGGATCCTGGCAGCCCTCTGGATGCGGCAGAGCCACAGCGAGTGAGGCCCCGCTGCCTGATCCTAGCCCTGGCAGACCCTGGCGGGGGTCAGGTGGCAGGAAACAGGTCATGTGGGGAGTTGGGCCTTCGGCGTTCCTGCTAGGTGTTCTGGTACCATGGTGAAGTGATGCCATGGCACCAGCGGGAGCAGAGGGTGGCCAGGCTGTGCTGCTTCCTGGATGTCTCCCGTAGCTGTTGCAGGGGCACGCTGGGCCGTCTCGGTGCCCAATCCTGCAGAATCGAGTAAAAAGGAGCCCGTCTTGTTCTGGGACGTTTGGACGGCCCGGACGTGCCCTTTTCTGGATCGGTCTCTGTGTAGTTCTGTTTCTTCAGTCAGGTGCCTCACTTCATCCTTGTTATCTTGGTAAAATGGAAGCAGATGGAATGGATCATCCTGTCAAGCCAGCAAGAAGATATTATGAATCCAGTTATTAGAAACAAATACAAAAAAAGCCAATGCTTTTAACATGATCTTCTTTCTCTTTTTTTTTTTCAGAAAAATTTAGAAAGCAAAATAATCCATAACAACTACGCACCAGCCTTGAAACTTGGTTATATTAAAATCTATGGAATTGGAAACTCTGCAGTTACAAGTGTTAATCTCCAAGTTGATGGCTCGGGAAATATCGCTGCTAATTTTGAGAGTAGCACAACCAATCAGGTAGGTATGAAACTAAAGTACCGTATATGGAGTATTACAAAATAGATATGATTTAAAATTATTCTTTCCTATTTCTCAAATGCATGGTTTTAATATAGTACGGTGTGTTTTTCTATGCATATTTTCTTGATATCTTTACCATAGTGATGTGCGCTTGGTAGCATGCATTTGGCAAGCTATCACATACATAGTAATATAGTAACATAGTAAATGGCGGCAGATAAAGACCAGCATGGTCCATCTAGTCTACCCATTAAGGTGCCAGAGTAGTACCATCTGTTCCAGGCAGGATACCCTTCTCTATTTAGAAGTTATTTGCATTTTATTCTGTCCTCTTGATATGTAATGATCCTGTGTATGATCACACCTTAAATTTAGTGCATACAAAATCACAGCCTGGTTAGCGATGGGTGCTACCTCGGCTCCGCTCTGGAATGCCCCCAGAATGCCCTGGTGCTAATTGCTTAGCATCAGGCATGTAGCAGCGGAGCCCACGGATATTCAGCAACACAAACCTTTTTATTGCTGCTGAATATCCTGCTCAGTGGCATTTGCATGGTTTGTAGGTCTGCAAATTGTGTAAATGCTTTGGAATATTGGGTCCTTTGATATTAAAGGAATCTGAGAATGTGAATGGGGCAAAAATTGTGGTTCATTCTTGGTTCATTTGGACTTTTTACCCAATTTTTGGACACTTTGTTTTAATGAAGAATGTTAACATCTGTTAGTTGACGTAACATGAATTAATTTATCGGTTATTGTGTGTTAAATTAATTTAGCATGCACTAGGGGGTAGTTACCAAGTTGCCATTTTACCCAGGAGTCATTAACCTGTGGTAACTGGTTGAAGTAGCACAGACAGTAGCCCCCCAATTCAGGCCCACTATCACCAAAAGGGTTGTTTGTGGGATGCATTGACTCTCCAACATCCCTCACACGAAATCTCCTTATCCTCATACCTAGCACTCAAATCACATCTCCACCATTCCCAAAACTCCCCCTCCCCCCCCCCCACACATACACACTTAAAATCACATCCCTCCAACCCTGAAGTCCTCTGCACTTAAAATTGCATCTTCCATCACTCTTGATCCCTCCAGTAGCTACCTGCGAAATCCCTGTAATTGTTGGAGGGCCTGTGCCTTTGAAGACGGGGGGGTCAAGGGTCAGGAATGGGGAATGTGACTGAATGTTGAGCAGCCCAATGACCCTGAGGAGATAAAATAACACAGCTGGCACAGTTAAATGCAAGCAGATTTATTTGATCTGTATAATAATGAGGTGCTTTGCATCTCATTATTATGTAACATGTTGTAGTAAACTAAGTTGTACTAAGGTCAAGCAGCACAGAACATTGTCATTTAACACATGCTTAAATGGCAAAAAGCATACATTTTCTACTTAACGTACGTTAGTAACCACTTTTCTAAAGTTTTAAAGGAGCACTAAAAAAAACAATATGCCTAAATGAGTGCACATTACTGAGGGGCCCTTTTACTAGAGGGCGCTATGGTGTTGCACCTAACGCACCGACAGCATTCAAACCCATAACATGGAAATCATGATCTCCAGGAACAAGCAGGAATGAGTCTTCACATATGGGTACGTCGGTACCGACGGAGCCTGCGCGGGAACGCTCCCCAGCTTCCCGAAAAGGAAAGCTTTTGGGAGCATCCCACAGCGCCTGTGCGCTGCCTTCCCGCCTTTCCTAACCGCCTCTCTCCAGTTCTTCTTTTCCGCGGAGCCAGCAGGTCGTGTTCCTGTCACCGCTGAAGAAGTTCTTTATTTTATTTTATTTCTTTGGTCGCGCGTCTGCCTTCTTCGACGTCGGACCGGTACCGCCGGTCTTTTCTTTCTTTTTCTTCAAAAAAAAATAATACTTTCCGTTCCACTTCAGTGTATTTTTTTCTTCGTTGGGCCTTAGGCCTAACAGAAAATTCCTCATGGAAAAGCCCGCCTCCGGGTTTAAAAAATGCACTAAGTGCAGTGGTACCATCTCTGTTACCGACACCCATGACTGGTGTCTTAAGTGTTTGGGTCCTGACCATTCCATCACGGATTGTCCGTCCTGCTCTATGATGTCTAAAAGAGGTTTACAGAACCGAGCAGCCAAGCTCAGTACACTGTTTTCCTCTGATGCAGCTTCGGTGGCATCGACGTCTTCCAGGGCTTCTTCTTCCTCCTATGGATCTCAGGTAACCAAACATAAGTCCAGCCGGTCCTCGAAGGGTAGATCTCCCTCTAAGCATCGAGATGCCTTCGGGCTTGCCCTCGAGGATCCTGCACTGGCAAAAGTACCACGGCGGGAAGCTCCGGCTTCCAAAGCTCCTCCTGTGGGTTACAGGTTGACATCGATGTCACGGCCTCGACTGATGACCTGTTGCAATGTTCTGGGGTACTGGTGGAATCCGCCGGTACCGACCTCCAGACATTCATGGCGTCGATGGATCAGAATGTTCTGACCATGCAGCGTGCCATTACGGCATTCATACAAGCTGCGACGCCACTGGTACCGCAACAAGCTTCGTTGTCGGTACCGGCTCCGACACCGGCTCCGATATCGGTTCCGGTGCCGGTACCGGTTGCATCGACATCGGCTTCGGTGTCGACTGCAGCGGTACCCTGTCCGATGATGCCTATCGGTACCGATCCGGTACCGATGACTCCCGATGTCGATACCACCCGGTATGCGTATAGGGCTTTACAAGAGCATCCAGACAGGCGATACTTCGATTCCTCCGAAGACTCTGATGCATCGGATGCCTCTGTCGAAGCATCGGTGCTTCTTCCTCAGGAGCCTTCTTCTCCAAAAAGAAGAATGTCCCCTCCAGAAGACTTGTCTTTTCAAGACTTCATAAGGGAAGTGGCCAAGGGGCTTTCTATCTCAGTAGCCCCTGAGACAGAGCCTAGAGCCAAAAAATTGGATATTTTGCAATATCCCAAGGCTCCTAAAGAAGCAGCCACTTTGCCAGTTCATGAGATCCTTTATGACCACATGATAGGCATATGGGAGACTCCTCTCACCATCTCTTCTCATTCTCGTAGGTTGGATACCATGTATCGTGTCCCTCCTTGTCCTGGATTTCATAAAACTCAGCTTCCTCACCATTCTATTGTGGTGGAGTCTGCTATGAAAAAGTTAAAGAGTGCAAAGAGGCACTCATCTGCTCCTCTTGGAAGAGAATGTAGAACCTTAGATGCTTTTGGCAGGAAAATTTTTCAAGCCAGTATGCTTGTTGCAAGAATCAACTCCTATAGTCTCTATATGGGGATGTTTCTGAAGGAAGTTACAGATCATCTGCAAACTTTCCTCCCTTTTCTTCCAGAAGATAAAAGGGAAGACTTTCTTACCTGGCTTAAGCATGCCCAGGATGTTTCCAAATTTTCTAACTGTGCAGCCTTTGACTCTTTTGAGGGGGCCAGCAGAGCCTCGGCCATTGCCATAGGTGCACGCAGACTTGCTTGGTTACAAGCTTCTGATTTGGAACCCTGGGTCCAAGATGGATTAGGAAATCTTTCTTGTACAGGTGAAAACCTGTTTGGCAAAGATTGGCTAGCAAAGGCCACTCAGATGGATGCAGAAAATTCTGCTTTGGATAGGCTTTCAAAGTCTACCTCTAATCCTGTCCAGAAGAGGTTGTTCAAAAAGACATATTTTCCCAAGAAGGGAAGATATTATCCTGTTTATGGTCAGCAGACATCTTCTGCAGGTCAATTTGCTGCAAAGCGTCAACAACCTAAACAGGCCAAGTCTAAGGCTGCAAGGCCTACTGTAGCCCAACAGCCTCAGCCTCCTCAGGGCCTTTGACTTGCACCTAGAGAACTTAGCCTTTCTGGCTCTAAAAGAACCAGAGCCTCTCACCATTCCAGGAAGGTTAGCTCACTTTGCTCCCAGATGGGAGCAAATCACAGCAGAGCAGTGGACCCTTTCCATCATAAGGGAAGGGTACAAACTTCATTTCTTAAACCTTCCTCCTTACACCATGGTGAGACAGTTCAATTCTCCAACATCTCTCCTCGACCTTCTGGGTCAAGAGATTTCTACCCTTCTTGCCCAAGGGACAATAGAAGAAGTACCTCTTCTTCAACAGGGCTCAGGGTTCTACTCCCCCTACTTTCTAATTCCAAAGAAAACAGGGGGTTACAGACCCATATTAGATCTCAGAGAATTGAACAAATTCCTATGCAAGGAGAAATTCAAGATGATTTCTCTGGGTACTCTCCTTCCAATCCTTCAGAGTCAGGATTGGCTTTGTTCTCTAGATCTCAAGGATGCGTATACCCATATACTCATCCATCCAGCACACAGAAGATTCCTTCGGTTCCTTTATCAGGGAAAGCACTATCAATACAGGGTGCTTCCCTTTGGTCTGGCCTCTGCTCCAAGAGTGTTCACAAAATGCATGGCAGTAATAGCTGCATTTCTACGCACTCTAGGAATATTCGTATTCCCATATCTGGACGACTGGCTCATCCGAGCTCCATCCCAGTCAGAGGCCCAGACTTCCCTAGACTGCACAATGTGTGTCCTGCAGTATCTGGGACTGGTTATAAACATTCCAAAGTCCCAACTCACCCCTACTCAGTCTCTAAAGTTCATAGGGGCCTTGCTGGATACCACAACTGCAAGGGCCTATCTTCCCCAGGCCCGTTGCCTACCCTTAGTGCAGTTAGCCTCTCAGATTCAGTTAAAAACCCACCTAACTTCTCGAGAGATGTTACAACTGCTAGGCCACATGGCATCCACTGTGCATGTGGTCCCTTATGCTCGCCTTCACATGAGGGCAGCTCAATGGACTTTGTCCACCCAGTGGACCCAGGCATCTGGAAGTTTGTCAGACAAAATAGCAACCTCCAGGCGCCTTTTTTGGTCTCTCCAGTGGTGGAAGTCCACTCAAAATCTGTTGCTGGGGTCTTCCTTCCAACAGTTGTTACCCAAAGAAATCCTTACAACAGATGCCTCTCCAAAGGGTTGGGGAGCTCATATTCAAGACCTCTCCCACCCAGGGCATTTGGTCCCCACAGGAGACCTCCCTACATATCAACTTCTTAGAGCTCAGAGCAATCTTCTTGGCTCTCAGAGTCTTCCATACCCTGCTCAGCTACAAGACAGTCCTCATTCACACGGACAACCAAGTAGCCATGTTCTTTGTGAACAAGCAGGGAGGGACTGGCTCTCTGTCGCTTTTCAACGAAGCTCTGAGATTGTGGGCCTTCGCCAGAGAGCATCAAATTCATCTTCTGGCAGTATACCTTCCAGGAGTTCAAAACTCTTGGGCAGACAGACTCAGTCGAGTTCTGCTTCCACACGAATGGTCCCTTCATATGGACCAGATAGTCAGAATCTTTCGAATTTGGGGAACCCCGGACATAGACCTCTTTGCAAGTCCGTGGAATGCCAAACTTCCCCGATTCTGTTCCAGAATTCCGTGTCAGGGAGTTCAGGCCAGGGATGCCTTCCTCCTTCATTGGGGTCAAGACTTCCTGTACGCCTTTCCACCCATTCCCCTAATTCCCAAGACCCTGTTCAAGCTTCAGAGAGATCAAGGGACTATGATTCTCATAGCTCCACGTTGGCCACGCCAAGTGTGGTACCCTCTACTTCTGCATCTCTCTCAAGCTCCCTCCCTGGACTTGGGGTCTGCTCCAGATCTCCTGTCTCAGGAGGGGGGAACGTTGTGGCACCCAAACCCCCAAACTCTCCATCTCAGGGCTTGGTTGCTGAAGGCTTAAACCTTCAAGATTGGCGTCTTTCTCAGCAAGTAAGTAAGGGATATCCTTCATGCTTCCAGAAAGCCTTCTACTAGACGTTCCTATGCTTTTAAATGGAAAAGGTTTACCATTTGGTGTGCTGAGAAGGGTATTAACCCTCTAGCAATACCTTTGAATTCTTTACTAGATTATCTCCTGCATCTTTCCCATGCAGGCCTCAAGACGAATTCAGTAACGGTCCATTTGAGTGCTATTGCAGCATCCCTCAAGCCTCTCAATGGACAACCTGTCTCCTCTCATCCTCTTATTGCAAGATTCATGAGAGGCCTTCTTTTAACTAAACCTCCCATTAGACCACCTCCAGTGGCATGGGACTTGAATCTGGTTCTTGGTCAGCTCATGAAGCCACCCTTTGAACCCTTAGCCACTACCTCCTTGAAATTTCTTTCCTGCAAGGTTATCTTTCTTATTGCAGTCACCTCAGCTCGCCGCATCAGTGAACTGCAGGCCTTAGTGGCTAATCCACCTTATACAAGGTTCCATCATGATAAGGTAGTCCTTCGGACCAATCCACACTTTATGCCTAAAGTGGTCTCACCTTTTCATCTTAATCAAGAGGTGTATTTACCTGTCTTTTTTCCAGGTCCTCATGCATCGAGTGCAGAGAGGAATCTTCATACCCTGGATTGTAAGAGAGCCCTTGCTTTTTACTTACAAAGGACACAGCAACATAGAAAGTCTTCTCAACTCTTTGTTGCTTTTGATCCCTCTCATTTGGGACTTCCAGTCTCTAAGAGGACACTGTCCAATTGGATTGCTCAGTGTATTTCTTTCGCCTACCAGAGTAAGAACCTTTCTCTGGAGGGCCATGTCACAGCTCATAATGTGAGGGCCATGGCCACCTCTATGGCTCATCTAAATTCTGTGTCTATCGACCAGATCTGTCGAGTGGCCACCTGGGCCTCGGTTCATACCTTCACAGCCCATTAATGTTTGGACAAGGACTCCCGCCGGGATGCCTTGTTTGGTCAGGCTGTTCTCAAACACCAGTTCCATGCTTAATCAACTCCTACCCTCCATCCCTGGTTGGATGCCTGAGATCCATGGAAGGAGGTAGAGCCCTTCTCAGGGTTTCACAACCTTTTGGATCTCCCAGGCATCTCTAGCTGGGGAGTCCCCATATGTGAAGACTCATTCCTGCTTGTTCCTGGAGATAGCACAGTTACTTACCTGTAACAGATGATCTCTGGGAACAGCAGGAATAAGTCTTCACAACCCACCCACCTCCCCTAGGAGTTGTATCTCTCTATCTATCTTTCCTTTCCTCTCTCTCTTTGTCTCAGCTTTAAAACTCGAACTGGAGAGAGGCAGTTAGGAAAGGCGGGAAGGCAGCGTGCAAGCACTGTGGGATGCTCCCAAAAGCTTTCCTTTTTGGGAAGCTTTCCCGCGCAGGCTCCGTCGGTACCGACGTACCCATATGTGAAGACTTATTCCTGCTGTTCCCAGAGATCACCTGTTACAGGTAAGTAACTGTGCTTTCCCAGCAGTTAACATGATGTAGCCTGCCCTAACGCAGCCCAGAAATCGTACAGGTTGCAGTAAGTTCACTCACATTAATCACTTGCCTTGCAGATAGCGCGAGGCGCACAGATTGCAAGATGCTCACCCCATTCTCTCTGTCTCTAGCCCGCCCACTTATCACCCCAATGAACAAACCACAGTTACCGTGGAAATCACTAACCCTCTTCAACCCTCTAACCCTCTTCAAATCCAGGCTGAAAACTCACCTCTTCGCTGCTGCTTTTGGATCTTGACTCACCTGATCTCCTTTTCTTTCCCCTAGTTTTATCCTTGCTTACACCTTCTGTGTTTTGTCTTGACTAGATTGCAAGCTCTGGTGAGCAGGGACTGTCTCTTACATGTCTGTGCAGCGCTGTGTACGACTGGTAGCGCTATATAAATGCTCAGTAGTAGAAGTAGTAAATCAGGCTGCGTTATCTGCACTCGTCCTGTGCTAACAGTTACTGCAGGTCACAGCCCAAAGTTAGCACATGCTGTCAACGGCATTATCTGCTTAGCGCCCTTTAGTAAAAAGTCCCCTAGGAGTCAATCTCAGATCTCACAATAGTTCAGTAATTGGTTAATACCTAGGTTTAAATAAATCTTCTTAAAATACCTGCAGACCCATAGGATTTCTCTTATACCATATGATGACAGCTCTAATTTGCAGCTTCACAGCGACAGTTCATAAACATTTTCTTCTTCATTTTTCTCTGCTTAGGTTTTAAATATTATTCTGACAGACAAAGACATCAGCTTGGAAAAGCCAATAAAAGTTACATGGCAAACCGCACTCTAATTAGCTTCTGAATCAGTCAAGAGGCAGTTTGATATTGCATCTATCTGTTATGGAAATAGATCCAACACAACAAAGGAAAAAACTGAAGAATTCTATTTTTTATTGTGGATATCATTTCCTGAAATGTATGTTTCATAGAATGCATTCTTATTTGTGGGTTTTATGGCATTTTGAATTGGTGATATTACATTTTCTTATCCTAATAAATCAATAATTTTTCAATTCAGATTTCGCAGTTCTTTTATGCATATAACCATAGTCGTTTTCTCAGTAGTAAGATATTGAATGATGTGGGTTAAAACAAAATTCCTAAGCCTGAATGTATTGTATACAAATAAAAAAAAAATTAATTAAATCATGTTGTACTATAATGAAACTGGTTGAAAGTGCACTTTTTAATGATTAAGTTTAATTTCAGTATGCACTTTTAGGCACATTTCGCAAAAGTCATAGCCCCTAGTGTGGAGGCCCCATCCATGTGTCTGTCTGTCTGTATGCATAGGTTTGTTCAAAATATGTTTCCAATAAGCAAAGAATCACAGGTGTAATGAGGAATGGCAGGTCCTACTCTTGGGGACGCTATCTCTTGTTGGCAGAGGAGCGTTCGGGGCCGCAACTGTGGCCTAAAGTATCTGTAAGAGGCAGTCGATATTTTCAACAAGCACTTGCTCAAAGAAGTCACCCACCTCCTTTTCTGGGCCTCTGGTATAAAATTCTTGATGAGACTCACGCAGCCAAAGGATATGCCTATCCTTTGTTCCCCTGCTGCACAAAGCAGGCTGAAAAACCTCCTCCCAGATCAGCCCCTTCCAACTTCTGGATGGCATATAATGTTGTGCGCTCTGGATGACTGCATTAATATGGTGCCAAGAAAGCTTCTTTTTGTTGAGACTTACCAGCAGTATAGCACAATGATCAGCTCGTTATTAGGCTAGAATTAGTAGTGGAAAAACCACAGACACAAAAGGTATAATGAATTGGTGCTGTGGCCTCTCCCATTCCTTCTCCCATGGATAAGTGTGGTTAATGGCAAGTCACCATCTTCCATCATATTCACCAACCAGGTAAGAGGAAGCAAGAGTGAGAATGAGGGAAGGGCGAAGGCTGCAGAATAGAGACATGCATTCTGGTGGGAGATAGGCCATATGGTTGTCAAGAGAAAAAGAGTCTACCGGGAGATACACTGTCAATAAAGAGCTGGTCTTCAAGACTGCAGAATGTTTTGAGTGATATATAGGTCCTGGGCCTGTGGGGACTCAAGCAGGATTGTCTACACAGTTCTACTGTATCATTCTAGACTATTTCTCAGTAGGAAGGAAGCAACCAACATCAGGGCCAAGAGAAGTATTTATGCTTTGGTGGTACCCAACTCTTATCATCATTATCTTCTTCCTATTTAGAAATAAGGCTAGAAGTAAATTAAGTATAATCTGGTAGTGCAATTATTAATGAATAAGGTTTCTCAACTGCTAAATGAAAGTATATTTGCTAACCAGCAGCTATGCGCCTTTATTTAATAAACACCCATATTGTGTGCAAATGCAAACACAAACACAGCAATGTACTCCTAATATGAGGCAGGCATAAGCGAGTGCTCATATATTTCATAAATTACGTATGTCTGTTCTTGAGAATGCCTATCTACAGCACGTATATTAGTAGGCAACCTATTGTCAGCAGGCACACTTGCATTCACATAAACAGCTGTACAACTTGTCGATATGTGAAAGAAGCTTTATATGCAGAATTTCTAAAATGACCTCCTCAATACGATTCCCTTCAAAACTATATGGTCACATTTGATATAAGCCAAAAATAAAGATCACCTACTTGCAGGGACCTCAGAAACACAAAGAGCAAGAGGTATGGTGGTCACATGCGCTTTATTGATAAAGAAATACCCCAACACGTTTCGGCAACACCTTCATCAGGGGGCTGAGAATTGCAAATAACAGTAAATAATAAAAACATCAAGATGACCAAACAATAAAATACATACAGATAAAATCAACATAAGAAATATTGAAACATTAAAAATACAAATACATTTATTTTACTAAATATAATAAACAATATATAAACATAAGTAAAAATTAATGACTAAAAAGATAAAAACAAGAAGAAGGACAAAAAATTAAAGGAGAAAAATGTAATCCCAAGAACAACATTATTATAAAAATACTTACATTTCTAAACATCATGTGATGAAGCGCACAATCTATTCTCTTCTGTGCGCTTCATCACATGATGTTTAGAAATGTAAGTATTTTTATAATAATGTTCTTGGGATTACATTTTACTCCCTTAATTTTTTGTCCTTATTCTTGTTTTTATCTTTTTAGTCATTAGTTTTCACTTATGTTTATATATTGTTTATTATATTTAGTAAAATAAATGTATTTGTATTTTTAATGTTTCAATATTTCTTATGTTGATTTTATAAAGCACATACCTCTTGCTCTTTGTGTTTCTGAGGTCCCTGAAAGTAGGTGCTCTTTCTTTTTGGTTTGTGTTTAACCTAGAGCATGTTCTCCCCGTGGAAGGATATTTTAAGTTTTCAAGATGATGACCTGCAAGCTATGCTACCAGAGGACCCTTTCTTCACCGAGGAAGAAGGGTCTCCGAACATCGAAGATGAATGGGGAGAGGCAGTTCTGCTCACCCAAAAGCTTATACGTGAGGACATGCATGCTGCTTCACTACTTTAGTATTGTCAGAAGAAAATTAGCATGTTTAAAGATGATGACAAGTTCATGACAAACTGGATCAAAATATTGAACAAATGTTCACTGGACCTCATGATACTTTTAATCAACACTTCAAAACACAAGTCTGCTGTTTTGAAGATTAATGTAGACAAGAAGATTGACAGTTTGAAAGAAATTGACCACAGGTTTGATAAATTGAAGAAGGATTTTGATAAAAATACTTTGGACTATAAAAAACTAGTTAAGGAAAGGAAAATAAAAAAATTTAAACGTGATGATGATGATTATAAAAATGGCATGGTGTATTATTGGACCAATAATAATGAGAAACCCAGACCACATAGCACATCCCGTCATTGGGATTTTGAACCACCAAAACCCAGACCAGTTGACAACACTACAAACAACAAAAATAAGAGTAAAGCTAAAACCAGATTATTTTCACCAGATTCCAATTTAGAGCAGACTAACAAAATAATTCGAAGTCAAGGTGAAGAACAATGTGATTATGATAATTCTGCCCCTCTCTTCACCTCTGACATAAGGCCTGAACAACCTTCAGTTTTTTCAATGGATTCCCTATGGAAAGGGGGAGGGAAGAGGACGGTACAGTATCAGCACTACCCCATGACATCACCAAATCATCACATGATGTTTAGAAATGTAAGTATTTTTATAATAATGCTGTTCTTGGGATTACATTTTTCTCCCTTAATTTTTTGTCCTTCTTGTTTTTATCTTTTTAGTCATTAGTTTTTACTTATGTTTATATATTTTTATTATATTTCGTAAAATGTATTTGTATTTTTAATGTTTCAATATTTCTTTTGTTGATTTTATCTGTATGTATTTTATTTGTTTGGTCATCTTGATGTTTTTATTATTTACTGTTGTTTGCAGTTCTCAGCCCCCTGATGAAGGCTTTGCCGAAACGCATTGGGGTATTTCGTTATCTATAAAGCACATGTGACCACCATACCTCTTGCTCTTTGTGTTTCTTTTTCACATTTGATATAAGGCCATTTGTTCCAAGAGTAAAATTGTAAGGTTTATACTTTTTCTTTTAAATCTAATAAATCATGCTCAAACTTAACCTCAGTTGGGAGTTTATTACACAGCCAAGGACTAGCTATGGAGAATATATGGTCACAATGCAATTTTAATAGATGGATTGTTCAGTAATCATTGGGGTATGTTTACTAAACAGCGATATGGGAGCAAGTATGCGATTTAACACGTGTTAACGGCACACATGGCCCCTTAATGCTGCAAAAATGCAGAGTTTCTGAGTGTAAAAGGCTCTTGCAGTGCAAAGGGGGACGACAGGAGGCAGAGAGTGGGCATCAACGGGTTGGAATGTGGTCATTAACAACATGTGTACCTTTAACACCTGTTGTGCAAACACCCTCTAGAGTCCCTTAATGCCTGTAACCTTATCGCCATGTATAATGTCGCAGAAAGGGTGTTTGCTGAGCAGAGAGAGCCTTATTTTAACGTCTGCAATGTGATGAACAGACAGGGGAGCCCAAGAAAGTGATAGTCGTGCTCCATTAGCAGCAACAGCATGATGCCACATATGATAGGACACTATGTTGATGGTGCAAATGGGGCACCGGTGGTTGCATGTGGGTCATGCAGTGGGGTTGCTGGTGCACAGGGCAGACCAGGCAGCTGCTCAGGTGGCACATAAACACATAAGAACATATAATTATAAGATATGCCACACTGAGTCAGAACAAGATCCATCAAGGACAGTATCCTGTGTCCAACAGTGGCCAATCTGGGTCACAGGTACCTAGCAGTTTCACTAAAAGACACACAGGTTCCACAATGCCTGTATCAGGGCAAACAGTGCATTTCCCGGGCCCCCTTAAATAATGGTTTATGGACCATTCCTCCAGGAACCCATCCAAACCTTTTTTAAACTTAGCTACACAAATAGCTTTTACTACAGCCCAGAGTTTGGTTAAGCATTGCGTGGGAAACTATTTTCTCTTATTAGTCTTACCTGGGTTACACTGTAGCCTTATTGCATTCCCCTAGTCTTTCCACATTTGGATGGTGTAAACAATCAATTTACATTTACCATTCCAATCCATTCATTAATTTATAGACCACTATCATGTCTCCACTCAGCCGTCTCTTCTCCAAGTTGATGAGCCCTAACCTTTTTGGTCTCACCTCACAGTACCATCTGTGATGTCTGTCATGATCCCACAATGACAGTGGCAGCACACAAACAAGCTGCTGCTGCAGAAAGGTGATATGCCACATGAGGCAGTCCAGGGGACCTGGCACCCTAGGCAGAGATCCTAGCTGGCCCCTCCCGCTGCCGCTGAACCCAGCTGTGGAAGAGGTGGCTGATAGCTCCAGCAGCTGTTGCCCTCCAGGCAGCTGCAAGATGCAGGTGCCTGGGGAGCTACCACAGCAGTGACTGTCATTCCTCCCCCTGAGATGTATCAGTGGCAGGCAGTGATGGGTACCCTACAAAGGCAGATGTGCCTCTGCCCCCCTATCCTGACCTTGTGCCCTAGGCATACACCAAGCCCACATGTTGGACAGGCTGGGGCTGCACAACACCACTACTAACAGCACGCAGGCATGTCAGCATGGTGTGGGGATGTTGGTGGCAGGGGCAGTGGCAGTGGCACCCGCCTGCAGCAGACTAGAGGCATGTCCTGGCCCTGTGTGCCATGTGCATTGCCACATGTGGCAAGGTCTGTCTGATGGGGAACATGTCAGCCCCAGGGCTTGTTGTAGCCATATGTCATCACTGTGACTCAACACAAACAGTTGGTGTATATATCAGTGGAGGGTCATGTATTGCATGTCCCTGTGGCTAAACCTTAGCCTATAGTGCAGGTACAGACCAGCATGTGAAAACCCCAATGACTCAGCCAGCAAGGGTACAAACACCCATCAGCCACACAGACAGGCTCCACTATCCACAGGTAGCTGGAGAGGCAGGCAGATAGCATCTGCACACTGAGTGGGCGTTAATGTCAGGGCATGCTACTAGAACCTGCTAACGATGCTTGAGCTGAAATGGAGACCAATGTGACAGGCAGGATTGCAAAACATTTGCACAGCACGGCGATGTGAATGTGTGTGTGTGTGTGTGTATGTCTCTCCATTGTTCTGTGACTTTCTGCAGTTCACTGTGACTTGCATTGCCTAAGCTGTTCCCAGTGTTAGTCTGCAAATTTTCATGGTGAGGAGCAGAGGATTGTGGGTATGGCCTGACACAGAGCAGACTGGCCAGGATGTGTCTGCCTCGGCAGTAGGGTCAATGGCTGTGACTTTGCAGTACCCATCTGCACATGCATGTCCTGGGTGTCCATTGCATGTCATGCTAAGAGGGCACTCTCACTTTGACCGAACAGTGACCATGGCATGGCTATGTACCCACATAGTGCTATATAGTACTTGGCTCCACTGATGTGGGTGCAATCTCTGTTTGGGGATGCTATTTGTCTCAGAGATGCCTTACTCCATAAGAAAACAACTCTATTCAGAACTAGAACAGAATTAGGCAAAAAGAAGAAGCTGCAAGGAAGGTTTGGGATTTTGCCTATGCAGTGTGTCTCTAGCAAGGGCAATAGTGAAGAAGAGGCTAGTGCAATAGCCATAGCATGATGGACAGCAGTAATCTGTCGTCCCTCCCTACCCAAGCCCTGGACAAGTAACACAGACCCCATAGAGTGACTGAAAGATTCGGGTGGTTATTTTAGAAGCTCTATTCACCCTTTCTGCAGCAGCAGAAAACATGCAGAGCTGGCGGGCTGTTGCTGCTGCATTGCTGTCTTCTTTACTGCTTGCACATGTTTGGATAAGGCAAAGTAGTTTGCTGTTGAATCTTAAGAAAATCGCAGTATTAGGCCTTCATTTGTTAAGTGAAGTGCCAGAAGATTTAAAGCTGATATTGGATGGTATGGAAATTCTGGCTTCCAGTACACTTCAGAGTTTAGGCATATAAACAGAGACAGGTTTGTCCAGCATGGTACAAATTAAGGCCATGATTACAGCTGTTTTTTTTAGACAGGATATTACGTAATTTGCATGGTTTGCTAGCAGCAGAACATTTTCGGGCAGTTGTACAAGTGCTAGTTTTAAGTAAATTGGGTTATTATAATAGTTTGTACCTAAATATATCCTGCATGTTCCTCAGATGTTTCAGCATTCAATATCTGGATATCATTTGAGAGAACATGTATCTCCATACCTAATACAGTTACAATGACTTCCAGTGAAGTAGTGTATTGAGTTCAGATTAGGCATTCTGATTTCTAAAGTGCTTTTAGGCAATGGTCCTGAGTTTTTGCTAAAAGTTGCATGATATCATTGTGTTCTGTTGGGATAAGATGCCTAGTTGTGATCTCTTCTTTATGTGAGATGAAGATAAGCAATTTTTCGGCAGAGACTTTTTTGGTAGCAGTGCCAACATTCTGGAATACTTTACCAGTATTGGTGTGTTGCAAAATTTGATTATGTGAGATTCAATGTTATATGTATTACGATCATAGTATTGAAGTAAAGTCCTGATGTACATAGTATTGTAAATAGCGCACGTAGTAAATAGCTCACCAAGAATCAACGACCATCTACACACACACGCACTCACTGCTCAATGCATGCACACACTAGACACAGTATTTTGTTGACTGCTGTGTAAATCACCTTGATTGTAGGAAAAGGCGGTATAGAAATCCATTTAAATAAATAAATAAAATATGTGTTTTTGTATTTGTAAGTTAATGTAATATATTTCAAGTCTAATTTTATGTATACAGTTTGGTGAGATATGGCGGCATATAGATTTTTAATAAACAAAATGAAGTGCATTGAAATAGGGCAATGTTAATATGTGACAATGGATTTACTAATGCATAGTACTCTATTGTGTGTCAATATATTTAGGACCATTGTATTTTCCTAGCTTCAATAACATGGAATGGTGATCCCTTATAATGAATTTGATCTTTTTTAAAGGGGCAGGGGTTCTTAAATAAAAGGAAAGGTCCTCTTGTACTATGATCTTGACATGTTCCCCTCTTCACGCCTCAACCCAGTTATTTATTTATTTGACATGTTTTCTATACAACCTTTTCATATATTCAAAACAGTTTATAGTACAACATAAACTTGAAGGATACATTGAACATGAAGAGTACAACTTGGAGATATGGAGATGCGCATAGGCGAACATATTTACAATGATATTCTAAAGCTAATGTTTCAGGGAGTAGTCAGATTTAGGCTGGGGATTAGGAGTTCATGCGTGGGAGCAGGGGTGTTGGGGACGCATAGCATGAGTAGTATAAGCTTATGCACTGTAGGTTTGTCATATGTCGAGTCCATAGTGCTGTGTAAATAGATCAACTTAGATACCACACCATACCAGACGCTCGACTCCCATGACATTACTCTATCACTCAAATATGCACCCATTAATACACGCTCGGCAAGAAACAAGATTTTGCTATTAGTTGACTTCATACTGCACCATGCTCTAAACATACTATGCATTACTGAAACGTGGTTTAGCAAAACCGATTCTGCCTCATCAACCAATTGTGCCTGCCTTCATACAGCATTAATCTATGCAACAGCATTAATCTATGTAGTAGAGGAGGAGGAGATTGCTTCATAACAAGAAGCAACCTCAAATTTATTATAACAAGAAGCAACCTCAAATTTATCATACTCTACTCCAACTCTACCACCAAAATGGATGCCCTCACAATATCCAATGGGGTCTGTCTCACTGTATCTAGTTTATAGAGCCTCTCATGGTGATGTTGCAGACCTATCTACAATACTAGAGGCTGCATTGCCCCCTAATCCTACTAGGTGATCTGAATCTGCCTTATCTCCCCCACAAGCAATCCTCTTCATGTCTAGAAGCCGTGGATGCCTTTCAATTCACCCAAATCATTACCACCCCAACTCACCTCAAAGGAAACATCCTAGATGTGATTTTCATACCTCAAATGCTCACAGCAGATGCTAACCAAAAACACCATTGCATACTCCCTTGCCCTGGACAGTCATGCAGTTATCCATTTCACTATCCCACGCTCAAATCACAGTATCAACACTCAAAGTACTCCTCCCATCAAGCAAAGATTTTGACAGTTCAAAAATGAAGCCTTCCTCAAATCTGTCATACCCCAGCTAGAGCTTCTCAAACAAGAAAACACAGACCTCAACTACCAAATAGAAAAATGGAAGCAGATAATGGCAACAGCAGATGAAGCTCCTCCACAGGAAGTTTCAGACAAACACACCGAAAGAGTTCCATGGTTCTTAGCACCCCTTCTGCTCCAAAAACAAGAACTCCATTGACTTGAATGCAGCTGGAGACATTCGCAAGACCCCATCACCCATGCCACCTTCATTGAAAACAATGCATATATTGCCAAGAAACACTACGATGGAAGAGAGAATACCATGACATCATCACATGCTCCTTAAACAAACCCAGAGAACAATTCATAATTGCAAAATCCCTCCTGGATGAACCATCCAAACACCTACCTCAAGATGGAATTTCTCCACAGGACATAGCAGAGCACCTCCTGGCCAAATGCCAAGCGACACTCCCTGATTAAAAGCAATCAACTAGCTTTCACCCAACTACCTACACCCAGGCTACATGATCTGATTTTTTTCTCCTATCATTCACGAATATTGAGAATACACTAAAAAGTCTCAACACAACCACCTCTGCTTTTGACCCCTGCCCTGTTTCCTTGATTAAAAGTACAAGAACACACCTTAGCTTCTTCCTACAATCCATAATTCATGCATCCTTGTCTAGGGAAACAATGCCTACATTAAAGAGAAGCTCAACTCATCCCATCTTACAAGGAAACTTGGACTATACTTTGCCAAAATCCTACAGGCCAATAAAAAGTATCTCCCTCTTATCAAAGATAATAGAAAAATTGGTACAAATCCAACTTCAAGACTTCATCAACAACTATTTGAAGTCAAATTCCTGGTGTAATCGTTGACCAAAAACTCAATTTTCAGGCACAAATAAAACAGACAACTCAATCCATCTACTATAAATTGCAAATCTTAAAGAAACTCTGCCCACTTCTATGTCCTGATCTATTCCACACCATCTGTCAAGCTGCATCTATACCTTCACTTGACTATTGCAACATCATCTACCCTGGACTACCCAAACAATCATTACAGCCTCTTCAAATGGCACAAAATACCATAGCAAGAATAATCTACAAAATATCTAGACAGTCGCACATCACTCCTGTACTACAACACCTGCACTGTCTCCCAGTCCATGCAAGAATAAAGTACAAGGCTCTTGTCTTGGTATATAAGGTCATACACAATGATTCCGCAAACTGCCTCTATTCTCTTCTCTCCAGCTCCAAGCATGACGGACTTTGGCTGCACAACTCCCACAATCCCCTCATCGTCCCAGCTTGGAAAACCAAAAGCAAACAATCCACATGCTACCATGTCTTCTACCTATTTATCCCTATGGCTTGGAACTCCCAGTGAACTGGGAGATTGCTCAGACCACCCCCACCTTCAGCAAGAAACTTGAAACCTTCTTATTCCAAGAACACTTCTCTCCGGCTTTAACCCAGGTCAACAATCCAACGTAACCTAACTTCATTCCATAACTCTCTCATGCCTATCCAGAGTCTTCATCCCCCACTCCCATTGATATGTCTCGCAATCCCACTCTTGTCCCCCATCTACACCCCTGCTATACATAGTTCGATTTCTTAATGCTTTTACAGCTTTAAGATAGTTCATGTTCCACACCTTATTTGTTCTTGTACTCTGTAAAGCAGTTGCTTATGCACTGCTCATGCTATGTTCATTGTGAACCTCCTTGGATTGTAGAAAGGCAGTATATAAACAAATTTTAAATAAATCAAATAGTTATGTTTTTAGTGCTTTCCTGAAGTCCCACGTCTCTGATTGATCTCATGTTTTCCTGTAAGGTGTTCCATAGGGATGAAGCATAGAGGGATATGTCTCTGTTGCATATTGCCTGTTTGACTTTTGTCTTGCTCTTCGGGATGGATAGTTATATTATAATTGTTACAATAGCAACTAAGCTGAAGCCTTGGCCCTTTTTAAAATCAAGGCCTACATAGTATCACTTGTTAGGGGGAATTACGGGAGTCTTGTTATTAAAAAAATGGCCACTATTTTGCCCCAGCTACCATTGTCACTACTATAACTCACCGACTTGGGGTGTGAGAAGGAAGGACATTAGCTTACCATTAACCCACCAGGGATTTCAGGATCACAGTGTGTGGGGAGAGGATGGTTTTTATTTCATTTAAAAATGCCAGCCCTTTTAATAATGGCCCTTATGTTAGTGAGCCAATGCTTCTGGGGCAAAATTAACCCTACCATTTGGGTAGAAAGTTAGGTGCTAGAAATGCATGTAAGCCCCTATTCTAAAGGACGTATGCATGGGAATGGGCCTTTACGTGCATGCTTGAGACAGTGCTATTCTGCAAGCAAGTGCATAAGTCCCATTGCAAGTATGCACGGGGGTAGAGAGTAGGCGAAGCATAGGTGGAACCTAAATTTACTAAAACAGTACATTTATATAGAACAGTAGAACTTATGCCCATTTTCTCCAAATCTAGATTGGGCATTTTCACTTGCTCTAGAGCAGGTTCAGATACACCAATACACCTCTCATGCTTTATAGAATAGATCCCATGCATTTACTGTAGATGACAATGTGCATTAACTGTGTGGAAGTTTCTAGAATTATCCTTCACGGGTATAGTTAACTTTCTTGGAATAATACAGCTGGCTAACATTAGTACAACCCACATTATTCCCTTTCCTTGTTAATGAGCTACTTTGTATGCATTTTCATGCTATGTGGCTCATTTTTTTAGTATGTTGCACCTTATTTTTTGATGCTAAAGCTTCATTGTTGTTGCTGTTAAGTGCCGTCGAGTCGGAGTCAACTCTTGGCGACCCTCTGGATAGCTATCCTAAATTGTGTTCGGTCTTGAGTCAGGCGGCTCATTGTTGACAGACTGGTACCCGTAGCTGCTGTTATTGGATCGATCCATCTCATTGCTGGCCTTCCTCTTTTGTGTTGACCTTCTATCTTGCCAAGCATGATGTCCTTCTCTAATGATCTCTCTCTTCGCATGATGTGTCCAAAGTATGAAAGTCGAAGTCTTGTCATCTGAGCTTCTAAAGAAAGCTTAGGTTTGATCTCCTCTAGTACCGACTGGTTTGTTCTTCGGGCAGTCCATGGTATACACAGTATTCACCGCCAGCACCATAATTGAAAGGCATCAATTTTCTTCCTGTCTATCTTTTTCACTGTCCAGCTTTCACATCCATATGATGTTATTGAAAATACCATGGCTTGAACAAGTCGAATCTTTGTATGGAGAGAGACATCTCTGCTCTTGAGGATCTTATCTAGGTCTTTCATAGCCATTCTGCCAAGATCAATGCGTCGTCTGATTTCTTGACTGCTTGTTGCTTCTTTATTGATAGTTGATCCAAGTAGGTTAAAGTTGTTCACGATTTCAATTTCTTCTCTTTCAACGATGAACCTGTTGATTATGCCAGTTGTCATGATCTTTGTCTTCTTTACATTAAGGCGCAGGCCCATTTTGAGACTATGTTCTTTGATTGTGAGAAGCAAATGTTTCAGATCATCTTCATTTTCAGCCAGTAATGTGGTATCATCAGCATAGCGAAGGTTGTTGATGAGTCTTCCACCAATCTTCACACTTCTGTTGTCTTCATACAATCCTGCTTCTCTGATGATTTATTCAGCATATAAATTAAACAGGTAGGGGGAAAGTATGCAGCCTTGTCTTACACCTTTGCTTATTTTAAACCATTCTGTTTCTCCTTGTTCCGTTCGAACTGCTGCTTCTTGATCAATGTACAGATTATGCAAGAGTACGATCAGGTGTTCTGGTATACCCATGCTTCTTAATGTGGCCCAGAGTTTCTCATGGTTTACACAGTCAAAAGCTTTGCTATAGTCGATAAAGCACAAATAGATATCCTTTAGGTATTCTTTAGTCTTTTCAAGGATCCATCTCACATCTGCAATGATGTCTCTCGTTCCTCGCCCTTTCATGAACCCTGCTTGCACTTCAGG
This sequence comes from Ichthyophis bannanicus, assembly GCA_033557465.1. Classification (NCBI taxonomy): domain Eukaryota; kingdom Metazoa; phylum Chordata; class Amphibia; order Gymnophiona; family Ichthyophiidae; genus Ichthyophis; species Ichthyophis bannanicus. Next base: position 450,359,430 of record CM066038.1, on the reverse strand, counting down.
TAGTTCTTGTTCCAGGTATGGTTGTAGTCTCTTTTGAATAATCTTCAGTAGAATGTTGCTTCATTATGACAACACAATGTCTGTTACAGTTACATAATGCATGTTATTTGGTCTTTAACATATTGTGATAACACAGCTTAATAAATAATTCCTTAGAGAGAAAAAGTATAAGCAGGTAATGACCGCGCTTGTTTATATGTGTTTTGAGAGCAAGTGGAATACAGGGAAGGAGGAAGGGGATTTTCAATATGCCATTTCAAATCTTTAACCCACTTACTACTTTTCAGCTCCTGTTAAAAAGCAGCAAACTTTGAGAAGTAGGTTACTGAAACATTTTTCTTTTGGGTAATTAATCTTTTTCATGAAATCAATAATGCATTTTCTTTATTGCATTCATGTTGCCTGGTATACAGTTTTAATACATTCAAAATTGAATTTCATCTTCATTAGTGTGTTACTGTGACTTCTAAAGTATACAATCAACAAAGGAATCAGCGTGATCTCAAATATCCTCCTGTAGTTGAATTACATGATTGCGCGCTGTGACTTCTAAACATTGCTGCCTGAGCCTGAGAAGCTGTTTCTCATTTATCAAAACTAGCAGGCCCAATTTCATGGGAAGCTAAAAGATTTTTTGTCCAGGCTATTGCAATTTTGTAGCTGACACAGAAGCTTCCACTGCCGGGTGGGGGCTTCTAATTTTCTGGAAGATTAAATGCTTCTTTTTAAAGACTAAGAAGCTGGAATACAGTGTTTACTCATGGGGCCTGTTCCATCTGACTCTCATGTGTTACAAAGGTCTTATGAGCTTAAAAATAAATTAAAGCCAAGGAAAGTCTGTTTGACAGAGAAATTCTGCAAGTCTGTCTCAATTGTTTCTAATGAAACTTTACTGCCGTGAAGGCTTGCTATAATGATCATTCTTCACAGGCCTCACTTTGATCACCGATGTTAAAGGATATTTATCTCAGTAAGAAACCTATGGAAAAATAATCGGGCTTGATAAATAGTGGCCACATTTCCATGTCTGTTGGAGAAAATATAAAGAATTAATTTCACCAAAGACAAAGCTAAACCTAACATGCACATCATGTTTGATTCCTCCTCTACCTTATCTCTATAGTCTCCACCTCAACCCTTTTCTTCTCATTAGTTTTAAATAATATTTGATTGATAAAAAGAAAAGTCTTGCTCTAAGAATTTGTTTGCAGTCTAACTCATAAATTGCATAGGGCCTAGTAGTCACTGCTGAAGGGTTAACCCAGAGTTAACCATATCTGGCCACTGCCATTGAATATATTTGCAATAAGAAATAAATAAATAAGGACTGCTATATTTCTCCAATTTATTTCTGTGAATCCGTGCATATAGGAGTTTTGAAAACCATACAATTACAGTAGTATGAATTAAGTGTGGTCAAATATTTTTGTCTTCCTGCCCTAAAGTTGGGCTGACATCCCTTTGAAGCATACTCACAGTGCTTCCTTTATTTAATTTCATATATTGATAATACAACATGTTGGTTGAACCCTAACAATAAAATCTTGATGTAAACCAAATGCAAATATTTCATCTTTTAAAGTCAAATATCCTGAGTTATTTTCATTATACTGTATTTATGTTGGAACATAACCTAATGATTTCATTCACAGTAGCAACAGTGGGAAGGGCATGGGTGGAGAGTGGGTGTGCCTGAACCATGCACGTTTTGCAGACATCATGGATGCAGCCAACGCTGCCTCAATGGGTATCAGCTGCGCCAGCGATGCCGTCTCGCTGTGATCCCTGCATTATCACTTTTTTATCTGTTGGGGAAATGCTGGGCACACCCCCAATAGATAATTAATGCATGACCTTTGCAGTTACTGCGGAGCTTTTGCAACTAACACTTGGGGATAATTGCAAAAACCTACCACGCATTAGTAAACATATCCCTATACCGCTGGGGTCACCAACCTCCAGAGGGCCGCGGGCCGCACAGCCGACTACCGGGAGCCTCGCGGGCCGCACCCCCCTTCTCCCCGCCCCCGCGACAAAAAACAACAAACGCAAAATTATGAAAACAATGGCTGATCACCTTTATTGAATTTAATGAGATGGCTGATGATTATGCTAGCAGACAAACGCTTAAAGTCCGGCTTCACAGATGACACTGACAGGAGAAGGGACGCTTGCTGGTGGTCGTCGGTGAGCTGCGAGCGCGTGGATACAATGGCGGGAATCCTTGGCGGGCCGCACGTAATGTTAACCAGGGTAGAGCCTCGCGGGCCGCACGAAGGGACCTCGTGGGCCGCATGCGGCCCGCGGGCCGCAGGTTGGTGACCCCTGCTATACCGTGTTACATGAATTGGAGCGGCGGTTCATTTACCAATCGGAATACTGGAGGTCTAGACAGTTTTTTTCTGAGGCACACAGCACCTCTGAGACTCTATTTTTTAAATGTAGCATATCGTTATTTTTGTTATCCAAAATGCAATGATTTATTTGACGTTTCTTTATTTGAATAGTTTGCTATTAAAGGCAATTCATGCAATTTTAATATCGCTAAGAAAGGATATTCTGGAGAGTTAAGCAACACTTCTAGAATAGATGTGAAACAAAGTTAATAAATAAGTCAGTGTCATTCTCATAAATTGATACATTTCACATAACAAGGGAATTTTCTATATTAGTCAACTAAAGATCCTGTCAACAGTAGGAAAAAGGCCTGAATTGGCCTCTTAGTAATGAAATAAAATCATGAGGACAGTAACTGAATTCAAAAAAGCATGGGACAAACACAAAGGATCTCTAAAGGTAAAAAGGGGACTGTTGTAGTTGTTATGGAAGGATAGACTAAATAGACCATGTGGTCTTTTTCTGTCATCATATTTCTATATTTCTATGTTTCTATGTACGCCAATAGTTTGTTTCATTCTCTTTCTGAGCACCATTTTTAAAAGGTTCTTAAGCTTAACAACATTATTTCAAAAATGTGACATTTAAATGCCCACCAGATAATTAAATAATATCTTTGAAGAATATTTTTGACACAAAAACAAACCCAACCCTACAGAGCTGACATTTTGACAAATGATCTACCAAAAAAGTATCCAATCATGGAAATAAAGATATTGGAGGGAATGACAGTTTCTCTTCGGCTAATTGACAACCTGGGGGAAAAAAGCACATCAAAGAAAGAACATTATGATATTACTCTGGTGAATACAGTCTGTCAGAAAATGCTGCCTGTATATTAGTTTAAATAAGCATTTATTTTGATCCTAGACATCCCACATGCACAGGCTCCCAGAGCAAAATAAATGTATCTTCAGTGCCTCACAGTCAGACCTCTTTATGGAAAGAAAGAATCATATTTTGAAGGGAGTATTAGAAAAAAGTCTTGAAATTTAAGCAGAGAATTTGAATATATTTAGAATATTTTAGCAACAGTTTTCTGTAGACTACACAGGAATAGCACTGATCAACACATTTTTACAAAAGTCATGTTACTGAAATAAAAATAGTCATTTCTTATCAATTTTTATATGCTGAACACGAATATGACAGTGAAATTGCAAAGTTGGCTCTAGTTTTTTTTGTAATCTACAAGAATTAATGTTTACATCACAAAATGCATGTCAATAGTAAATATAATAGGCCTTCGGTTAATACCTGTAAAAAAACAAGTCATAGACTACTTCTTAGATTTTTACGCCTGTCTCTTGTGCAGCTGTTCGGGAGCTTCTCTGGGGAGTGTCCAGCAGTAGTCAGCCAGCATTGTAGGGGACCATTTTCCCTGGTATCTTTGCTCCATCGTTGCGATATCCTGGTGAAAACGTTCGCCCTGTTCATCACTAACCATACCACAGTTGTCAGGAAAGAAATCGAGATAGGAATCAAGGAAATGGATCTTTGGAGACATATTGCAGCCAAGTTTCTGATACTGCATCAGCATGTCTTCTACTAGTTCCTTTTAGTTTTCTGCCTGCTACCATCTGCAGCTCTCCCCAGTCGGGGGATAGAGCCTCCGGCAGCAGGGAACAGCTCCTGCATCGTCCAGCCAATCGGGACTGCCTGCACGGCCATACAAGTTTGCGCCATCGGGCGCGTGGTCCAGTGAACCCCTGCTACCATCTGCAGCTCTCCCCAGTCGGGGGATAGAGCCTCCGGCAGCAGGGAACAGCTCCTGCATCGTCCAGCCAATCGGGACTGCCTGCACGGCCATACAAGTTCGCGCCATCGGGCGCGTGGTCCAGTGAACCCCTGCTACCATCTGCAGCTCTCCCCAGTCGGGGGATAGAGCCTCCGGCAGCAGGGAACAGCTCCTGCATCGTCCAGCCAATCGGGACTGCCTGCACGGCCATACAAGTTCGCGCCATCGGGCGCGCCCGCGCCAGGCGGGCCCGCGCCTGAGAGCCTCGCCAGAGGGCCCTTTGGCGTGGCCCTTAGGCGGAGGCCCTGGTGGAGGCCTATAGCTAATTACGGACTTGACAACCGGGTAACCATCTCACCGTTACAGAAAACGCTACTGAAAGTCTACGGAGCTCCGCTCCCGCCCAGGCCCAGCCACAGAAACAGTAACTCCTTTCTCGTTTTCCTGCGGCCACTGCAGTCAGACACTGGTCTAGTTTATTTCTCTGTCTCCATCATCTGCTTCTCACCACAAATACAAGTACATCAACGGTGAGCAGCTAACCAGCCGTCGGCATCGGAACCCAGACAACCTGCATTAAAGTGCTTCATAAGATACCCATATCAATACTGTCACATATTACCATGAACGTCTTTTCCATGGGTAATATCATTGTCTATCATACCCTCTGACTCAGCCAAGGACGTTAAGTTAAAACCACACTTAATCGCAGTCATTACATTTGATGCTTACTTATTGTAACACATAAATTGTAACAAAATTTACGACTGCCTTACATGCGGTCCTATTTCCTCAAATCTCACTAAATCGTAGCAGTACCATTAGCTGAGGCAGTGCTTGTTCTTCACACAATTCATCCAAAGTGTTACTCTAGCAGTAAGTGTAACCTTCCCTGTTTTACTCTAGCGATCAGTATAATTGTTACAGTAGCATTTATTGTATCATTTACTGTATCCTTGCCTGTTGACTCTAGCGTTCAGTGTAATTGTTACAGTAGCATTCAGTGTAATCCTGTCTACTCTCTTATTCCCTCAACTACGAGCTGCCCTTACCACTGCTTCTGCAATCAAAAAGCCTTTCCTATCTTGCTGCCTTCACGCACAAGCCTGACTGTATTTCCATGACAAAAGTCGATCACTGACATATAGTGTCTCACAAGGCTCCTGCATAAGCTGTTACATCACACAAAAACATCATGCAAATCACTGCACCATCCTTTTCCATCATTCTAGCCCTACTGACCTCCTGGGTCCCCACCCTAACCCACACACTAAACCCCGGTACCAACCACATCCCTATCCTCCGCTACAACACAAGAAGAGGTTTTGAAACCCCCCACCACACAACTACAAAACCTTATACACGCCAGTCACACCTCCTACTTATCCAATTACAAACCCTTAACAAAACCAAATCCGAAAAACTACCCCAGCACATCCACCTTAGATGCGCACTTGCGAATGCCCGATCTATACGATCAAAATGGCCCATAGCCATCGAGCTTATATCTTACCACAACCTTGACCTATTAATGATAACTGAATCATGGTTATCCTCATGCGACAATGTCATCCTCAACCAGATGACACCCCCAGGCTACTCATCCTTCACCTGCTACAGAGCCAATCAGAGAGGAGGTGGCACTCTGATTATTGCCAAATCTTCACTCCAATTTAGATTAAGTAACACCACAAGTACAACTCACCTTGACACACTCTCTATAACAAATGACACCTGTACCATTAACCTTTTATACCGAGCTCCCACGCCATCCCCAGATGACCTTCCTTCCATAATCAACATTGCTGGTAACCCCAACAACCCCCGCACCCCAAACTGGTTATTAGGCGACTTCAATCTGCCATCCCTACATGAATCGCACTCATCAGCCTTCCTTGATGCAATGAACCAACTTGGATACAGCCAATTGATTGATGCTCCCACCCACAACAAAGGAAACAAACTTGACCTTATCTTCGCACCTAATGCTGTTATCAATTCCACTGAGAACCTGTTGACCTCAATAACACCAATTCCTTGGTCAGATCATAACCTACTTCTTTTTGACTTACCTAACATCCACCCCAGCAACATTTGCAGAAATACTCAACATACCGTTAGAAACACAGCAGCACGATATCAGCCTTTTGACAAGAATGAAATCCTTGAGAAGATATTGCCTCTCCTCACCGATGCCTCTACAGACCCTGACGATCTAGTATCAAACTGGAATAATGCACTTAAGGAGGCTGCACACCAACCAGCCAACACCAAGAAACAATCAAGACGTGAACATGCACCTTGGTACTCACAAGATATACGAATGTCTCTAATCCAACTCCGCAAACTTGAAAGACAATGGCGCTGCTCACGGACTCCTGAGGCTCTCTGCACATACTCTGCCCACCTACAAGCTCACAGACAAATGACAATGGAAAAGAGAAAGCAACACCACTCTGAAACTCTAAAAAGATCCATGAACAGGCCCCGTGAACTATTCTCCATTGTTAGAACGCTCACAGGCGACCCTACCACTACCCATGACCAAATGCCTCACCCACAAATCTACTCAAACTACCTTCAGTCAAAAATAATCCAAACAAACTTTAACAATTCCCCCACACCCCTCGTCCCTGCAGACCTCACCCTTCAACCAGCGGCGCTGTCTCAATTCCAAGAGGTCTCCACCAAACAAATTGAGGAAATCATCTCATCTATCAACCTCACTACAGCACCTAATGACCCCTGTCCCTCCAGCTGGATAAAAGAGCTGCGAACCACCCTCAGCCCAACCATCAGTAGAATCCTCAACCAATCCTTCATAACAGGCTACTTCCCGCAAAGCTTAAAGTTCACATCAATCCGCCCACTATTAAAAAACTGCAAACTCGACCCATCTAAAGTCGAGTCGTTCAGACCCATCTCAAGCATCCCTCTACTTGCAAAAATTACAGAAAAGGTAGTTCAATTACAAATCCAACAGCACATTGACTCTGAAGCACCACTGGACCATTCACAACATGGATTCAGAGAAGCACACGGTATAGAGACCATCCTTACTACATTATTCAACAACCTGGTCATGGGAATCGATGATATACACCAAGGATTCATCCTTATTTTTATGGACATTGCGGCCGCGTTTGATTCCGTGAACCACGAGACACTTTTAATCCGCCTCAAAGAAAAAGGTATACAAGGAACAGCCTTAGCATGGTGCAGGTCATATTTGAGCGACAGGTCACAACAAGTCAGAGTAGGATCCACTACATCCGATCCATTCACACTCAAACAAGGAGTCCCCCAAGGCTCATCCCTTTCATCTCTCATGTTTAATATTTATATGCAACCCATCTGCAACCTGATCCGTTCTTTCAATATTCAGTGCTTAGCATATGCAGACGACATCCTGATGTACTCATCCTTCAAGCTTGATCGACCAGATTTCGCAGCAATAATAAAATGCTTCAATGCTGTCTCCGAATGGCTCCTATCCCCAAACCTGCGCATTAATCACAGCAAGACTGATGTCCTTTTTATCACTCGCAATCAGAACTTCATACCACCGACATCTCTGCGAGTCAACAACTACGACCTCACAGTCAAACCTACCATCCGGTACTTGGGCATCATCCTCGACCAGAAGCTGGACATGTCACCACATATCAAAAATACTGCCAAATCTATTTACCACAAGATACGTTCACTATGACACCTACGACCACTACTTAATCCGTCTGATTTCCGCACCATATTCCAAGCACTGGTAACCCCCCACCTTGACTTCGCTAACATCATCCTCCTTGGGCTCCCACAAGCAACATTGAACCCCCTGAGGTTAGCCATGAACTCCGCTGCAAGAATACTTTCCGGAATATCTAGATCGGAGCACATAACTCCAGTGCTGATGAACCTACACTGGCTGCCTTTACAAGCTAGAATTGTCTACAAAGCCCTCGTACTAACCTTCAAGGCCTCAAGAAATCAGCCCACCACCCCACTTACCAAGCTTATCCAACATATACCACCAAACAGATACAGACGCTCGTCATGCTTGAACAAATTAGAAGTGCCTAAAGCAATCACAAAATGTTCAAAGACAACATCCAATAGAGCCTTTTCACTATTTGTACCAGGAGCATGGAACTCGCTCCCCCCAGAAATTCGTTCAATTACCAATATAATCTCGTTCAAAAAGGCTATCAAACACCATCTTTTCCTAAAACACTATTCTGATCTTATCCCCCCTAGCCAACCCCGACATAATACACGTACTCTCCAAGATTCACAATTAACGCAACCCCAACTACAAAAAACCGTTAGCCTGATACCCCTCCTGTTACATATCCACTCTTTACATTACAACCCTTAACCATGCCCTCATTTGATCTTTAATCCTCCACTTCTATAACACTGTACATAGTTTTTCCCCTGTTTTTCCAAGTTTGTATCCCATGTTTTATTGTAAACCCAATGTAACTGCTACATTGTTTTATGTTCTGTTCCACTGTAAACCGCACTGATTGTAATAGCGCGGTATATAAGAGATGCAAATAAATAAATAAATAAATAAATAAATAAATCACTAACCATACCACAGTTGTCAGGAAAGAAATCGAGATAGGAATCAAGGAAATGGATCTTTGGAGACATATTGCAGCCAAGTTTCTGATACTGCATCAGCATGTCTTCTACTAGTTCCTTTTAGTTTTCTGCCCTAACATTCCTGAGAAAGTTTGTTGACACTAGGCGAAAAGCATTCCATGCTTGTTTCGCATCACCCTGCAGCAAGTTGTTGAACTGGTCATCTTTGAAGAGCTCTCGAATCTGAGGACCCACAAAAACTCCCTCTTTAATCTTTGCTTCGCTGAGTCGAGGGAATTTTTCATGCAGGTATCGGAAAGCTGGCGAAGTGCGGTCCATGGCTTTCACGAAGTTTTTCATCAAACCTAGTTTGATGTGAAGGGGTGGTAGCAGTATTTTGTGAGCCTCAACCAGAGCTGGGTGCTGGATATTTTTCTCTCCAACTGTTACATTTTGTCTGCGATTCCATTCCTTCCGCAAGTAGTGCCAATCCCTTGCTCGGTTATCCCACTCACATAAGAAACACATATATTTTATATGTCCCTGCTGCAGTCCCATTAAAAGGGCAACTACCTTCAAGTCACTACAGAGGAGCCTGCTGTACTTGTTATAGTTAATGGAAGTCAGTAGATGCTTTATTTATTTTTTATTTTATTTATTTATTGCTTTTATATACCGCACTCTTTAAAATCAGTGCGGTTTACAGATAACATTTTTTATGCATAACAGGATGTCTGTTATGCACTTACAGTGAACGGATGATACAACTTGGATTTCAAACTGGGGGAACTATCTACAGTATCTACAACTATTTACAGTATAAATATGAGTTTTCTGTGGCTTTAAATTATTGTATGTCTCTTTCATGTGGACCATACACAAAAATAGAGTGGGAACACAAGATCATAAGCTAATGTGCAAAAGTATATTAATGTTGGAAGACTAGCCGTGAGAATTCCAACACTCTCTCGTGGCTTTACTTCCGTTTTATCAATTAGTCAAGGCCCCCACCGGAGCTCTAAAACGTAGGTAAAAACACCATATAATAGTATGCCCTACACCCGACCTATCAAAAAATGAAGTGCTTCCAACATATTAAAAAGTACCGAAAAATGTTACTTATCTGTTGTAAAAATTGAGTACGGTCCCAGATAAATATTCAAAACTTTTTCTGATTACAATTACAGATTCTATGTTCTTTTCAGTTAATATTTAGAAAATACATACAAATTCACAAAAGTTTAAAAGTGGTATATTTATGCTTACATTTTCATTCACCACATTCCTTTTGGCCTCCATAAGACCAATAGCAGAAAATATTCAGAGTTGGCCCAATGGCATCTTTCCAATATCAAATATTTGGAAGATTTATGGCAAAAAAATTATCTGTAATTTAATTGTTTATCTGTTTATTCCTGTCATATCCTGCAGATTCCCAAAGTCTGATTGCAGGCAAACAGCAAAAATTTAAAATCACAACAATGCAGTAAACTTAAATATAATACAACATTAAAAATACATCATAAAAGTAATAAACTAATTTCTAGTCCACTTACTTCTATCCATCATCCCCCAAATGCTGCTAAAAAAAGGTATGTTTTTAAATATTTTTGATAAACACTCAAATCCTGTTTAAGCACAATCCATCTGGGTGAGCATTTCACAAGTCAGAAAATGCAAGAAACTGATGACAGACTTTACGCATATGCTTCACACCTGGAACCACCAACAATTCTGCTCCCAAAGACCAAAAAGCCTTACTAGGCATATAGAGCTTCAGTTTCTCATGTATGTATCCTGGACCCATCCCCCATAATACCTTAAATATCTACAATATAAGCTTAAAAAGGGCATGAAAGGGGACTGACAACCATTTAAAATCTACAAGTACAGGGGTTACATGGTTGAATTTGTAAAGTCCCTTAATCAATTTGAATGCCATATGTTGGACCAATTGCAAGTGATGCAACTCTCTCATCCCTACCTCAATCAGCAGTGCATTGCAATAGAATCAAGGCACAAATTGCTGCTGTTAAATATCTTTAGACAAATCACTGATCTTGCCCATTTCAGAAAAGCACTAAAGCACCAACTTTTTATCCTACACTATGCCCAGGCCAACAACACGTCCTCACCTGACACAACCCTACAACCTAACCATAAAAAACAGACAACTCAGTAAATAAATTACATCCCTGTACATAGCTCTCAGGGCAAGCCATGTCGCTAAAACTGCATAGCGGCTTCCTGCCTAGACTGTATAGTATATAGACTGTATATAGTTACTCCTGTTCTAAATCTAAGTTGTATTACCAGTTCGATGTAAGTGCAGAGCAGGCTCTTCCTACTCTGTACAAAATGTTATCTGTAAACCGCACTGATTTTAAAGAGCGCGGTATATAAAAGCATTAAATAAATAAAATAGACCCTTAGGTGGTATCCAAGACTAGAGACATGATCTTGAAACCTTACTATAGAATCTAGCTACACCCTCAAATTATGACACTATCCCTTCAAGCTCATTCCCTGGCTCAATGAATTTGGGCACCTCTCTCTCAGATAACCATAACAGATTTGTTTTTTTTTACATCTAATTTCAGTCTTAAATGACAAAACCATGATGATAATACTGCCAGCTTTGGACCATCTTCCACACATTCATCTGCCACACTTGATACTGATACTGACAACTGAAGATCATTTACATACATATAGAACTTCCACCCAGCTTCTCGCAGGACCAAATGCAACAGAAACATATGCAAATTAAATAAGTATGGTGATAATACTGACCCCCGTGGAATGCCCAAACTCATGGTCCAAGAAGTAGAAGACTCTTATTTTTCTATCTGTCTCCGGCCCCTCAAAACAGAAAAAAAGATTCTGCTACTTATACCTATCCCATTCAAACTTTACAGTAAAAATCATGCTGTATCACATCAAAAGTGATGAAGATATCTAAAAGCATTAATACTCCTAACTGACCCTTATCCAGGAGTCTATGATCATCATCTAATAAAATTACCAGCAGCATTTCCATACTGTAATAGTGGCAAAAGCTGGACTGATAGGCCTCTAAAAAGTCAACTAATTGGTCAGCTACTACCTTTTCCATGATTTTACCCAGAGAAGGCTGTTGGGCTATAGATCTTCCAGCCCCCCTCCCCCATCACCAGAGAGATCATTCAATATAATTTTTGTGATAGCCTCTCAATCTCTACTGCTACAAATACCAATCGTAATGGACAAGGGTCTAATTCACAATATGTAAGTCTGATATTCCAAAATATCTAGAGTACCTTCTCAGAGGTAACTAAAGACAATTCAATCCATTGATATCCTCTAGTATTCCATCTCTACTTCTCAGAGAGCCTACCTTACTCTTAAGGATATGTTTCCTAAAGGACATTAAGGTAGCAGGCGTTAATGGCAGCCATAAGGTGTTTTACATGTATCAAGGGCTCTGGGCAGGTAGGAGGCATTCCAGCGATAAGGGTGCAATGGGCTATTTAATGTGCGTTAACAGAATATTGGGCATTAAGGTGTCAAGTATGCACCTTAATGTCCGAAAATGGCTGTCACTCTGATGATGGATAAGGGAGCACCAAGGAAAGTCCATGTAAAGGTGATGGATGGAAGGACAGGTGGGAGCCGTGGGCACCTTATGTGTCAGCCAGTAATTTGGACGAGCATGTGAGAGCAGTTGAACCAATGCACTGGGGAGGTGGGGTTGCCAATGTAAAATGGTGCAATGTCAGTGTGTGGCATAGGATGAGGAAGACGTGTCCCCCAGCAGAGACAGAAGTGGAAGACTGTGTGCAGCAAAAGGAATGATGCAGGAATGATGACATGTAGATCAGGTACAGGAGAGGCATGCGTGAAGAGCTGACATGTGGGAAAGAGTATCTGTGTAGGACACGGTGTAGCAGCTTGCACGAGAAGACGTGACTGCGCACAGCTGACAGAGGCTAATGGATGGGCTGAAGGAAGGATGGCGGCAGAGGACAGGGTGATATGGGCTGGCAGCACCAATATGCCGTTGGTGCCAACCCCAATGTATTTGTACTGTATTGGAAAATGTGTGTCGGTGCCATGTGGAAAGCCTGATACCAGACATGTAGGACTCACACCTGTCCCAGCCCTACAACCATCATACAACGCCCCAGACAAATGTGCAGATAACAACTGGACAGCTGTCATCCAAACTGGGAAAATGGGGCATGTACAGACATGAGGTGATACCTGCAGGTGGCTATCAGAGGGGTAGGTAATGAAGAGATGTGATGAAGCCAAAGCTGTACAGTCACAGTCATGATGTCATATATGACTCATGTCTCACATGTAGGTTACAGCTGTATGTATGTAACTGCCTATTAGTATGCTGCTGTATCAGTGTAGTCACATCAGAGTATATCTTACCGACGAACTGGTAATATCAGATGATAAACAGGGACTGTACAGACCTGCAGTCAGCTGAGCCACTGGCGGGTTAAGTGACATACTCAAGGTCATAAGGAGGTGTTGTCAGTCCATAAAAGTTGTGACAGGTAAAAAATGCAACAGTAACACATTCAAAAGGGTCACATAAGGAGTGCTAGTGGGCCTTAAGCCCTGGTATCTTTGTCCCCCCGGCAATTGCCATGACCATTACACCATGCGTTTAGGCAGGCACCTGACATCTGCAGGGTATACATGTCTGACCCCCTGCAATGGGCTGCTGCAGAGCCAATAAAACCATGCTCTCAGAAGAGGATGATGGGGAATAACATGTTTGCTGATCCAAAATTGTGGCCAGAACACATAACAAAGTAGAAGGATGTCTGTCTGCCAATCACAGCAGAACCTGGACTGTTACAGGCAGGGAAATGACCTGAGTAGCACACAGGGCCAAAAAGAACAAGTGATAATAGAACCCTTGTCCCCTGTTTCTGGAGACATTGCACTAACCAGTAAGCTACGCCTTCATACCTCTCAGTACAGCAATGTATGGCTTCAAAGAGACTGCAAGTCACTGTCTAAAATGTCTGCTTTGTGCGCCGTGTTGCTAAGCAGTTTCAGCGGCCAACCTGAGGGTGAGGATGGGTGCCCAGCACCTGGTCCCCAGAGCTTGCGCTGTTAGAGATGGTTTCTGCCGGCCGTGCCGCAGATCCACATCACTGCCAGTGTGTGGCAGGTATTGTCTGCAGTGTGTTATGCTAGTCACCTTGTTTCCTGCACAATTGTAGCATGCTGTAGGAACTTATCATATGCAGGCCCTGTTTCCTGTCCCTGTTGGACAGGGACTCTCCCAGAATAGTACATGTCAGTGCCCAGTGTTGCAGCAGCTGATGCCATGAATGCCAACTGCAGTGGGGGCTTCTAGGCTTGTATGGGGGCTGCCTGCAATGACTACACCGAACAGGCTAGGAACAATTGCTGTCCCAACCATCTGGAAATACCAATCCAGCACAGCAAGCACAGTCAGACTGCACCACAGGGCTGTTTCAGTCATGCACATACCACCTGTGGATGGTCAGCACACAATGCATGTGTACAGAACAACCATGTATACCCTGCTTAGGACAAACAGCATGGTCACCCAGCATTTGGGCTCCCAAGACAGGGAGAGCACCCACATCACTGGAGCTAGGCACCATATAGCATTATGTGGATACATAGCCATGCCATGGTCACCGTTTGGTCAGAGTGAGAGTGCCTTCGCAGCATGAACTATTGTGGCCACTGTGGCAGGGTCAGATGTATGAGCTCACTATAACTCCCAGGATGGAATTAGGAAGGCCCCTGTCACAGTTAAAGCCCAGGAGCTTCAATTAGCTTAAAAACCCCAGGTGTTTCAATTAAGAAAGATCCCCTGGGAGAGAGTGGAGCTGGGGGAGGTTTTTCCACAGACCTGGTTATATTCTTTGAGTAGATATCTTCTGGGGTGGCTGGGGAGAGCTGCCAAGGCAGGAAACACAGGGGGAGAAGCCCAGGAGCAACCCAAGGAAACTCAGCCCTGTGAAGACATGGATAATCCTGAAACCAAGGAGGTACAAGTGATGGAATACTAAAAGCACTTGCCCTGGGGCAGATTCCACTGGATTAAGGGAACCTGAAGGGGGGGGGGGGAGGGGAGGGGAGCTGTACAGCTTTCTAACTGTGCAGTTGAGCTTTCTAGTGCATTCTATGAAAAAAGTTGTGTTGACCTGAAGTGATTTGAGAAGTAGTATGGATTTTTCTCATTATAACTTTATGTTGTGGACTGGAGAGATTGGAGCTAGTGCCACTCTCTAACTCTGCTTGCCCATTTTCGTCCTGTGTAGGACAAGGGCTGCTCCAAGCCTGGTGGCTCAAGAAGCCCAAGGGACTGAATTTAAAGCAAGAGGACTGTGTACTGTACTGTAAGTGGATCTCATAAAACAGTCAGAAGAAGGTTCGGATTATATCAGCTCGCTGCTGCTACCCAGAGTGTTTGTCTTTGGCACTACACCACCAAGGCCATGCACATGGCAGACAAGCACTATAAAGTCTCAGCCATTGACCCGACCTCCAATGCAGATACATCCTAGGAAAACCACTCTGTTTTGGGCCATATCCACAATCCTCTGCTCCTCATCATGCACATTTGCAGACTAACTCTGGGAACAGCCTAGGCAATGTGGGGCACAATGCAGCGCAGAAGGCCACAGAACTCTGGAGACACAGACACACACACATCACTGCACTGTGCAAAAGTGGGGATGGTTGGCATTCCTGCCTGACATTTTGGTCTCCATATCAGCTCAGGCATTATTAATGTGTGCTCATTGTGCAGGCACTAGTAGCATGCTCTGACATTCACACCCATTGTTAACATCTGTTCAGTGTGCTGATGCTATCAGTCTGCCTTTCCATCCAGCTGTGGATAGTGGAGTCTGTCTGTGTGACTGATGGGTGTTTGGACCCTTGCTGGCAGATTCATTAGGGGTTGTACACGCTGGTGCTGTACCTTCACTGTAGGCTAACGTTTACCCACAGGGACATGCAATACATGATCCATAGCCAGGACTTGAACCTTTGACCCTCTTCTGATATATACATCAACTGGCATGATTCACAGCCACATCTTGAACCTGTGACTCTCCACTCATACACACTGGCTTTGTATATTGCATCACAGAGCTGCCATATGGGTTCAGCAGTCCCTGTGTGGAACTATGGTCATTGCCAGGGTGAATGCGGGCATGAGTAGGGATCTTCCTATGTCTGCTGTGATCTCTGCATTCCCTGTGCCATTTCTGTCTGACAAGGTGTGTTTGGTGGGTGTTGGAGGGGGATGGGTTGTCCAGTCTGGATGTTGCCATAGCTCTGTATGCTGCTGGTGGCAGACACTGCACCTGCTGCCTGCACCCTCATACCATGCTGACAAGACAGCATGCTGTCAGTAGGATGTGATGCAGTCCCAACCCATCTACCATGCAGCTTAGGCATGTGCCTTAGGTGCCATCTCTGGATGGGGGGGGGGGGGCATAGGCAGCCACGCTGCCTTCCAAAAAAACTTCTATCAGCATAACCCCATGCATTCCAGCTGCAGATACATCTCAGGGGGAGGAAGACTGCAGCAGCAGTGATATTTTCCTGGGCATCTGCTTTTTGTAGCCCCTTGTAGAGCAAGAGCTGCTGGCGCTACCAGCCTTCTCCTCCAGAACCGGCATCAGCAGCTGCAGGGGGGCAGTTAGGGTCTCTGCCTAGGGTGCCAGGGACCCTGACTGCCCCATGTTGCACATAACCTTTTCACAGCAGCAGCATGTTTGTATGATGCTACTGTCTCTGTGACTACATGACCCATGTGTCACCCCCTTTGCCCCATTTTCACTATCAACATAGTGCCCTTTCATGCTTGAGCACTATGCTGTTGCTGCTAATGGAGCACTACTATCACCATATTGGGCTCACCTGTCTGTGGATCACATTGCAGACATTAAATAGGCTCTGTCCCCTCAAAATACCTCCTTTCCATGAGGTTTTATTTGGTGTTGGGGTTCCCAGCGTTAAAGGGTGCTAACACAACAGGTGTTAATGACTATGGCTTTCTAGCTATGGCATCTGTTTCCTACACATCTGGGTACTGGCATTTCTCACAGCAGCTCCCTACATGTGGCTACACCTGTCCCATACAATGTCCAATCTCTGTCTTGGCTTATTTTGGTCTGTAAACATCTGCTATCTGTGGGTCAACCCTGCCTGCCTGCCTTCGGTCTGCTTTGTGGCAATGCTCTGTTGGTCAGGCCTATGTGGGCATGGGAAGGGGGATCCCTGTGCCAACATACCAGGCAGCCAGCCTCCAGATATATCACCATTCTCACAGCTTGCATATATCCTAAACTGGGAAGGATGTAGGCCTCATGGCACAATCTGGGGAATGTTGGCACATCAGTCATGCCTCCCAGTGCCTGGCACAGCTGATGTATGGCTGCTATATCAAAGTGGAACCTGGTGACACTGCGGTCATCCGTAAGTCCAGATACTGGCCAGACATTCATGTCCTCCCTGAATTGTAGGTCAGCATACAAATTCTCCTGTGCATCCCTCAAACCACACACACACACACACACAATCTCATTTGCAGGGACGTATTGTAGAACACAGCAGAAAATGTTCTAAGTCCTCGCCTTATTCCATGTCTGCAACAAGAATGACGGACATGTACTATTCAAATTGCTGTTCATTGTAAACCGCATTTGACCTTTAGGAAAATGTGATATAGAAATTTGTAAAAATAAAATAAACAAATAAATCCCCGTTCAAGCAAGATAATCATGTGTGGGGGCCATGAACCGGAATATGCTCGTAGACGTTTTCAGCACATAAACATCCCCGCGCAAGTCCAAACACTTATTTGGCTTCAGGATGACCCTAAATATGGGAAGGCAGGGACCTCAACTGGGGGGAGCCCCACTACTTAAATAAATGATGAGGATAAGGGTTATCTCCCCACGCAGTGACTTGTGCTCACTCAAGCATATGTTCATCATGCAACAAGTTCTGCCAACATAAACCTTATTGCATGGGCAAACAATGGACATAAATAGCCCACACAGTATGGCAATTTGTTATGGGGGTCATTCCCAACCATGAATAATGGGGATGTACATCCAGTCTGGATGTACATCCAGATATTCATCCAGATGTGACTGCCAGAAAAAGACTCCCCATATGAACATTTGAGATGTACGTGGAGCCTGAGACCCAGGGGGGGCGGGGGGTGGAGGATGGAACGATGGTGGAGCAAGGGTGTGTCAACCGGGTAGAAAGGGGACTTTATTCCATCTCAGATGTGGAATAAGTCCCCCTTGGACATTGGGAGATGGCAGTGCAGGGGCGAGGGGGTGGAGGACATTCCCAGCAGCCCGACCCTGCCTTTGGAAGGCTGCATCAGGGGTAGGGTTGCGGGGGATCATGGCTCCTTAATTGAGTTAGCCGGGTATGTGGCTGGACATCCAGGGTGTCTGAATAGGGGAACGTTCCAGATGTCCAGCCACTGTGCTGCAATTCTGCTTCTGCATGGATGTCTACTCCCCATGAGAGCAGAATCGCTGTGTCTCCCTGCCATCTGGATGTCTGGACATCTGAACAGCCTGGAGACATACAGAGCAAAATGTGCCTCCACATGTTTAAGCTGATAGTGATACCCTGTTCTGGCATCAGTCCACATTTCTAAGGTATAGGAGTTTGCACACATTACCCACTGGCCACAAGAGGCATGAGGCCCCTTCTTTAATGGTTCTTGTACTTGCTGGGTAAAATCTGAATGGACCACATAATCTCTTAGGGTGGCATTTTTGAAAGGCATTTACACTGTTTACAGCCCAGTAAACCATGTAAATGCCGTAAACAGGGATTTTTCAAAGGCACTGATCCGGTTAGTGCCTTCAAAATCCCCTCCAAAGTTCCCTACACACCCTGATGCTATCCAGTTAGCATCAGGCTGTGTTGGGGGTGTTCCTGGGCAGAGCAGGGGTGGAGTCAAGCTCTAACTGGGCAGCAGCGATTTTCCATGCTGCCTGGTTAGTGCTCTGTGCTGAAAAGATAGATGAGGAAAACCCTTGCCTATCTTTATGCTGCAGAGCGCTAACCAGGCAGCATGGAAAATCTATGCTGCTCAGTTAGGCTCGTCAGCTTTCCAGCTGTCTGTCGCCATGGAAGTAAATATCCGGGGTTAAGAGGTTGGCACGTAGGGCTACATGCCTACGGCACAGCCCTGCCCAATTCAAAATTAGGCCCTTAGATTCTTTCCCCTAGTATAGGTTATACAGTGTCCCTGACGGAACACTTGATGAAGGGTAAGACATGCCAATGATCTATATGCTATGAGCAATCACTGATGCCCTTTCAGGGTAGTGAATAACACAAATTTGTTTATCTATAGATGAGTGTTGCTGCTTAACTAATAAAGGAGATCTATTTGCATACAGGGCACATAGATATTTGGCTTTCACTATTCATCATGGGTAGCCTATGTTGTAAAATGTCTGAGCAAGAGATTGAGCCTGATATCTAAAATCATCAGCATCTGAACAAATTCTTCGTAGGCATAGAAACTGGCTGATAGGCAATGCCTTCTAGAGTTTCAAGGGATGGTGACTTTCAAAACATAACAAACTGTTACGATCTATAGGCTTGCGGTATAATGAAGTAATGTTGTCATTTTGACAATTAACCATCCAAAAATGGTAACTGTGTTCTAGAAGACTCCATAGTAAACTGCAAGTTAGAATCCTGATTGTTGAGCCATATTAAAAACCAATGTAACTGATCTTCCAGGCCTGCTCATACACAAAAAATATCATTGATATAGTGGAACCACAAAAATACCTTAGAAAACCATTCAGATGAATATACAAATGGTTCCTCAAAGGCTGCTACATAGAGGTTAGCTAAGCTGGGTGCTACAGTAGTCCCCATAGCTACCCCATGGATTTGGAGATAAAACCTATCCCCAAATCTAAAAAAAAAATATTTGTAAGTACAATTTTAGCCAGCACCATAAGGAAAGAAGTAGACACCCTCTGTAGGTGGGGACGTTCTTGAAGACAATCCCTAACAAAAATAAGTGCTGCAGACTATGAAACATAAGTATACAGAACTGTGATGTCAAATATAACCAGACAAAAAGAGTCAGACCACTCTACGATCTCATTTAGTTTGCCCAGGAAATCAGAGGTTTCCCGCACGTATGAGTGAGACTGTTGCATAAATGGTTGTAAAAAATGATCAAGAAACATGGACAAGGGTTCAAACAATGAAGCCTTACTGGATACAATTGGTTGACCTGAAGGGGCCATCAAAGTTTTATGCACTTTAGGGATAGTATTAAAAATAGGTACCTGAGGACTTTAATGCACAAAAAGCAGCATTCCTGGGAAGTAATGACTCCATCTACCAAAGCTCATAGAGCCAATGTAAATATCTTACTTTGTAGACATGGAGAGGAGTCAAGATCCAAAGCTCTATAAAACTGATGATCTTGCAATTGACATTGGCCTCAGCTGCATACTGGGAGTGATGTTATGTCATAAGCAATCCCCCTTTGTCAACAGGTTAGATAATGAAATCAGGGTGCTCAGATAGTTCCAATAAGGCTTGTCTATCCGACCTTGACGTATTCATAAATTTAAGTTTTATATCAACCCTTTGTTCCAGTGTGACCAGATCATGCAAAACCAAATCACAAAAAGTAGCAACATATGGATCCAATGGTCCTGGTGGAATCCATTGAAATTTCAGACAAAATAAAGATGAATTTTGTGCAAGATGTTGTTGATGTGAAAAGAACAAATTGATTTTAAGATTCTGGATCAGATGATATAGATCAAGATGAGCCTGAAAAGAGTCTTAACAGAGTGTTGGGAGAAAAAGTAACCCTTTATTCAGTAGTTTTTGCTGTGAAAAAAGTGACAGTCCTGATAAGATTAATTATTGCTGATTCTTTTTTGCTGTAGGCTTGTGTGATTGGATGAGTAAAACAGCACACATTTTTGCCCTTTAACTCACGTTAAAAAGTGAAAATCATGAGTTATTCCCAAAATACAAATTAGTAACTAACCCCCTGAATATTTGCCACTATCCACAAAGCAGAGATAGTTACTATTCTCCATGTACTGTATATTCTGCACTGCTCATTTGAATATACATGACTTATTTAAACACAGCAGCTGATGTTTAAAAAATGCTGACCACGGCATTTGAATATTGATCTGAGTGTTACTTACTGTATATTCAGTTCATTTTATTGTTGAGTTGCACGTACCAGGAGCCTGGATCCACCTGAGTTATTTTTACTGCATTGTGCAAGGGGACTGAACCTAAAACCCAGTCAAACCATTACTGTTGATTTGTTTGGGAGGCTTCAAGCCACACCTAGAATACTCCCTACACCCCCCCCCCCCCATGCAATTCTTTCTTTCTGCAGGACTGGACCGGCCTGGTGAACTATCTCATGGAGCTTCAAATGTTCAAGGCCAGTGGGAATCAGCCTTGTTCGGTGATATGCTTGGCTAATGCTTGGACTTGCCATTAATTCAAGTATCTGCTGTTAACAGGTACTTGGGACCTGGATTACTCATTGTTGGAAATAGGACACTGGGCTTGATGGACCTCTGGCCTGACCCAGTATGGAATATCTATATAAAAAATAGAATGTGGAAATTTAAGTATTGGTAGAGAAGGGAGATTAGCCATCCGACTATCAAATACAAGACAAATGTATGCCACATTTTATATTATAAATAGGGATAAAACAATAATAATGAGTCATTTATCATCATTTAATACCAACATATCCAGTGTTTCAAAATGTCTTTTGGTATAATTCCAGCATGGGATGTTACTGTAGTTTATACTCTTCCTCAAGTTGATTGCTGATTGAATTTGCCTGTTAAATGTTATAAATTTACTGATAAACCCCAGTAGGACAATTATATTGAATTGCATAGATATTTGCATTGAATTTTTTATTTAGCCATTAACTATGCTTCAATTGCTAATTTGAAAGATTGACCCTAGTTAAATGTTTCCGTTATAGATTAAAGCCTTTCATTGTTTTTATCATACCAAGAATCTTGTATCATTCTAAACTTGTTATAGAGATTGTGAAAATCATTGTCACACTTCTTTTCTGTTTTGCGATTCTGACTTTGGATGCTCTATATAATGACAGACAAGCACAATTCCAGCCTTTAATTTAATCAGTGATATATTTGTAAAATCACTGCTTTGGTGACTAAAGTACTTGGAGCCCAGGCATTTACATGGTCTGCAGACCTGCAAGCTGTGTAAATGCTGGTTAATGGATATTCAGAGGCATTGATATGGTTAGTACTGCTGAATATGCATGTGTGACACCGCTTCACACCCCGATGTTATGCGGTTAGCATTGGGACATGTTGGGGCATTCTGGGCTGGAGCGGAGGCGGCACCCTTCACTAACTGGGCAGCGGTGATATTGAGCTGCTGCCCGCTTAGCGACCTGCGGGTAACATCAGACATGGCAAATACTGGCCTAACTTTACCAGCAGAAGCTCTCTGGGCAGTTAGCTTCTAGGGTCTGCGGCTACCCAGATATTACATGCGATGGCTGGATATGGCCCCGGCATTGAATATCCGGGATTGGTCTTCAGTGGTGATGGCTACCTGCTTTAGCAGCACTAGCCGCTGCCACTGAATATTGGGCCCTTAATTCTTAGTGATGTTTGTGAGGTGCAACTCTAAAAGCAGTCAGAATTTCTAGCAATCTGGACAGAGGCGTGAGGTATAAAGTATGTAACATCAAGGACGTGCTGATGTCAACAGATCTTAGAAAGAAAAACTATAGGAACCTTTGCTACATACTGGAATAATAAGGCAGTGGCAGTATCCTGGTTTCCAGGATATCCACAATCAGAGAGATATGTATTTAGTGGAGACAGTGCACGCAAAACTGCTGCATGCATATTCATTCTGGATATCCTGAAAACCTGACTGGTTAGTGGGTACAGCAGGACAGGATGGAGAACCACTAAAATAAGGAGTTTCCAAAGTCAAGAATTTTCATGTTGCTGAAATATGATCCCTGGGAGTTGTTTCTTCCTTCTGAGTAGGGCTGTGCAGGCCAAAAACGTTCATTTTAATTAATTAATTAATTAATTAATTTAGCATTTCTTATATTCCGCCCTTTCAGAAGTATCAAGGCAGTTTACATCGAACACAACTGAACATAAGTTACATCAAACAGTAAGCGGAATATGTGTACTGATTACATGAGAACAGTGGTTAGTTATTTCTGTCTAGATAATAAGGGGACGGGGTAGGGTTAGTTTGTCCCATAACATTCTTGGAAGATGTGTGTTTTAAGATTCTTTCTGAATTCCTTCAGGTCTGTTGTAGCTCTCAATTTGCTTGGGAGGGTATTCCATAAGGTAGATGGGAAGATGGAAAAGATGTGTTGGCATGTTTCTTGCGTGCTGGATGTTTTATGCCTGGGGACTTTAAGTAGGTTTGTGGTTTGGTCCCTTCTTGGTCTGTTGTCTGAGGATGTGTGTATGAGGGACTGTAAACAGCCAGCCTTTATGTTGTGTATACTCTTGAAGGTGTTCATAATTGATTTGTATTTTATACGTGCTTGGATGGGCAGCCAATGAAGTTCTTTTACGACTGGGGTGATGTGCTCTTGTCTAGATGTCCATGTGATCATGCAGGCTGCAGCATTTTGAGCTATTTGAAGTGGGAGGAGTGTACATTTTGGTAAACCTTGAAGTACAGAGTTACAGTAATCCGATATAGGAGTGATGATCGCCTGGCAAACCGTGCAGAATAGCTTATGGTTCAGTAACGGGCAGAGGTTGTGAAGGATCTTTATTCTTTGGTAAGTTGCTGCAATTGTTTTCTTAATATGGTTTTGGAAATTCAGTTTCTGGTCTAGGATCACACCTAGGTATTTGACTTCAGACCTGATGGGGATATCATTTATATTCATAAATGACCTGGAAAGTGGAATAATGAGTGAGGTTATCAAATTTGCAGATGACACAAAACTATTTAAAGTTGTTAAAACCCAGGAGGATTGTGGAAAATTGCAAGAGGATCTTGATAAATTGGAAGACTGGGCATCAAAATGGCAGATGAAATTTAATGTGGACAAGTGCAAGGTTATGCACCTAGGGAAGAACAACCCAAACTATGGTTACATGATGCAAGGTTCCACATTAGGAACTACCACCCAGGAAAAAGATTTAGGCGTCATTGTGGATACCATGTTAAAACCCTTGGCCCAGTGTGCAGCAGCGGCCAAGAGAGCAAATAGAATGCTAGGTATGATAAGGAAAGGAATGGAAAATAAAACAAAAGATATTATAATGCCTCTATATCGTTCCATGGTGAGACCGCACCTTGAATATTGTGTGCAATTCTGATCGCCGTATCTTAAAAAGGATATAGCGATTTTAGAAAAGGTTCAGAGAAGAGCCACCAAAATGGTAAAGGGGATGGAAGGATACTCCTATGAAGAAAGGCTAAAAAGGTTAGGGCTCTTTAACCTGGAAAAGAGACGGCTGAGGGGAGATATGATAGAAGTCTATAAATTAATGAACGGAGTGGAACGGGTGAATGTATATCGATTGTTTACCTTATCAGAATATAGAAAAACTAGGGGACATGCAATGAAGCTACAGGGTAAACTATTTAAGACTAATAAAAGAAAAATTTTTTTCACTCAACGTGTAATCAAACTCTGGAATTTGTTACCGGAGGATGTAGTAAAGGCTGTTAGTGTAGCTGGGTTTAAAAAAGGGTTGGACAAGTTCCTGGAGGAAAGGTCCATAAACCATTATTAAGAAGGGACCCAGGATATCAATGCTTGAACCAATACAAGCATTGTGGAACCTGTGTCCCTTGGGGAAACTGCTAGGTACATATGACCTAGATTGGCCACTGTTGGAAACAGAATACTGGGCTTGATGGACCTTGGTCTGACCCAGTATGGCATATCTTATGTTCTTATGTTCTTATCATAGTTGTTGAATTAGATTTTCTCTTGTGATATGTAGGTGGGATCTCTGTTAACGACTAGTGCCTCAGTTTTGCTAAGATTTAAAGTAAGTGAATTTTTCTGTAACCAGTGCATCATTTCATTGAGACATGATAGGATGGTGGAGAAGTCTGAGTTCTTTGTTATGAATGGAGTATATAACATAATGTCATCTGCATAAATGTGATATATTATGCTATGCTTCTGGAGGATGTGACATATGGGCTGGATGTAAAGGTTAAATAATAGGGCAGCGAAGACTGATCCTTAGGTAATCCTTGGTGAACTTGAAAGGGCTTTGAGGTCTCATTTTGCAGTTTAACCTGCTGCATTAGGTTGGATAAATAAGAGTGGAATCGTCTTAAGGGTGTCCCATTTACTCCAGTTTCTATGAGGTAATTAAGAAGTCTTCTGTGATTGATGGAGTCAAAAGCCGATGACATATCAATGAAAATGAGGATGAAGGCCTGTTCGAATCTTTCAATTCCTTTTAGCAAGATGTCAAGGAGAGTAGTGAGTAATGTTTTGGTACCATAATGTTGTCAGAACCTGTATTGTTGGTCATCAAGGGGTGCATGTGAATCTGATGTGTCTGATGATCTTAAAGTAGCTAAACAGGTAGAAAAGGCGACAGCAAAAGCTAGAAGGATGCTTGGGTGCATACGGAGAGGAATGGCTAGCAGAAAAAAGGAGGTGATAGTGCCTCTGTTTAAGTCTTTGGTGTGACCTCATTTGGAGTATAGTGTGCAATTCTGGAGACCGCAACTTCAAAAGGATGTGAACAGGATGGAGTTGGTGCAGAGGGTGGCTACTAAAATGGTTAGTGGCCTTCATTATAAAGCATATGAGGACAGACTTAAGGATCTTAATATGTACACCTTAGAGGAAAGGCGGGATAGAGGTGATATGATTGAGATGTTTAAATACCTTCATGGCATAAATGTTCAGGGGGAGAGCCTCTTTCATTTGAAAGCAAGTTCTGCTATGAGGGGACATGGGATGAGTGTGAAAGAGGATAGATTCAGGAGTGATATGTGGAAATATTTCTTTACGGAAAGAGTGGTGGATCCATGGAATAGTCTCCCAGTGGAGGTGGTGGAGATGAGGACAGTAACTGAATTCAAAAAAGCATGGGACAAACACAGAGGATCTCTAGAGGAAAAAAGGGGACTGTTTTAGTTGTTGATATGGAAGGACAGACTAGATAGGCAATGTGGTCTTTTTCTGTCGTCATGTTTCTATGTTCCTACAAACCTCTGAAGCTATAGCTGGACGGCCTTCTCTATTATTTTAGCTAAGAGAGGGATACTTGAAATGGGCCTGTAGGATGCGGGTAGGTCAGGGTCAGCCATAGTGTTCTTCAGAGTGGGTCTGACTGAGGTCTTCAGTTTGGTTGGCATCAGCCCTTGAGTGAGAGAAGTATTTATTATTTTGAGCAGTGGTGAGGTTAGCTCTTTCTTGGTCATTTTGATCCATGCAGTTGGTCATGGGTCTAATGGTGATGTAGTAGTGTTCATTATGGATCCAGTTGATTTTCTAATATTGAGTTGAACAAGATCCATTTTGGTGAGACGTTGGCTGTGTTTGTTGTTAGTTGATCTATGAGGGGAACTGGTAAGTCTCTGACCTTGTAACAAAACTGAAAGCTACAGGCACACTTCACTTCCGGATGTCTGACTGATCTCTCTGCAGTATTAGTACCAAAGAAAATGAAACTGCAGAGAGATCATTCAGACCTCCGGAACCTATCAGCTCCCCCACATATATGACACTTTATATGTGTAAAAGCTGCTATTTACAAGTTTGGATGCTTCTAAAATAATCACCTATATATTCCCTGAGGTTTCCAGCAAATACCCAAATCCAAGGAGACAAGAGGCATCAAGTAGGAAGGAGCAACCTGAAGTCAGACACTATGAAAGCAGCAGGCCCAGGCAGCTGATGATGAGATGAAGAAAAGCAGTGTATTTTTCCTCGATGAGGACAATGGGTCAATTTTAGCAGGTAATGAAAAAGATGCTGGTACTCTACACCACCGCATTGCCCATCTGAAAAAGCCCTGGAGAAAAGGATGAAATAAAAGGAATGACAAAAAAGAAGTAGGAGAGGAAAGAGAGATGGAAGGCCATTTTAGAAGGTCTACAAAGTACTTTCGAAAAGTATTGAGACTTATAGAATAACACAGGAAGTATAACACTGACAGTTTTTGCACTGTCTCCTTAAAAGTAGTCCCCTTCTGATAAAACACACTTCCTCCAGCATTCTTGCCACTGCTGGAAACAATTTGGAATGCCTCTTTTGTTATGCTGCAAAGCTGATGTGTCAAAGTTTGCTTAATGGCCTCCAAATCATTGAATCTCCTTCCTTTCAGTGGTAATTTCAGTTTTGCAAACAAGAAAAAGTCATGGAGTGTGAGGTCAGCTGAGTAAGGAGGCTGATGGACTTGCTCAATTTGGTGTTTGACCAAGAACTACTGGACAAGATTCCTGCACAACTCTGGCCTCTTAAGATGAACTACATCTCTCAAACGAGTCAGAAATATACATAGTACTCCTTATTGATGGTTTGGCCTTTTGGAGCATACTCATGATGAACAATACCCTCATAATCAAAGAAAACTGTGAGCATGACCTTGATATTGCTCCTCACTTGATGGACTTTTTTGAGTCTGGAAGAGTCTGGAGTCTTCCATTGTGAAGATTGAGCCTTAGTTTCCAGTTCATAACCATAAACCCATGATCCATCATCATCTTTTTTTGATGAAATCTGAGTCATTTTCAATGCATTCTAACAACTCCCTGGCTGCAGACATCTGATCTTCTTTTTCTTCTTCTTCTTTAATCCCTAGCTGGCATTTGGAGAGAAGGTTGTCCTCTCAGTCAATAGTCTGCTGTAGGTGCTGCTGTATTTCATGTTTTGCTCAAAATACGCTTCCAACCTTGGCGATCAGTGGCAACATTTCTAGCCTCATTGATGGTGAGTCATTGGTTCGTTAGGTTTTCCTCTATTTGTTTCAGCCACATTGGCGAGGGGACAGGAGTTTCAGCATGAATTTTGCAGACACGTCTCATCCCCAAATCGACAGTAAGAATGGATTGTACGGACCTGAAACCGATGTCCAAGTTCTCAGCATGCTCCCTGATAGTCAACCGATGATTTGAGAGTATTGCAGCACACACTGCTTCAACTATTTTTAATTCCTCCTTGTGGATGGCCTTCTAGAACATTTGTCACTGTCAACACTTTGACAGCACTCTTGGAAACATTTGTAATAGTCATAAACTCAAGCACGACTCATGTATTCATCGCCATACACTTGCTGTAACGTTCCTTATACCATTCCTTATAAGGAGCTAAATTATGGTCAGAATTATCTACGAAGTTAAACTCTTTTTCCTATGTTCTTATTCAAAAATATTTAAAGGCCTGGTTGTTTCATTCTTAATCAATGTGAACACTTCCTTATGCTTCTTATTATTTTTATCTATTCTTTTATTTATTTATTTATTTATAGTCTTTTCTATACCGCGCTATTCAGCATCAGCGCGGTTTACAATAAACAATGAAATCACACATTTCCAATAGTACTTTGGGGCATGTTTACTAAAAACCGCTAATTAGCGCACCGCAAAATAGCGCACTAAAAGCGGTACTTAAGAGCGCTTAAACGCCCCGCAAACGTGCGATGAAGCCCCGCACACTTGCGCGTCACAGTAACGGGTGCCGCACAAGTACGTGCCCGCAAATGTCCGATAGAGGCGTGGAAAGGCTAACGGAGGGCGGAGGAAGGCCCCGGAGGGGCGGAGAGAAGGGGTTAATGGGCGGGGAAGGGGAGGGGAGAGGCGCTCCGCACATTATCGGGGCTGAATTTCCAAAAAAAAATAGCGCGAGTGAATCACTCGCGTTAGAATGCATTTAAAGGGAAGAGAAACCATTTCCATCAGCAATGTACAGCAAAACCGGGGAAACCTGCAAAACGTGAGCAGTGTGATACATGTGCACAGCACAAAAGTGCAATTATAAATAGAAAATGACCACCACAAAAATATGAAAAATAGTAATTCAGTTGGGGAACAGTTATAGTGATGGGCAAAACTAGATAACACACCCAGGAAAGCTCAAAACAAAAGAAATGATTTATGGAAAGGTGTACGGAGCGGAGACTCGTCCAAAAAACATTTCCCTTTTTCTGGAGCTGTCCTGGGAGTGTTATCTAGGGTTGCCCATTAATATCACTGTTGCCCAGCTTGGGTATATGTTTTCCCCCTTTGTTCCGTGGTCATTCCCGGGTTTTATTTGCACGTTTGTCACCACACAGGGTGAAGGAGCCCACAGTAAAAATGCATACAGCAGGGTTTGTGACTCCATCCTGCCAGGTTTACTACCTCCAGGGGCTGCACTGTCTCTGTGGCCATAGTGTGGTGCAGAGGACATAGCCATGACCTCTAGGACTAGAAGGCCAGAGGTTCAAATCCCAGCTGGGGCACTTGCCAGCCCAGTCCATATATTTTACCCACCACTAAACAAAGATAGAGCAGACACCCCTGTATTGCAGGGAACATAAGCATGGGGGAAACACCCATATGTTACCCAACACCACACACACACCACAACAATGGGCATACCTACAGCCAAGTCCCCCAAATGCAGTCCCGTACTGCCACATTGCAATCAGGTCATCTGCTTTTTCTGAGAGAAGCTTATGCCAGCATGTTGGCGCACGAGTACATGTGGTGCAGGGGGCAGTGGCAGCTAGCCACAGAGGACAGAGGCCAAGCCATGTGCAGGCTGGCACAGTCCACTGCAACACACAGGCCCTGCCGGATCCACAGGCATGGACGTTCCAGGGAATCCAGCCAATCTGTGGCTACAAGGTGGTGCCTAGAGCAGAATCTCCCAAATGCAGTCCTGGTGGGCCACACACCAGTCAGGGTCCATGCTGCCACTCATACAAATGCCTGTGCTGTATATCTATGCACCACCCCCATGGCATGTAGATGTAGCTCATGCATATTCATGAGGAACAGCAGGTAAACCCGATCAGTGTGATGCAAACCTGGACTGGAGTTGGGAATCTCTGCCGTAAAGCAGCAGCCAACAGGGGCAGACACACCCACACCCACACCCGCAGGCCACATTGGCCAATGTCTCCTGGAGAGGCAGAACATTGGACCCTGCGTGCATCTCCCAATACTAGCACCTGCATACCCTAGCAATGTAACCCTACACCTGAGGTATACGGTACACAGCTCTGAGACGCTTGCTAGGAGTACTGGCAGATAGATATCCATACGTTACGCACATACTGCTAGTTGACCCCATCCGAACAATCTGTTTGGTGTTTGCGGTGCGTGCTCCAGCCCTTGCCTCTGACGGTGTTTACCACCCTGGGGAGTGACCCCCAGCAGTACTGCGTAGCATATCCATGCCTTGCCGTGCCCAGCACCGGTTTGGTGGGCAAGGCTAATTACCTCCTCAATAGTAGCACCATGATGGCATAGGTGTGGAATTGTGTGTCTGTCTATACAGTGGGTGTTGGCTGCATGCCCCTTCCACAGCCCACACTGCCAACACTGTTGCCAGTATTGGCCTGCCAATGTGCATAATGAGTAGCAAGGGACCATGGGTATATCTCAGACAGAGTGGACTGACCAGGATGCAGCTGCACAGGGCATAAGGCACTGGCAGGGGCATGGTAGTGCCCGGCCACCACCTACACAGACAGGGTGACCTCTGTATGTGCTGCTGGGGGATCACTCTCACCCTGAGTATGCAGTGACGGCAGCATGGCTAGGCACCCCCATAGTGCTATATTGTGATTCTCCCATGTGATATGTATGGGTGTCCTGTGGGGGTCTCTTCATGGACTTATCTGTCTGTGTATGCTGCCACCCCAGTTGTGGGTGCATGCATGTCCATCAGGACCAGCCAGCAGACTGTTCACAGCTGATATGTGTTGTGATGGAGTGCCTTGCAGGGTGCAGTGGCTGATGGCTTGCTGCAGGTGAATATCAGATAGTGGTGGGGTGCATCTTTGAATATCCTGGCCTAATGTCTGTCTGATATTGTGTTATGGATGTGTGTGGAGCTGTTTGGACTGCCCTGTAGGGTGTCTGTTCCCTAGCAGGACTGGGGTTGATGGTCCACTCTACTGCCATTGGGGTGGGGATCTGTTGAGGGGAAGCCCTGTTTTATCCACCTGGGGGTCCCCACTAACTGAGCCAGACAGAGATCTCCAAAATGTTTATGCAGCACCTACCTATTCCACAGGTTATTGCTGCTTTGGAGCTCTGACATGGCTGGTGTTGTGGACCTGGTCCTGGGCGCAACATCCCACATTCAGGGTGAGCACAGTAACCGCACAATGTGATGGTGTTTAGCTACTCTTTGCCGTTTGTCCACCCACTCAGGACACCCTACCAGGCCGAGGTGCTGTGTGGGTGCACACGGACACTTCCCCCTACCAGGCCGGGGAGCTTTAGGGGTGCATTTCCCATCCTGTGTTCAATCGTGGACAGCTGATTTGCATGTGCAGTGCATCATGGGTACGGGTGGTTCACAACAGCAGACTGTCAGTGAGGTGACGTACAGGCTATCTGCAGCCAGCCAGGGGCTGCTTACAGCTGTAGTCCAATGGTTACATCACTGCCTGTGCAGCCAGATGTCATGGGTTCAAACCCACAGTGGGGTTATGTGATAGGGCTGTCCACAGATTTATTTTAATTTACTGTACATATGTTGCTGCCAGCAATACCACCCTCAGCGTACTGTACCCATAAGGTGCCTCTGAGGGTGCTTTATGGGGCGCCCTATAGGGCACGTTACGGTTGCCAGCCATATAGGGTGCACTATACATTATCCTGTGTCGCAACATACATGCTGCCCTATAGGGAACATTCTAGGGTGCCTTGGCGGACGGTGCACTGTAACATGTGCCTTATGGGCCGCCTTATATTAATATGCTGTGAGAGTGCGTTTGCTAGTAGTTATCACAAAATAAAATTAAACAGCCTCCTACAGCACTCCACAACATATAACATACTGCCTCAGCTAGCCTTTTTCACTGGGCATTGTGAGGGATCGAACCCCTGGTCCCTGCACCATTGGTCAGTGTCTTAACCATTGTGCTGTGGCTGTGTTCCTTTGCTTTGGCATCAGCGCGCCGCCTTATGCCCATCAGCGCGCCACCTCCTGCTGCCCACAATTAGTGTGCTGCCTTGTGCCGCCCAAAATGAACAGTGCGCCGCCTTGTGCCGCCCAAAAAGAACAGTGCACCGCCTTGTGCCACCCAGATAGTACAGTGCGCCGCCTTATGCCGTACAAAACGAACAGTGTGCCGCCTTATGCCGTCCAAAAGTACTTTGCCTCCTGAACCACTTTTACACATTCAAGGTGTTGCCTCAGCTGGCCTTTTTGTTGCACACAATGGGGGATTGAACCTGTGGCCCCTGCACCATTGGTTAGTGTGTTCACCGTTGTGCTACAGCTCTGTTCTGATATGTGCTCAGCAGCGCCCCACTTAGCCTTCCCACGCGCTAATGTGGGCCCCGCAAATTAGCGCAACGCGCACACGTACGGTCGGGTTTCTTTCTTCTTTCTGCCTGAACCGCCCACTCCTTATATGGCACACGCACACTACCGCGGCCCCGCACGTTTGGAATGTTTAGTAAACATGCCCCTTTGTGTTTACAGATGAACAGGACATTTAACTTGGCTAACAGGGGAACTATATACAATTCACAACATATACAATTCACAACATGGTCATGTGCTCATTTTGGTTTCAGACAAGGGAGATTTGGGTGGTTTCAGCAGTTGGTGCTGAACTTCTATTGGTTTCCAGGTAATGCAGGAGGAAGAGGTAGTGTTTCAAGGCCTTCCTAAATTGGAATATGTCTGGGATTGCTCGGATGTTGTGGGGGAGGTTATTCCAGATCATTGGTGCATAGAATTTGTAGGCCCTGCTGGATGTTGACTTGGTGCATTGAGTTATTGATCTTGGGACTATCAAGGTGTTTTGTGCTACTGACCTTCTGTCCCTGTTGTGGGGTGTCATCTGGATTAGCTCTGCTAGCGATGCTGACGAGAGACCTTTGGTGGCTTTGAAGGTGAGTAGCAAGGTCTTAAATGTAAGTCTACCTTGTATCGGGAGCCAGTGGAGTTGTTTCAGAATGGGTGAGACATGGTCTTTCCTGGATGCTCCGTGTAGTACTCTTGCTGCGGCGTTCATTGCCATTTGCAGTGGGTTCAAAGTGGTTTGGGGGAGTCCTTGCAGTATTGCGTTTGCATAATCGAAATGCGGGATGATTAGTGCCTGATAGATGGTCCTGAAATCATCTGGCTCCAGCAGGGATCGCAGGTATCTAAGGGATCTAATTTTATGATATACTGCCCTTACAGTGTTACTTATATGCGCCTTCATATTCAAGTTCTGGTCTAGTGTGATGCCGAGGTACCTGATAGCGGGTTTGATCTGGAGGTCTGCGTCCTTCACTTTTAGTACTGCCGGCGCAGTGAAGTTACGGTTCCTTGTAATGAACATCACCTCCGTCTTCTTGTGTTGAATCCGGAGGTTTTGGGATTGTAGCCAATTGGATATTTCGTTTATGCAGCTTGTTATTGGTGAGAGGTTGGGGTTCTCTGTTGCAAAAGGCGTGTATAACAGCACATCATCTGCGTATATCATGCAGTTAACGTTGAAAGACCGGATCAGGTTGCAGATAGGCTGCATGTATATATTGAACAGCAGGGCGGAGAGGGAGGATCCTTGTGGGACACCTTGGCTTTGGTGGAATGGATCTGATGATGTGTCTCTGGATCGTACCTGCTGCCATCTGTCCGAGAGGTAGGACCTGCACCACTCGAGTGCTGTACCAGAGATTCCTTTCTCTTTGAGGCGTTCTAGGAGGCGCTCATGGCTCACGGAATCAAACGCCGCAGCGATGTCAAGGAAGACAAGGACAAACCCTTGGCGGATATTGTCGATGCCTGCTATTATGCTGCTGAAGAGCGTGGTGAGAAGGGTTTCAACCCCGTGGGCTTCTCTTTGTGTTGTGAACCATGCTGAACCACTTTGTATGGGATTGTAGCGGTATAATAGGGCAAATTAGAATTAGAATTATAAAAATGAATGTCTGGTTTCCATTGGCCATGTTGCATGAGGCAGACAGAAAAAGCAGGAGGGCAGCAAGGAGGCTATCCTATCAGAGGGTACCTAGGCTGAGAAGCTAATACATGGGCCTTACTGATACACTCAGTGTCGCCAGGTTCTGCTTGAGAGGGCAGCCATACATCAGCTGTTCAAGCAGCAGGAGCCCCACTTCAATACAATAACACACAGAGGAAAGGCCCTTCTGTGCTGGCAGCCACTGCAGGTCTGAGCTAAGTAGCAATGTCCAAGTGCATCCCCAGTTTCCACGTGCTTTCCTGATGTGCGCCTCGGATTATCTTGCATTCCCTCAGATGGTGCAGCAGAGGCAACAGACAATGCTTCAATGTCATATACAATTTAATGTTCACTGTAATTTCAATTGTTTGAATAAGTTTCAATGTAATGTTCAAGTTTTGTTCTTTGTAAACCGCTTTGATTTTTCTGAAAGGCGGTATATAAAACCATTCAATAAATAAATAAATAAATGAGGTGGCTGGGTTCCCTTCTGTACTGGAGATGATTGACTGTACGCATGTGGCTCTGAGGCTCCTTCGACAGAGGGAGGCCACATTCCACAACCAAAAAATATTCCACTCTCTCAATATGCTAGTAGTGGGCAATGTACTAGGAGAAACTACTGATGTTGTTGCAAGATTCCCCAGATCGTGCCACGATGCACATATCCATATCCAGTCTGGGATTTACGCAAGCTTTGAGAGTGGTGTAATCTCCAGAGGTTGGCTACTAGGTAGCAGATGTGTACAAACCAAAATAGAGTGAATATTGTATGGGACAGGCATAGCCACATGTCAGTACCCAGTTCCAGCACACCTGCCTCTACTTGTGCTTCAGGTTCTCGTGTCTCTGTTATGGTAATATATGGCATTGAGTTTGTGGCAGATGGTGAGCTTTTTGTAGTCACACACTCGTGTGCCCTCATTGACTATCAGAACATCCAGGTGAGCAAGGATCTCCTGGAACATGATGTTTAGCCCCCCCCCTGTGAAACCACACTTTCTTGTGGGAACTTGTGGAGCCATTTTCCAGTGAGAACAGAAGGTAGGAGATGCATATTTAAACCGAAGAGGTGTGGCCATTGGAGGTGTCCACATTTATATCACAGAGACGTGCCCGATTGGAGATATGGAAGCTTTTGGAATACGGTCCAAGGGTGAAAGTCCCCACAAATGGGCCCCTATGGTACGTCCAAGGTGTTGGACAGCCCACAGTGAAAATATCCTCACAGCGATTATGGAAGCAGATGTACGTCTATACCCATGGATGCAGATTACGGTTGGAATCGCCCCCATGCCCAATTTGCACATGCATGTGGGACATATACAGCCTATCTGGAATCGTCCTCATTTTGGCTGCCTTATCCTAGGTGACCTATTATAAAGTAGCCCTCAAAGAGGGTATTTTTTTAAACCTATTTCACACATAAAATGCTGTTAGTGCGAAAGATCTCTTATAAAATTAGGTCATGCCTAAAAATATGCAAGGAACAAGCTGGCAAGTTATTGTACAGTATATATGCTCAGGGGAGGAGTTTGGGTGTATCAAGGCAGAGTGGGGATTACATGTGTATTTTATAAAATATGCTCACCTAATGGTTAGAGCACTGGCTTAGGAACCAAGAGACCAGGGTTTGATTCCCACTAGCATTCTTTGTGGCCTTGGGCAAGTCACTTAACCCTCCTTTGCCTCAGAAAAATCCAAGTTATCAATGTCCCTGTTTAATGTACATTACTAAGTTTAAGTTACAATGTAAACCGCTTTGACTGAAATGATAAAACGGTATAAAAAATCCTTTAAAAGAAATAAATAAAATAACCTTCTGCGATTTCTGAAAGCTTTGCATTAGTATTTTTTGAAGCCACATAGGTGCCTATGTGCCTTTTAAAATAGGCTTCAAAATATGTATTTTCATGCCTTATTACCTTGATGCCCAATTTTAAAATTATCTCCAGTGAGCACTGAGTGATGCTGCCTTTTTCCAAAATGTTTGTTTTCTGAAATGACTCTTCTTATTATGTGTTGCAAAATATTTGTATGTTCTTCCAATAGCCACTGTGTTCAGTAAGCCTTTTCAAATTGCACAGCAATCTGTGAATGTCCCAACTTCGACTTCCCATTTCCTACATAGACAAGCTATACAAAATCACCCTTCATGTAATTTTGTGCCTACTATTTACTGGTGGAAGAAAGATCCTGATTGTGAAACAAATTTAGGCTGCCATCAAAAGTCAGTAAACAAACCTTTGGTGTAGCTCACTGCAGAGAGCACCTTCTTTCTATCTCCTGAGGAAAAGGAGGGTATGCGCCTTAATTTACTGCCAGGTCTCGTAAATGGCAGGCCTGAGCTCTACAACTGCTTGGTGGAGGTAGACACCATGCCACTGTTCTCCTCTTCCTTCCCATTGCTTGGTACAACATCCTCCTCTGCTATATCTAACGTATGCTTTTCATTAATGCAGTGAGCTATAAAATTATCCCTATTAAGCTGAGATTAAAATAATCTTTTTTGCAGGTTCCACTTATGCTATAATAACATATAATTGCTATGCATAAATAATTGGAAACCAGGATGAGCCTAAGCTCTTTTTCTTTAGAGGAACTGTGGCAAACGGGCAGCTGAGTTTTCCAGCTGGCATAGTCATGACCAGCTTTGCATGTATTTGCATGCTTTCCATCTCATGACAGCCTGTGTTGCACAAAAAAATCATGCGTTTAGGAAAATAATGCATAATTTTGTCATCTAAAGCCTATCATTTGCCAAAAAATGCATTGTTCCTTAAATGCATCTTAGTAACTACCACTCTACATGTTAGGAAAAGTCCACTAGCTTTCTGACGTTAGCGAGGCATTTAGCAGTCAAGAATACTGAAACGCAATAGTGTCTGCAATCGCTCGCTAAAACGCATGGAAAGAGCATTAGTGTGAGAGCCCAGGCTATTGCTGAACTCTCAGCAGCAACGCATCGCCTGACGTGGGTTCACATAATGACACCTCTATAGGAGTTACTAAGTGCATGTTAGGCAAACCCGTCACACATTAGCGGCCAGGGACATACTGAACATTCCCCAGACAGCTAACATGAAGCCTTTGCAATTAACACACATGAGACCAGGACGTTAATTGTAATTCTTTAGTGGGTTTAGTAAAAGGGGTCCTGTCTCTCAAAATTACAGGTAGACACTGTAAACTCAAAAATAGATGACATTTGTTCTCATAAAAAAAACACCATGAAATTAAACATCCTGGTCTATGAAAGTTTCTATGCAGAAAACCAATTAGTAGTCACAGTAACCCACCTGAGACAAGACCACCTCTTGCAACACTGTGTAACCTTTTCAGACTAGTTAAATGCATTACATTACCATGCATGTCTGGAATGTGTCAAACAAAAATGATTAATAGAAAGTATATCAAAGGACAAAGTAGCATAAAAAGAGGAAAGGTCAAACCATAAAAAAGCGATAAACCTCTACGATATACTATATGCATCCTCCTATCATCTATAACAGTGATTTCCAAACTTTTATCCCATATGACCCTATTTTAGCAACTGAAAATTCAAGTGACCCCAAATGATGATGAAATCAAATAGCAGCTCTTCAGTCTGCTTCCCCTCCCTCCACTCATATAAAAGCAGAAAGCAGCCACAGTCAGCACAAGCTCCTTTATGTTGGTGTGCAGTGTGTGCTTAAATAACCCAGCACTCAGCATGGGTTTCCAGTCTAGCAGGAACCTTACTCAGGTGGGGACAAGAGCCATAGGCCACATATTGACAGGTGATTGCCCTACTTGGCATAGGTCACAGTGAAAGTCTAGAGAGAAAGGGAAATGGTCATGTTTCTGTGGCCTCATTCACTGATTTTCTGACCCTATTTGGGATCCCGACCCCAAGTATGGGACATAAGATAACATAAGATATGCCATACTGGGTCTGACCAAGATCCATCAAGCCCGTATCCTGTTTCCAACAGTGGCCAATCTAGGTCATAAGTACCTAGCAGTTTCCCCAAAGGACACAGGTTCCACAATGCCTGTATTGGGTCAAACAGTGATATCCTGGGTCCCTTTTAATAATGGTTTATGGACTTTTCCTCCAGGAACTTGTCCAAACCTTTTTTAAACCCAGCTACGCTAACAGTTTTTACTACATCCTCCGGTAAGAAATTCCAGAATTTGATTACATGTTGAGTGAAAAAATATTTTCTCTTATTAGTCTTAAATAGGTTACCCTGTAGTGTCATTGCTTGTCCCATAGTCTTTCTATATTCTGATGACGTAAACAATCGATCTACGTTTACCCGTTCCACTTAATTCATTCATTTATAGACTTCTATCATATTTCCCCTCAGCCACCTCTTTTCCAGGTTGAAGAGCCCTAACCTTTTTAGCCTCTCTTCATAGAGAACCACTGATCTATAAGAACAGCTTGAAAAACAGCAATCAAGTCATTCCCATGCCTCTCCATTAACATTGTTGTATGTTCTTATTTGACTAGATGGACATTCTATAAGCCTCCTTTCCAAATTTCATAAAATGTGTTAAACTACAGTATTAGGCTATGCACAGGTGATTTAAGGAGAGAAATTCATATCGGAGTTTATGAACAGAGAGTTTTCTTTGTGGCCTTTGGTATTCATATCAGAGCAAGTGATGAAAACAGTCAGAATAAAGCTTCAAGACCTCAAATATTGCTGTGCTTTTATAATGAACTCCTTTAATGGTTTTTACCACAACAGTGATGTATTTGTTCAAAATTATTAAACCAAAATCTGTTCCTTTAAAATAATATACAAATATTGGGGCTATTTTAGAAACATCCCCGCATTTATAAAGCAACAATACTGTGTAGTTTTGCAAACATATAAATGACATTTTAGAACAGGGCTTTTAAAATGTGAGGTTGCTTACCAAGTTTAAATTCCCTGGAGATGTGGTGAGGATGGGAAGAGGGAGTGAGTTGGGCAGGCCTACAGTTGTTGTTGAGTGCCATTGATTCGGTGTTGGAATAACCATCTATATAAAGCAAAATGCAGACATCGGTATTTGCAGCTGCGCTGGGCACGTAAAAGGTTCTGAGAGAAGGGGTAGCTCTGCCCTCTCCAATCACTCCTGGCACTTCAATCTCCCAGCGCCTCATCTGGGCCTTGATCTCCCCCTTCTTTGCCCCCCTCCCCCACTACATCTGATCACTTCCCCAATCTCCCAAATACATCCTATACCCACAACCCTACCCTGTTACAACCCCCACCTGACCCTCCCTAGCAAAAATGACCATCCCCAAGAAGTCCTGACAGCAGATGCTCCCAACCCCCACTCCCTGATCCCTTCTCCCTAGCCTTACCAGGTGCCCCTGGTGTCTAGTGAGAGCATGAGCGAAACTTACTTGTTCCTCCTTTTACTGCACCAGGATCGAAAATGGAGCCAATGAGCCCTGGCAGTAATCTCAGAGTAATGTTTGTTAAACAACTGGGAGTAGTTGGAAATCTCCATCTCTAGCATGTCAAAATATACAGGTGTATTCCCCATTTCATGTAGAGAATGCACATGTATGACCAAATTTAGAGCTGCTCCCCTACCATGTATAAAGATTTTAAAATAATGCTCATTTTGGCCACCCCTTTTCAGGTGGGAATAAAGGGGTTGTCTTTCTTAATACCCCTTGTTTATTTCCCCCTCCAAAATGAAGTAAAACAAAGATTTTATTTTATTTTTTATTTATTTTATTTATTTATTTATACACATTTATATACCGCATCTTCCAGAGTTCAGTTGCGGTTTACAGTGAACAACAATAAACAAAGCAAGTTTGTTTTACAAGGAACATCATAGTACAAGTATAATGATAGCAGAACATATTTTACAAGTAACGTCATATTATAAGTATAATGCTTAACAAAACAGTATATGTATTAAGGAACAAAGTAATTAACTAGACAGAATATATTGTCTAAACAGTGTACGATAATACAGAACAGAATAAACTATTTACAAATATATATCTGTTTATATATAAATGGAAGTGAACGGGCATAAGATGTGGGATCATCAAAAGTGTTTAACTAATTGTGCTATCGTTGTGCCAATTAACTAAAGATAGCATCCTCTTTAGTTAATTGGCAGCATTTATAGGTATGAGTTTACAAAATGTATTTATTTTTATTTATTTATTAGTATTTAGTTCACCCCTTTCTAGTAGTAGATCCAGGTGAGTTACCTACAGTACCTGTTTGGATTTCCCTATCCCGGGGGCCTACAATTTAAGGTTGCACCTGAGGTAATAGAGGGTTAAGTGAATTGCCCAAAGCCACAAGGAGGATCAGGGGATTCCAAAGTGGCCTCTATGCATGTCTGAGTGGCAGTACTTACACTTGTGGGCTATGAACTACCAGGTTACACACGTATCACGTACATGTGTAGGTTGCTGAGTTGCCTCAATTGATTTTTCCAATGTGTAAATTTATAAAATGGATCCTCCAGCTCTGTGTATCAGCACATACATGTGCAGTTCCGCATGTCCTTCTGTGTATTGTAGAAAAGACTCTATGTTTAGCACAGCCTTTCCTAAAACACCTGGTTTATTATTTATTAACCTTTACTGCTTCACATTCTAGAAACATAGAAACACGATGGCAGATAAAGACCATACGGTCTTTCCAGTTTGCCCTTCCATATGAACCACAAAGCTCTACAGTCCTTTTTCCTTTAGAGATCCTCTGTTTGTCCCATGTTTTTTTAAAATTCAGATATAGTTTTTGTCTCTACTGCCTTTGCTGGGAAACTATTCCACGCATCTACCACTTTTTCTGTAAAGAAATATTTCTGACAATTACTCCTGAGTCTATCTCCTTTCACCTTCATCCTATACCCCCTCATTTCAGAGCTCTCTTTCTGCTGAAAGAGGCTCTCCTCCAGTGTATTTATGCCACAGAGGTATTTAAACCTCTCTACCATATCTCCCCTCTCCAAAGAATACATAGTGATATTTTTAAGTCTTTCCCCATAAGCCTTATGGCGAAGTCTACTGACTATTTTGGTAGCTACCCTCTGCACTGATTCCATCCTGTTTATATCCTTTTGAAGGTGTGTTCTCCAGAATTGAACACAATACTCTAAATCAGATTTCACCAAAGACCTATACAGAAGCACTATTGCCTCCTTTTTCCTGATGACCATTCCTCTTCCTATGCACCCAAATAGCCTTCTAGATTTTGCCATCACCTTTTCGACCTGTTTAGCCACCTTAAGATCATCAGAAACAATCACACCTATGTTCCACTCTTTCGTGGACAGAAGTACTTTGTCCCTTATACTGTACAGATCTCTTGGATTTTTGCAGCCCAAATGCATGACCCTGCACTTTTTAGTGTTGAATCTCAGCTGCCAGATTCTCAACCATTCTTCAAACTTCACTATGTAAATCCCTCCTCATGTTATCTACACCTTTTCTGGCTGTCTACTCTATCACAGATGTTGATATCATCTGCAAGTGGCAAACCTTACTCGACAGACCTTATGCAATATCACTTACAAAAAATATTAAAAAGAATTGCACCAAGAACAGATCTCTGTGGCACAACACTGGTTGCATCTTTCTCCTCAGAGTAAGCACCATCTACCTGTACCCTTTGTTGCCTCCCACTCAACCAATTTCTAACCCAGTCAGTCACTTTAGCGTCCATTCCAAGAGTTTTCCATTTATTTATAAGTCACTTGTGGGGAATGGTGTCAAAGGCTTTACTAAAATCCAAGTACATCTCATCTAGAGCTCTCCCTTGGTCCAACGCTGTGGTCACCCAGTCAAAGACATTAATGAGATTTGTCTGACAAGACCTGCCTCTCGTAAACCCATGCTGCCTCGGATCCTGCAATCCATTGGCTTATAGAAACCTCTCTATCTTCTGTTTTAACAGCCTTCCCATTAGTTTATTTACCACAGAGAACAAAGGTAACAACCATACCAGTTATGCTAGAGTCAGCTAGTTTTAAAATATATTTGCACAAGTATCTAAAGTATCTAGAGGACTGGTTCATTAGCCAAGCAGGCAGACAGACATGAGGATTGCCTCCTCTTATGTCTAAGAATAAGCAATGGGGAGGAGGGAGGGTTAGCAATAAGATATTCCAGGTACTTCCAAATGACCCAGACTGACCATTGTGGTAGATGGGATATTGGGCTAAATGGACCACTGGTCTGAACCAGCATGGCACTGCTTATTTTCTTATGCATCATCCGAAGTGATAACACTTGAATTGCTATATAGACAGAATTTACAGTACTTTATGGGAAAGTAAATCCTGTTGATGTAAAGACAATTATGTTCATTAGTAAGTAAAAGTCACACCAAAAATCCCATACAGACAACATGAACATATCAACAATCAATAATATCTATCCATTTCAAGTGAGAATACTCAGTAGTATCTTTAACAACTAGCAATTCAATCAACCTAATTTTAAAAAAGCGCAACAGTTTAATGAGCTATTTTGAACAATCATAGCCTGCAGTCGTTTCTATAATTTAACCTTTTGAAAGGAATAAAATAAAATCTCCATACACGTTTAAATCCCTCTCTGTCTAGTCTTAACGAGCAAGTCTTTTTGCTATATCCATCCTTATCAGACCCTTTGATAGGTAAATGTTAGAGGGTAATGAGATCTTCCTTAAATCATCTTTATTTCCAGAAAAGGTAATGCATTATCTGGCATAAACCGCTCCTTTTTGTTTCACTTGCTTGAAGAATAGTTTTGGCCCCCCCCCCCCCCCCCCCACTTATTGTAACAGAGTGGAGGGTTAGACTAGTGGTTAGAGAACTGGCTTGATAACCAAGCAACCAAGGTTTGATTCCTAATAGCTCTCCTTGTGGCCTTGGGCAAGTTGCTTAACCCTCCA
The DNA here is from genome assembly GCA_033557465.1 of Ichthyophis bannanicus. NCBI lineage: Eukaryota > Metazoa > Chordata > Amphibia > Gymnophiona > Ichthyophiidae > Ichthyophis > Ichthyophis bannanicus. The sequence continues at coordinate 450,316,630 of CM066038.1, read as the reverse complement.
TTGCCACAGAAGAAAAGCCTGGCAATCTATTCCCAGTCCCACTGCCAAGGAAACCCGGGAGCTACTGGGTTGGCAGGATTCTGCACTGACTCAAAAGCATGCATTGCATTTTTTTTACTTATTGCAAACAGCCTCTCTACCACCTCTTTTAATTTACACTGAATCCACATCTAGCACCTACCAGACAAGTAAAGACAATATTTCGAGTGACCTGCTTCAACTGGACCTTCCAGGCACATCAGAAGCAAAGACTGAAAAGCAGGAACAACAATGACAGTCTATTGTGCTGAAGATCTGTGATGCATTTCTATGAAATTAAAGGCTTTCTATCATACCCATCTTGGAGGACAGCTCTGCCAAATTTAAGTGCACTTTGAAAGTTTTGAAAGTCTGTTCTTGAAGCAGTCTGAATTTGTTTCTATGCATGGGACATCTGCTATAGCAGTGGTTCTCAACCTTTTTTGTACCGTGACCCCTTTTACCATTGGTCAACTTGTGGTGACCCCCGTGATAAAATCAAATGCGTCTCTCTTCCTTTACCGTTAACGCATTGTCACTGTAATCATTTGTTGAATTATTAACATATTATAGGCCTTTGCAATATGTTTTTATTTATAAAATTTACTTATTTAAATCACAATTAATCACAATAACAAGTAACAATATTTGATTTCAAAATGATGATGATTTTGTAGTCAAATCACTAATATGAAATAAAATTATTTTTTCTACCTTTGTTGTCTGACCAATTTATTCTCTGATCATGCTGGTCCCGATCTGAGGCTTCTGCTTTCCTGCCTTCTCTTAGCTCTTTCTGTGGTCTATGGTCCATCTGCCATTTCTTATCTCTCCTTTTCTTCACTTCTTGCCATCAGCCTATTTCCAGTCCCAGTAACCCTCCACAGTATCAGCTCCTTTCCAGTCCTCACTCTCAGTAACTTCCAATGTCAACTTGCATTCCCATGACTGCCACTGGTGTCCATTCCTTCCAGTCCCCCTCCTTCCCCACTGAGCAGTCCCTTCTAGTACAAATATCATGGCAGCCCCTCTCAGATCCATTCTCTTCCAGTTCCATTCTCCCATCCCCTCGTATCAGTCCATTTGTAGCCTTAGCCCCCAGTTTTCTTCCAGGGCCAGCAGCTCTATCCTCCCCTCCCCACAATCAGCCCATTTCCAGTCGAAGCCTCCCAATCAGCTCGCTTCCAGTGCTAGTCCACCCTCAACCCCATTACCAGTGCTAGCCTCCCCTAATCAGCGCATTTCCAGTGCTAGTCCCTCCTCAACCGCATTACCAGTGCTAGGCTCCCCTAATCAGCCCAATACCAGTCCTACCACCCCCCATAAGCTCATTACCAGTCCTAGCCTCCCCTAATCAGCTCATTTCCAGTGCTAGTCCCTCCTCAACCCCATTACCTGTGCTAGCCTCCCCTAATCAGCGCATTTCCAGTGCTAGTCCCTCCTCAACCCCATTACCAGTGCTAGGTTCCCTAATCAGCCCATTACTAGTCCTACCCCTCCCATCAGTCCATTACCAGTCCTACCCCCCTATCAGCACATTACCAGTCCCAACCCCCCCCTTGATCAGTCTATTCCCAGTCCTAGCCTTCCCTAATCAACCCATTACCAGTCCTAGCCCCCCCATCTGCCCATTCTAATCCTAACCCGCACTGTCTCTCCCCTCTGTCCAGCATTTATTGCCCGTCTGTACAGTATGTTCCCCTGTCTCTTCCCTTTCTCCATGTCAGCCCCCCTCCCTCCATTCATCCATGTCTGCCCCCTCTGTCCATGTCAGCCCCCCTCTGTCCATGTCAGCCCCCCTCCCTCCATCCCTCCATCCATCATCAGCCACCCCTCCCTCCCTCCCTCCATGTTAGCCCTCTCCTCCCTCCCTCCCTCCATGTCAGCCCTCCCTGTCCATGTCAGCCCTCCCTCCCTCCATGTCAGCCCCCCTCTGTCCATGTCAGCCCCTCCCTCCATCCATCAATGTCATCCCCCTCCCTCCCTCCCTCCATTCATGTCAGCCCCCCCTTTCTCCATGTCAGCCCCCCTGTCCATGTCAGACCCCTCCCTCCATCCATCCCTCCATGTCAGCCCTGTTGCAGGTTCCCTGCCCCCTCCTCCCCTCTCCCTGTCTGCCTGCTGCTGCCCTGCTGTTCTTCTACAGCCGCGGCTCCCTGTCTCTTAGGGAACCGTGGCTATACCTGTAAAACCGTTGCGGAACCTTCCTGTATCTCGACGGGCTCCATGCAGCATTGTCCCGCCTCCAAAGGAAGTGGTAACCAACTTCTTTTAGAGGCGGGACAATGCTGCACGGAGCCTGTCAAAAGACAGGAAGGCTCCGCAATAGTTTTACTGGCACAGCCGTGGTTCCCTAAGAGGCAGGGAGCAGCAGCTGCATTAGAAGGGACTGGGAGGCAGTGAGTTTACCGCTGCCAAGAAGCGGACTCGGCAGTGGCAGTAACTTGGGTGCTTTGGTTTTTTTAATGGCGAAGTGAGGTGAGGCGACCCCCACTAAATCCTGTGGCGACCCCCATGGGGGTCGCAACCCACAGGTTCAGAACCGCTGTACTATAGCATCAGCAGGAATTAAAAACTGTGGGGAATGTGTTGCATGATACTAAACTAGTTTTATTGCAGCTTTATCCAAAGACAGAGGTTAGAATGATTCTATAAATACCTTTATAGATGCATGACTTGAGTTCTAACTTGAGTTGCCAAGGGCTGAAGTCCTAAGATCATGGACTTGAGAACAATGAAAGTCTCCCATGAATGGGATGACAGCTCTCAAATAAAACTGTAAAAAGGGCACAAAAATGTGCAGATATTCCTTTACTGAGAAAGGAAAGTAAGAAACAGGGCTGACTGACTACCACCTGGAGAATTTCAGCTTTCAGAAAGCAGTCACTAGAATCACAACAAGACAGAGCCCTGTTATGGTCTGTTGGCAGACGTAACATCTAACTGATAATTGCTGCTGGAACAATAGGAGCATCCTCTGACATACACAGACAGAGAGAGGGTCCCATTATCCCTCATCTACCTCAATAGCAAGAACGTGCTTCTGTCCAGTAAACCAAAGGTCATCAGACATCTCAGTATTATGGGGAAGAGGTAAATATAGTTTCATCAGACCACCAAGAGGACACAGACTCAAAAGACCAAATACCTACTTATTTACACCAAAACACCTACCTGCCTATCATCACCTAGTTATATCTATCAGTACCAGATCACTATTTTGAAACTTAGGCCTAGTGAATTCCAGGTCAGCCAACAAGAAATTTCCTATGGGTAATGTCATCAACAAATTTAACCTAGACATTTTGAGGCCCATTCTGAAGGTGCACGTCTGGGCTGTCCAGATGCTCAGAAATTTGGACGGCCAGGAGATGCACCCGATTCTGCTCCCATGGGGGCTAGATGGACGTGTGTGAGCAAAATCATGGCATAATGGCTGGACATCCAGGACGTGCTCCAATTCAGGCACTCTGGACATCCAGCCACATCCCCGGCTAACTCAGCCAATCTCCTGCATGGAGCTGCAGTGTCATGGCGTCATATTGCCATGGCACTGTGGCTCCATACAGGAGCCGTGAACCCCAGCAGACCCTGACTCACCCTTTCCCCACCTCCCAACACCCGATCGGCCCTGCTGTGGCCAGGGTCAGGTTGCGGGGATCCTCCTGCACCCCCTCACCTTGATTTTTGGGCCCGGACCTCCCATCATCCCTTGTCCAATCTGCTTACCTTGGACGTACAGGACCGACCTCGGAATTGGCCCTGTACATCCAGGATCAGGGTGCAACCCATTCCTAGCCCTTGCTTTTCCCCTGGCCAAACCCCTCCCATCCATGAACAGAGCTCACCACACAATGGGAATCAATATGCGGGGAGCTTTGCCTTGAGAATTGCGACCCTGGCGTTTAGCAGGTCTGGACATCCGGATCGGAATGACCCCCTTTAGGAATAACTAAGACCAGGCAGGATAATACCTGGGGGGGGGGGGGGTTGTCCCCTGATTGAACTATGTCTAATAGGATTTACCATTCAGCACCAACCAAGGGAAGTGGGGTGGAGGGGTAGTATTTCTGATCTGAGAGACAATGAAATTGCGTAGAGCTGCCATCCCCCACCTGCATGAGTCATAATATCTCAATCCAGCTAGGAGAATAGGAGCCAATTTGGCTGCTCAAGATCTATTGAGCACCTTCCAACAACATGTCAACTGTGCAAAAACCTCTGAATCTGATTATAGAGGTAATTCTGAACTTTCCTACGCTAGTGATCATAGGAAACTTTAACTTACCTATTGAAACCCAAGACTCTATCACCCGTGGTTTCCTTGAAATGATGGCAGCACTAGGATTCACAGAGGTTAAATCTCCAACCCATGAAAAGGGACATTTACTAGACTTGGTGTTCTGCAAAGGGGTAGACATCCTGGAACAGGATGCTGGTTTCATCAAATTTTCTGTAAAAGACACTTTAAAACAGAAGGGCACTACGAGTACCAGAGTTTGGAAAGAAATTAGAGTTTCCTAGAGGCCTTGTCCTACCTCCATGTGGATGAAAAGATTACGACAGTATTATAGCAGGTCAATATCTGGAACTGGCTTCTCCTCTATTACCGTATTTCCTTGTACCACAAAAAGAACAGCTTCAGGAAGAGAGTTCCAAGCATAAGGAGCTGCAAGGTGAAAGGATTGAAGCTAGCACAAGAAGAAAAGGGCAAAGATAGGAACAGGCATGAAGAATTACTAAGCTCATGAGGAGGGAAGTAGAGGGAGAGGAGAGCTGAGAAGCAGAATGAATGCATTTAAAATTCAAAAGGAGGAGTTTGAATTAAATGTGGTAATGGAGGGGAAGCCAATGAAATTAATTGAGAAAAGTGGTTATATGAACAAAACGAGGCTGGCAAATACCAAAGCAGAGTTTTGAACTGATTGAAGTGGAGAGAGATGACATAGAGGGATGCCAGTAAGAAGAAGGTTGCAATAGTCAACGCAAGAAGAAATTTGCAGGAAACACATGGCAATGACCATCAAGCCTTAACAGTTGCCAAAAAGCTGTGTTCTCTCATAGTACTGAACAAGCTGCAAATTCAGCCAAAGAGCTATTCAAAAATAGCAGCCAACTACAACTCCCACAACAGAATCAGCCGTCCCGATTACAACTGACTCATGATAATTTTGCAAGATACTTTGCCAGCAAAATTAAAGGTCTCCATCAGGGCTTACAGAGAGTGCCACTGAGCCTACCATCAGCTAAAAAAGAGAACACATCCTATTCATCCCCATGCATTCATTCATTCATCTGGGACTCTTTCAACCAGGTAATGGAGGAGGTTCTTCAAAAAAGTTTGAAAGGTATATGGCTGACATCTTGCACCCTTGACCCTTTCCCAACAAAGATAGTACAGCTGACCAGCAGAGGCCTCATTGAAGAGGCCACAAAAATTGTGAACTCCTCTCTTGTGGAAGGACAGCTTGCAACAACACTAAAAAAGGCTGTGATGTGACCTCTCGTGAACAGGAACTCCCTTGACCAGGATAAACCTGAAAACTATCGATCAGTATAGAGCAGGCATGTCCAACAGATAGATCACAGAGGGGTCAGAGGTAGATCGCCTGCCCCACTTGTCTCCATTTCTCCAGCAGCTTGCCCCATCGCTAGGAGAGAGCTCGTGCCGGCAGGTCGTCTGCCGAGGGCTTGCCGCCGCTGCTGATCCTTTGCCTGTCTTTTTTCCCTGCCTGCGGGAATCTTGCCTGCAGGTGTATTGGGGCACTTGTTGTTTTCTTGCCAATAGTTTGTGGGTACCCCAGGGGGCCGCCGCCCACGCCCCGCAACAAGGTGCCACAGGCCCGGCATCATACCTGGTCTCCTGCCTCTTAGAATCACCCATTCCTGCCCCCGCCCCAACACCCCTTAGAAGTGTGTTATATACCAGGCAATATTCTTTCGCCCTGGCTTTACCTGAATACACTTACCGTATTAGTTGTGTCATGTGCTGGTCATTGGTCACTTTATAGTTTGCTTTCATTAAGCGTTTTCAGGCAGACACAATAAAGTGTCAAGAATTTGGTGATTTTGGTGGGCTTTTCCAATTTTGTTCTAACTTGCCTATGCCTTGCCTTCAAATTGGTTCAAACCACTGTGACTTTTGCTTGCCTCTGCAATTTTATTTTGCCTAGACTTTGCAATGATTCTACACTGCAATTTTACTTCGCCTTGCCTTTGCGTTGATTCTACACTGTGTGCAGACTTTATTAAATCGCATGTGGTGGTATTTGAACTTGTTTGGCGATATTTGATTTTATCTGGTTTGCTGGACAAGTGTTTGAGTTTGTTTGATGATTGTTTGGTGGTATTTGATTATTGGTGCCAGTATGATGAATTCTTATTTTTACTTTTAGAACTGCATGTGTGGTTTTTTGGCATCTCCAGTTCTTGTATTGCACATCATCCAGAGGTCTTCAGTTCCTCTTGATCTTTAATACTTTGGGACAGTGACAGTTTTGGACCAGATTCAGCCAGTGTTTATACTAATTTAGCAGATTTGGCCTTCTTACATCCAGCCACCCCAGTATAACGAAGATGAGTGTTCCAAAGAAGAGCAAAACCTACTACTTTCATGATGAATGGGAAATGGACTACTTCTTCATCATGGTGAAAGACAAGTGTTGTTGTCTAATTTGTAACGCCCCAGTATACTTGCCCAAAAAGGGTAATCTGGAACGTCATTATAAGGCTCTGCTTAGCAATAAATTTGATGCTGATTTTCCACCCAAAAGTGAAATTTGTAAACTGAAGCTCAAAGAACTTAAATCAAAATTGGCTACTCAGCAACAGTTGATGGTAAAGCCAAGGTCACATTCGGTCAATGCAACCATAGCATCCTTCAAGGTCAGCAACCTGATCGCAAAGAAATGCAAACCTTTCACTGAAGGGGAATTTGCAAAAGATTGTTTTCTTGAAGCAGCTGACAATCTTTTTGAAGGCTTTAAAAATAAGAAAGAGATCATAGCTGCTATTCAAGATGTACAATTGTCAAGAAACACCATCGTGCGGCGAATAGAAAAGATGGGTGGAGACATAACTGAACAATTGTTGGAAAATGTTTCAAATTGTGTTGCTTTCTCACTCCAACTGGATGAATCTACAGACATAAGAGACATAGCCCAGTTACTAGTCTTTATCTGGATGGTTTTTGAAGAATTCAGTGTTAAAGAAGAACTACTTGGAATGATTTCTTTAAAAGGGAGAACTACCGGTCAGGAAATGCAAGGCCGCGGGCAGGGTCATGGCGGCCGATCGTAACCGGGCGCGCAGCCTAGTTCGGGGACCCTGTTTGCAGCCGCGGCTTAGGTCGCCCGGGTGGGAAGAGGAGGTTTCAAATTCATTGCTTCCCCGCAAATGCGATTGCAGGGGAGCCAATGGGAAAAGGCACAGAGAGCGTGGGGGGAGGAGCCGAGCTGGCTGCCTCCGCTTCTTCATTCGCGGTGGCGGAGGCTCCGGGTGCCGGCTTGATGTGCTGCTGGTGTCTGGAAGAGCCAGGCCTGGGGTCATGCGGCAGATGGAGCCGGGAAGAGAGCCGCGGTGATGGCAACAGTGTGGCCGGTGAATAGCAGAGCCGAGAACTGGAAGTTTGAGACGCTCCTCTGCGGGGCCAGGCATTATGCACTGACGAAGGAGCAGCGTGCAGGCCCCGGCCTTCCCGGTGGTGGCAGGTTATTGTGAAAGATGGAGGACAGCTGAGGAGGACGGTTGGGGCAAAGAAATTGTTGAGCTTCGTAATGGGGGTAGGGGGGAGAGGAATTTTGCTGTAAGGGCTGTTTTTATAGGCTGCAGGCCCTAAAGGTTGCTGTATAAAAAAAAAATGGGAACAGGTTTAAAAAAAATTTGTTAAATTATAAATAAATAAAGGAAATAGGATAACCAGATGCCGCCGTGCAGAGGACAGTTGGGTCAGTTCGGAGGGCAGGGCAGTGCGTGCAGGGCTATGGGACGCCGTGCCACACCTTCAAGGGGTGATTTTGGGGACAAGGGGATGGAAGCGTGGGGAGAGAGAATAGGGAAGAGGCGGGGAGTTATGCAATTGAGAGAGGGCAGCGAGGTCTCAGGGCTGCAAGTAGAGGTCCCACAAGCGCTCAGAGACCCAGTAGGGGGCGTGGGGGTCCCTAGTGGTACGGAAGGTGGGTAAGGGTGAAGCACAGCTGCGGGGGGTCAGGGTGCGGGCTCAGGGACTAGAGGGCCCACGCAGGGGTGGGTTGGGATCTCTGCAGAGTGGTATGCGGACAAGTGATCCGCAGAGTGGAAGTGAGGTGGTAGCGGAGGTGGATTCTATCAGGAGTAGTGGGGGAACGGCGGTTAGCAGTGGGGAGGCGGCAGTCGACAACTCAGTGGCGTGTGGAAGGCAGCTGGGGGACCAAAGGCAGTGGGGAATGATGCATCTGAGTTGGGGACTAGAGGGGCAAGGTATCTCCTCTCCTGCAGGCTGGACGGCTGTGCAGGGCAGCTATGCGCCTGTAGGGGGACCAGGTGCATGGGAACATTGGCTTGGGGGGGGGGCAGGGTCCATCTAGAGAGGAGTGGTTAGGGGACTGGCCACCCGCGTGGTCTCCGGCGATTCTCCCTTCTGATTTTTCTTTTGTGTCTCCACAGGTGCAGGCGATGAATCAGCCTTCGGCGAAGCATGGAGGGAGAGGCCAAGGAATAGCGGCGAATTTGGACAGGGGAGTAGTAGCAAGGCAGAGTTTCACAGCAGAGGTGACCAATGTGCGGCGAGATGAGCTGGCACAGCAAAGCGAGGAGGTCTGCCAGGCGGAGACTGGGGCAGCAGCGGCATCGGCATCGGATAGCCTGGCAGCAGGTGAGTTGCAGGTGGACCAGGGAGAGGTGTTGCAGCGGAGTGATGCGCATGACGAAAAGGGGGGGTAAATCGTGCAAGAAAAGGTGGCATTCTTGTCGGCGGCATCATAGCTCGGAGTCGTCCTTGTCCTCCTCCTCAGGCGCTTCGTCATCATCAGCCGGGGTTGAAGTGGAGCGGCAGCAGCGGTCAGATCAAGGGGGGTAGAGCCCCTACCGTAGTCTCGTTTCCTGAGTTATGGGAGGGAGTTCCAAAGAAGCTGCGCCACAAGAGCAGAAAATGGTGATATATAGATTTATTTCAGCTGTTGGAAGGCAGGAAGCGATCAGGGGAGAGCAGGAAAAAGAAAAAAGAAGAAAAGGCGGGCAGAATCAAGAAAGTATTGCGTAATGTAATAAATTGGACAAGATCCTTTCTGTGCTTAGCAAGCATTTGGGATCCTCACTCACCCGAGCATTATGATATGCTGCTAGCATATGCGGATTCAATATTGGAGGCGTCGCAAATTCTCGAAGGATGGGCGTGGTTAAATTATGATGAAATGTTTAGGGACAAAATGGAGAAGAACAAATTGTCTGGGGCACGCAGGATATTAACCTTTGGCTGACGCAAATGTCAGCCAGGGCGGGTTTAGGGGGTGGGGGTGACGATAGGCACTGCGGGGGGTGGGCCGTTCCTTTTGGATGGGAGGGGTCTTGTTGCAGCAGAAATCAGGGGCAAGCCGTGTTGGGGATGTATGCTGGAGATTCAATAAGTCCTCCTACCCGTTTCCTGACTGCAAATTCAGGCATGTCTGCTCAGTTTGTAGCGGTGGACACTCTGCTGCAAGATTCATTATAAAAGGGGCCGCTGTTGCCCCTGGGTCGGCCCCCAAGTAATAATGAGGTAGGTTAACATAATAATGAGGTAGGTAGGTCAGGAAATATTCAGTTCTTTCCATTCTTTTGTGACAAAGTGTAATCTTCCATTGCATACTGTAGACTTGTTTCCATCACTACTGATGGAGCAAGAGCAATGACAGGTGAGGTTAACGGTTTCATAGCCCTCTGTAGATAGCATGACGACTTTCCAGATTTCCTTTCTTACCACTGCATCATTCACCAGCAAGCTTTGGCAAGCAAGAGACTCAATACAAAGACTGTCATGGACATCACTTTCAAAATTGTAAATTCAGTTCGTGGAAGATCACTTCGAAGACGGCTTTTCAATCTTACTCTTGATGAAGGGGCAGGGGAAATCATTTTGCACACAGATGTAAGGTGGCTAAGTAGGCACAAATTTCTGCAAAGATTTTGTGATTTGCTGAATGAAATAAGAAGTTTTTTGAAGGAGAGGGGAGATGACCAAGCAGAGTTGGAAGATGAGGAGTGGTTATCTGATCTGGCATTTCTCGCTGACTTTACAGGCGAACTAAGTGATATGAACCTTGAACTACAAGGTAAAAACAAATGCATTGGCGAGATGAGTACAGTTTCATCCTACAAGAGCAAATTTGAGCTAATGATGACTGACCTTACAAACAACACTTTTGATCATTTTCCTAATACACAGGACCATCTGGGACAATATCCAAATTTTGTTTTTCAGAACGAGAAGTATGTGACAGAAATCTGTTATCCAGGAATGTGAAAATAGATTCTGTGACTTCCAAAAAATTGGAACAGTTGTGGAGTACTTGTCATACCCATTCAAAGTAGAAGTGGACATTAAAGAAACTGCAGCTGCTAACAGTAAAAATTACTTATTGAACAAGCCATCTCTTGAAAACAAAATATTAACCCTTAAAAATGACATTTTTCTCAAGACCTATGCTAGTGCTTAGAGACAAATTTCCCAACTTGAGAAGATGCAGTGAAGCTGTACACTCCTGTTTCGGTTCAACTTATTTGTGTGAATCTGCGTTTTCCCATCTGAAAATGACAAAGAACGTCTCCAGGATTCCCTGAGACTGGCCCTCACGCAATATTCACCCAACATCAAAAAGCTGGTGGATGAAATGCAGGCTCAGACATCTCACTAATGAGCAAGAGTGAAATATTAAAGATTGTGCAAGATCAGCCTGGATCAATACTCAACCTAAATTTAACACAAATTACTCAATAAAAGTTAAAGAAAGTTATTAAGACAGTTAAAGTTATTACTCAATAAAACTTTAAGAAAAAAATGTACTTTCCATTTCCCCTCGCAGTTCTTACTGGATCTTCGTCTCTCTGTTTTGTTTTTGCTTAATTTGCTTAACAGCTGATCACATCCAAGTAAATGACAGAAGGTTCATTAAAAATGGGGGGGGGGGGATCCTCCAACTTTATTGGGTTAAAATTTAATTTGAAACTTAATTTTCCTGGTGGTAGATCACCGGCACTTTTGGCTGGAAAAAGTAGATCACGACCTGTTTGAAGTTGGACATGCCTGGTATAGAGCATCCCTTTTCTAAGAAAACTTATAGAACAGTCAGTCTGCGTTCAACTCAGTGACTGGTTAATTGAAAGAAATTGGCTAGACCAAAGTAAATGTGGCTTCTGACCTGGGAATGAAACAGAGATGGTCTTGTATCCTTGCTTGATGATCTCCACCATAATTGGTATCTACCTTGATACTAGTGCTGACTGATTTCTCAGCAGCTTTTGACCTTGTGGAGCACAATATCATGCTTGCATTGTTGGCAGAGACATGCAGCATTGCATGGTTCAAATCCTGTCAGACAGACAACAGTTTTATGCATCTTGTGGTACGCTCCACTAAACTGTGGGGTGCCACAAGATGCATAGTGTTACCTATCTTATTTAATATCTACTGCAAACCTCTTGTTCAGCAATTTTGGATGATGGATACAACATTCTATAACTATGGTGATGATGTACAGCTACTCATACCCATTAAACAAGACCTACCCCTCAGCTTTGAAAAATACACTGCCCCTCTAACACCAACTCAAGAATGGGCAAAAAACAGATAACTTTGCTTGAACCCAAGGCAACCCCTAAATACTGCTCTCTCTTATAGCAACTCCTTAAATAGCCAAATTTCTACCTGCTGCAAGACAAGATCTTCCCAAGGCCTGCCTTGAATTATAAGGCTGATCTACACAAACCATTATTCAAATGGTGGTCCAGTCCATGCTGCCCCTTATTTTCTGTCCTTAGAGAATCAGACATCTGCTGAGACAGCAATAACTAACTGTTGAAATATTGCATGTAAATTGCAATGATCTACTACTAGTATAAGACACAAATTGCTGAATAATCCTGGCAGAGAAGTTCTAGCTGCATATACACACAATTCCCCCTCCATATTAGCCTATGAATATGGGACAATGATCAGGAAAAAAACATTTTGCTCTGTGGGTAAAACATGAAGGAGAGGGGAAGCCATGCTTCCCTCTCCCTTTAAACGTGGGCAGTCCCTGCTCCTAATCCTTCCCAGCCAATGACAGCCCTACTGTGCTGCTCATAACCAAGGCTGCATGTCATGCTCAGTCAAATCAGGAAGCTATCTGTCAGGCTGTATGCTTCTAGTCACCATGCAGTATTCTCCTATCTCCCTAAAGAGTTGTCCATGAAGCCCCGCAACTCGCAACCTAGAATCGGACCTTTAATATATGCAAATTCACCTCATATATATTCATTGTGAACATCCTGAGAACCTAACCAACTATGGAACCTGTCTGAAAATTCTTGCTACATATTTATGAGATGAAAAGACCAAACCTGCACACAATACGCAATAAATGGTCACATCATTGATCAATACAGAGACATAATGATATTCTGCATTCCTTTCTTTACAATTTCTAACAGCTTATATGCTTATGCTGACCACCACTGCACACCGAGATGAGGAATTCCTAGCCTGCGCCCTCTAATATGGATCCATCATTGTATACATAATAGTAAGAATTATTTTTCCCTACATGCATCATTTTGGAGTGATCCATGTAAAATTTAACCTGTGGCCTTGGGCAAGTCACTTAACCCTCCATTGCCTCAGAAGAAAGGCCTGGCAATCTACTTCTGGTGACCCTGCCAAGAAAACCCAGGAGCTTCTGGGTCGCCAGGAGTCAGCACTGACTCGAAGGCACAAATTGCATTTGCTAGTGTTTGCCAATGAGCATGGCCTACCCTCGGGCGTTGGCTACTTGGCTTATGAGAGGTATCTTTGCTTTCCTTTCTCACAGGTTTAGCATTACTTTCAAAAGGCTTTTTATAAGGTAAGGTTTTCTTCATAGAAACAGAGTCAGCATACCTTGGCTTCCAGCAGCATATAGAGCTGGGATTTCCTCCTTCCCGCAGTTCTTCAGGAATACAATCCCTGTGCCAGTCTCCTCTCTGAAAGCTTATGTTACCTTTCGGTTTAGCCCCAGGTTCCTCTGGTACAAGCAGGCTTCTTTCTTTCACTCTACTTTGCCTCCAAAGGTGATTGTTCCTTTGCCCAGCACTAGTTTCCCAAGTGCTTCTTTCTGCTTGGTCCTTGCTTGTGGTGCTTCTCTCTCGTAAACCTTCAGCTTTACCTCCTGCTCCACACCTGCAAGCACTGCTCTGCTCTCTCCAGTCTTCTATTTATAAAGCTCTCCTGTGTTTGAGCTTTCCGGGCTGACTGTCAGGTGCTCTCGATTAGCTAAGTGTATCCACTCAGGCTCTGTGAGTGCACGCCTGCTCCCTCTAGCTGTTCTGTGCGGATATTGCATCTTGTGCGCATCTTTTTCTTCATGAAAAACAGCTTCTTCTCCTGCATTTTTGCTTTCATCAGCCCCTGCTGCAGGACAATATATATATATATTGTGATGCTGCAGACCCTCTGAGAAGAGAAGAAAATGTTTTAAACGCAGGAAAAGTCAAGCACAAGCTGCAATATTACGAGGAACCTGATAGGGGGAGCAAGAGGGACCTCCGAGGAACTGAGGAACTGAGGAACCACACCTCCTAGGTCATGAGGTAATGCCAGCCAGCTTCCAATCAAGGAAGAGAGGAGTACCTCTTAAAGAGAGTCTGAAAGACTGGAAGGCAGAACAGGCAGAACGGCCAGGGGAAGGAGGACTGTCAGGAGAACCAGCAGGACCAGCAGGATGGGCAGGACATCCGAATGAATGGGCAGGATATCCAGAAGAAGCAGTAACCCCTGGACAAGGGTTTCACAGGAGGCAGCAGCAGCCGCAGTGGCTTGAGGAAGGAAGCAACCCTGGAGAAGGTGGGATAGCTCCATTCAGAGTGGGTGCTTTTCGTACAGAGAGGCAAAGGCGTGGCTGTGACTGCGGTCTAAAGCCAACAGAAGGACGGTTGGAGAACTTAAGGCCTATTGCTCAGGCCAGGCAGGATCCCAGCCGGAGCAGGCCTCAAACCTCACCGGGAGTAGACAAGCCAAGGAGAAAAGGTAACCCATGTTTAACTGAAAGCAGGTTGCAGACTGCTGGTGTATGGGGAGGACAGGGAGCAGAGGAATACTGTCCTTGTGAAACTGCCTATGAGATAAGGTGCAAGAAACACGTACCGAATAAGAGACTTGTTAATGACAAAGCTTTGCAGGAAGCTAAGGTAAAACACTTGCAAAAGGAAGACGGTTCCCAGTATAGGAGGGCGCAGGACCGACGCCCTACATTCAACCCTGAGCATTGGGAGGTTGTACAGAGGATATATAAAAAGCCTGATTACAATTTGCCAGCAAGTACTGACTTGGTTTCAGAGGCTTCAGAAGGGGAACCGATGCAGGTGGAATTTGCTTCAGATACCGAGATGGACTGTAGTTATTGTAAGACAGGAAGCCTGGAGTCCCTGCTTAGCACATAAGCTCTATCTTGGGGAATAGAGACTGTTTGTTTTGATACACCATTTATTGTGAAGATAACAGCTTTGCTTTAACGTCATGTTTTACTTTTTCTTTAACCTGAAGTAAGGAACTTGTGTTTGATGTTTTTGTCCAAGCATCTGAACCTTTTTGCAAGAAAGGGAAATAAATGCCTTTGTTTCCCTCCACTCGGACCTTTGTATTCTTTGGGATTTTGGTAACTAAGGAAGCTACCAGGGCTGCAAGTCCCTGGGCCCTGTAAGACATTAGCCAAACCCAACCTCAAATGTTTTTATGTCCGACCTACCTCAGTCCATTACGCTGCCAAGGTAGGCCCTGTGACAATATATATATATAATATATATATACATACAGGGTGGCCCAAAAAAAAGTGAGAACTTCTCTTAGTATATAAGTTATTTAAAAATTCAAAAAGACAGATGTAAACGATTGACAAATTTAAAAAAAAAGATGGCGGCCGGAAATTGGCAAAATAAAGATGTTATGTAGCTAAAAAAGGTAAATAAGTAAACTATTTATGCTTTTAATTTACGAGATGTTCTCACTTTTTTTGGGCCACCCTGTTTATATTTATAAAGTGCATAATCAATGTAAAGGCTAAGAATACTGGAGATGGACTTTTATTTCCACTCATGACCACATTCACTTTTGCGCATGTTTAACTGTATAACAATGTTAGAAAAACTCTTTCCTCAATGAGAATCTTTGCTTGGACATTCTGGGGAACTGTGTAAATATTGTCTTTTTTCCTTTCCTAAGAGAAATGCAGGAAGAGGTGTTATAGCTCTCGTGTTTTCTCTAAAGGAAAAAAAGGGAACTTTGGTAGTTGTTGATATGGAAGGACAGACTAGATAGGCCATGTGGTCTTTTTCTATTTAGCTCAGATGTCTGTGCATAAACTTTCTCCATTATCAAACCACAGTGCTTTGAGTAGCCCAGTGGTTGTGAACCAGGTCCTGGTATACCACCGCCTCCAATGCGTGCAACTCTGTCTCTTGTATATTCATTGTGGATATCCTGAAAACCTGACTGCCTAGGGGTTACACCAGGACTGCGTTGTGAACAGATGCAATAGTGCATCCCCTTAAAAGCTAATACCTGTTCTGAGGCAGATGTTAAATGTAGGGCCCTTTTGCTAAAGCTCATTAGGGTGTTGCACACATGTGTTTAGTGTGAAAGATGCACCTGCAGTAATTTCCACATTGACAGTGCCTGATATGCACTCTCACATTAATTGTGATTGCTCTTCATGCCCATTCTTCACCCTTTGGGCAATGAACAATCAACACACATTTTAGTGGCCAGTAGCTGTCCTGCCCATGTCTTACTTGTCACCGTGGGCTTTTACTGACCGCTAAAATGTGCAATATCTGCTTGGTGGCCTTTAGTAAAAGGGCCTCTTTGCCTTTGTCAGGTGCATGGTAAATAGCATGAGAAGGAGAGCATAACATACGATTTCCTGTTTGCCCATTAAAGCCTAATTTGTGTAAGACGTTTTCTCTTAAATGTGGGTACACACTGCTTTTAGCATATCTGCTAATATCTTCTGATCCTGGTTTAGCATGCAAGCTACTGTCCCATTGTAGGGCATACTAATATGTATGCCCATAAAGCAGTCTTAGTATGCATGTCAACTTTTCATGCGTCCATTACTGAATAGATCACATTGTCTCGTTTCTATATGCACAGCAACACATAGCAAAACTCTATGATTCAGTGTAGAAAACAAAGGAAAGGTTATCTAATAGAAGTTGTCCAAAAGAGTCGTTTTACTCTCAATATTGAGAAAAACATACACCTGAGGAAAAAAACTCCAGTAAATGGGCATCTCTTGCTTTAATCTTGCTTTTTTAATAAAAAAGAATGAAAGACACCCCCCCCACACACTTCATTGTATGTTTAATGGGCTCTCACTGCGGTTAGAAACAAATAAAAAATATTCTACACACTTTAAAAGAAGCTAAATCTTATCTGTCATTTTGTATGGTTAACCAACTAAATCAGTTGGAAGTTAAAGTTTCTCTGCTGGGAATTTAAATGCATTAGGCAAATTAAAGCTGTTGTTATATTTGTCTATTTAGGATCACCCTGTTATCTGAAGGACAACAGCTTTGCCTCAGCAGTTTGAGAACTGTCTGTGAGTGGTATCAGTGAGGAATAGATTGATATAATGAGTCTCCTAATGACTACAAAAGAAGTCGCAATGCTTTGAATTATCAGTTCATATCCACATATTTTTCAAAAATGAAAACTACAACATAGTTGGATTCAAAGTGCTTTAAAAATTGTAAGTGTACCTGCTTTATTTCTGCAAATAGTTCAGAAAAAGAGGAATATGTGTATGCTTAATTAACAAACATCTGTAGAAAAAGTGTGTGAACAAATTAATTGAAACCATCAAAGTTGTACAGTTTCACAAATCTGGCTCTGCAAATCATTTTTTTTAAATAAAGTTTTATTTATTTGGACAGACACAAAAAATTTACAAATAGCAGAACCTGTAGATTATGCTCAATTACCCCACCCCCTTCTCAAAGAAAAAATGGTTTACTTAAAGTCATCCTGTGAAGTTGTCGTCTTTTCTCTGTGGATCACTGTCATATTGTTTCCCAACATATAAATATAGTAGATCAGACATTGTGTGAGAGATTATTATAATATTTTTACAATTGCCCCATACTTGAGCTAAATTAGGAGACAGTTACAGCAATATTGGTCTCATGATACTAAACTAGAATATACATTATTAATCTTACAATGCTTGAAGACAGGTTAACTTAGAAATGCAGGGAGGGGAGGGCGGTATTTTAGAAGCTCTTATTTATGATTTGGATGTCTGAAAACGGACATTTATGTGTATAAATCACAAATAATCCCTGAACAGATTTTAGAAAGCTAGCTATATAGACGACCCCAGCACGAGCATGTCCATGTAGCATGCGAGCGTGATGGAGGCATGGCCTGAGTAGAGCAATGAAGAAACATGTTGCGGTGTGATTTCAGAATGGAACAAGCACATCGGGCCCTGGTGGATGAGGCGTCCATGCCTATGCCCGCTTCTGACAACAAACAAGGTGCAAAAAAGTTTCCTGTTTCATGGCTGCAATGTTTCAGAGGGAAAATAGTTATCTCCAAGTTATAATGCCCTGTTCAATGTAATTTCAGTTTGTTCAATGTAAACTGCCTTGATATCATGAAAGGCGGTATATAAGAAATGTTAAATAAATAAATAACGAGCAAAACATGCTTTCATCACCACAGTTCATATTTCCTGGCCAATGAAACCCGCATGTAAATTCATACTTCAAACATATTACTGGTCCGCTGCCGCATGTTTGAGTATCTGAAATAAAATCTACCGGGCGTTTCTCAGAGGGATGTAGTCTGTCACTAATAAATATCTATCCGCTCTATGAATAACCAATCTCTAATTTGTATCAATAAATGCTTCTTGCCATAATGATTCTAAAACAACAATTCACTTTAAAATGTAATCCTTTGAAACGCCTCTTATCGGCGCCTCTTCGCATTTCATTCTCTCGAGTTTCGTCAGGGGTTGATCCCACACAATTTAGAAGAATATCCTTGATGCTGCAAATGCTTTCCTCTTACTAAACTGTCAACTTGTCAAGATGCGCGGCGTTTTTTCAACTTGGTAAGTTGACGGTTTAGTAAGAGGAAAGTGTTTGCAGCATCAAGGATGTTCTTCTAAATTGTGTGGGATCAACCCCTGACGAAACTCGAGAGAGTGAAACGCGAAGAGGCGCCGATAAGAGGCGTTTAAGAGGATTACATTTTAAAGTGAATTGTTGTTTTAGAATCATTATGGCAAGAAGCATTTATTGATACAAATTAGAGTTTGGTTATTCATAGAGTGGATAGATATTTATTAGTGAGTATCTGAAATGGCAGGTCATAACGTGCTAGTCTCATAACAGCTGAATATTGCCTCTGGCCAGATAGCTGCTGCAGTCACACCTCCCTCCTCCCCCTCCCCCTCCCCCGCCCCTATCCGCACTATCTTCCAAAGCAAGAATCATAGACAAAAGTGATGTCTGTCCTGTGTGCGAACTGCAAAACCTTAGCATGCTTTAGTAAACAGGCCCCGATGTTTGCTTTTCCCTGTATACATTTTTCTTTATGTCTAGTGTTATGTCTTATATGATAAAAATGTATTTAATGGAGCTCACCCTGTTTTATTGAATTCATTATAATAAATTCTATTCATTAGGGGGGAAAAGCCTATTACAATGACAAACTGTTCTTATGAAAAATCTTTGGTACAATAATGGCTAAATGACATTGAACCAAGTTTCATCATCTAGTCATTTCTCAGGAATACAAGAAATATTCAGCAATTCCTTATTATATCAGTAAAATGTAAGATGAATAAATGAAGACTATGCCTTGTTCCTGCCGCAGTGCGGTATGCATTTGTAATGGTATATTCATGTTTCCGAAACACATTAGAAAATCCTTCTCTCCTGAAATTAATTTTATAGGGTAGATAATATCAGGATAACAATTTCTCTTTTGTTCTCCATTACCATTCTTGCTTTTTTTTTTTTTAATAAGCATCATAACAAAATGTTACAACCTTGTTTTTATAGGAGATACACTTTTGGCTAAACATTTGAGGCCTTGTATTTAAAAGGAGTTTTCCATTAGCAGAATCTGCTAACTAGGTAAGACCTAGAGGGTGTCAGGTTGGTACGGAGGCAGAAGTGGGGTGGAGTTGGCATTTATCCAAATAGCAGTGTTGTTTGGCGCTGCTATATTGATAACTATGCAGCAAAAAAGCTGTCCTAAGTGGATAGCCTATCTCTATAGTGGCTGAATATCACTGGTGTCCAGACAAGCACAGTGTTGACCTCAAAATCCAGATATTTTGTGCCGGCCACTATCCAGACACCAACCCTAAATATCAAGAGCCTGATATTCAGCATCAGCGGCTAGCTGCAGCAGCTGAACTTTAGACCTGGATGTTCAATGGCGGTACCATATCTGTGTTGCTTGGATAGCGATAACCAGGCAGCAGCAATCTTCAGACACTGCCCACTTGGCTTCAGCGATGAAAGTTAGGCTAGCCTTTGCTGGATATGACTTTCGCTGCTTTGCGTTAACCAGGCAGAGGCTCGATATCGCTGCTGCCCGGTTATCACCAGATACCATCCCTGGAACTCCCTGATGATTAGCCAGGTAGACATGGGAAAGCCGTCATCAGGGTGCACAGCAGCGGCATCCATGGATATTCAGCAAAATTAACAATATAAGTGACACTGAATATCCCGGAGAAGGGGATTAACACGGTTAGAGAGGCTGCTAACCATATAAGAACATAAGAACATAAGATATGCCATACTGGGTCAGACCAAGGTCCATCAAGCCCAGTATCCTGTTTCCAACAGTGGCCAATCTAGGTCATACGTACCTAGCAGTTTCCCCAAAAGACACAGGTTCCACAATGCTTGTACTGGGTCAAGCATTGATATCCTGGGTCCCTTCTTAATAATGGTTTATGGACTTTTCCTCCAGGAACTTGTCCAAACCTTTTTTAAACCCAGCTACACTAACAGCCTTTACCTCATCCTCCGGTAACAAATTCCAGAGTTTGATTACACGTTGAGTGAAAAAATATTTTCTTTTATTAGTCTTAAATAGTTTACCCTGTAGCTTCATTGCATGTCCCCTAGTCTGTCTATATTTTGATAACGTAAACAATCGATCTACGTTTACCCGTTCCACTCCGTTCATTAATTTATAGACTTCTATCATATCTCCCCTCAGCCGTCTCTTTTCCAGGTTAAAGAGCCCTAACCTTTTTAGCCTTTCTTCATAGGAGTATCCTTCCATCCCCTTTACCATTTTGGTGGCTCTTCTCTGAACCTTTTCTAATAACGCTATATCCTTTTTAAGATACGGCGACCAGAATTGCACACAATATTCAAGGTGCGGTCTCACCATGGAACGATATAGAGGCATTATAATATCTTTTGTTTTATTTTCCATTCCTTTCCTTATCATACCTAGCATTCTATTTGCTCTCTTGGCTGCCGCTGCACACTGGGCCGAGGGTTTTAACATGTTATCCACAATGACGCCTAAATCTTTTTCCTGTGTGGTGGTTCCTAAAGTGGAACCTTGCATCGTGTAACCATAGTTTGGGTTGTTCTTCCCTAGGTGCATAACTTTGCACTTGTCCACATTAAATTTCATCTGCCATTTTAATGCCCAGTCCTCTAATTTATCAAGATCCTCTTGCAATTTTCCACAATCCTCTTGGGTTTTAACAACTTTAAATAGTTTTGTTTCATCTGCAAATTTGATAACCTCACTCGTTATTCCACTTTCCAGGTCATTTATGAATATGTCAAAAAGCAGAGGACCCAGCACAGATCCCTGGGGTACACCACTATTCACCTTTCTCCATTGGGAAAATTGGCCATTTAGCCCTACCCTCTGCTTTCTATCTTTTAACCAGTTCCTGATCCACAGTAGTACACTGCCTCCTATCCCATGACTCTTTAGTTTTGCCAAAAGTCTCTGATGAGGGACCTTGTCAAAGGCTTTCTGAAAGTCCAGATACACTATATCAACCGACTCACCTTTGTCCACCTGTTTATTCACACCTTCAAAAAAACATAACAGATTAGTAAGGCAAGATCTTCCTTGTCGAAAGCCATGTTGGCTGTCTCCCATTAGGCCATGACTATCTAAATGCTGAATAATTTTATTCTTTATGATGGTTTCTACCATTTTTCCCGGTACTGACATCAAGCTCACCGGTCTGTAGTTTCCCGGATCACCCCTGGAACCCTTTTTAAAAATTGGTGTTATATTGGCTATCCTCCAATCTTCAGGAATTAGAGATGATTTTAATGATAGTTCAGAGATTACTAATAGCAGGTCTGCAATCTCATATTTCAATTCTTTCAACACCCTTGGATGTATACCATCTGGCCCAGGTGATTTGCTACTCTTCAGTTTATCTAATAGTTGTAATACATCTTCCCGATGTATCGATATTTCCTTCAACTCTTCTGCACCTTTAAATACCACTTCAGTCATGGGTAACATCCCTACATCTTCCTCAGTAAAGACCGAAGCAAAGAATTCATTCAGTCTCTCTGCTATCGCCTTGTCACCTCTTAGTGCCCCTTTAACGCCTCTATCATCTAATGGACCAACTGACTCTCTCACAGGTTTTTTGCTGCGAATGTACTTGAAAAAATCCTTACTTTGCGTTTTTGCTTCCGCAGCAAGTTTCTTCTCAAATTCTCCCTTTGCCTGCTTTATTAATGCCTTGCATTTGACTTGCCAGTGCTTGTGCTGTTTCCAGGTTTCGTCGTTTGGCTCTTTTTTCCATTTCCTGAAAGATGCTTTTTTGGCAACAACAGCCTCTCTGACCTCACCTTTAAACCATGCTGGCAGTTTTTTTGACTTCCTTCCACTTTTCTTAAAGCGTGGAATAAAGCTGGCTTGGGCTTCCAAGATAGTATTTTTAAGCAACACCCAAGCTTGATGTAAGTCTTTAAACTTTGCAACTGCTCCTTTTAGTTTTTTTTTAACTGTTTTCCTCATTTTATCATAGTCTCCCTTTCGAAAGTTAAAAGGTAGTACTGTGGATTTCCTTACTATCCCTCCTCCACTAATTAAATCAAAGGCGATCATGCTATGATCACTATTGCCAAGTGGCCCCAACACCCTTATCTCTTACACTACATCTGGTGTTCCACTAAGGACTAGGTCTAATATTGCTTCCCCTCTGGTTGGTTTATGTACCAGTTGCTCCAAGAAGCAGTCATTTATTTCATCTAGGAACTTTATCTCCCTAGCATGTCCTGCTGTGACACTGACCCAGTCGATACCGGGGTAATTGAAATCACCCATTATTATTACTGCACTGTAATTTTTGCTAGCTTCCTTGATTTCTTTGAGCATTTCATCATCCATTTGTTCATTCTGGCCAGTCGGACGATAGTACACCCCCACTGCCATCGCCTTCCCCTTTTTACACGGAATTTCAATCCATAGAGATTCTACAGCAAATTTTGTTTCCTGCAAAACTTTAATCCTTTCTGACTCAATGCCCTCTCTAACATAGAGCGCAACCCCTCCACCAATTTGATCAGCTCTATCATTACGATATTGTTTGTACCCAGGTATCACAGTGTCCCACTGGTTGTCCTCCTTCCACCATGTCTCTGATATTCCAATCATATCTAACCTCTCGTTTAGTGCTATATATTCTAACTCTCCCATCTTGTTTTGTAGACTTCTAGCATTTGCATACAAGCATTTTAGAGACTGTATTTTATTCATATTAATTTGGCTATTGGTAGACATGGGTAATTTGGGATCTTTAAGCTCTGTCTGCTGCATACTTGAGGGCATTTGGGCTACTTTACTCTTTTTTGGAACCTCTCTGCTTTTTGTAGTATCCTTCAAGGATACATTCTTCCGAACCATGCGCTCTTGGGCGACTGTCGGCTTTCCCCTATCATCTAGTTTAAAAGCTGCTCTATCTCCTTTTTAAAGGTTAATGCCAGCAGCCTGGTTCCATCCCGGTTAAGGTGAAGCCCATCCCTTCGGAAGAGCCCCTCCTTTCCCCAGAATGTTCCCCATTTCCTAACAAATCCAAACCCCTCATCTCTGCACCATTATCCATGCATTGAGACTCCGGAGCTCTGCCTGCCTTTTGGGTCCTGCGCGTGGAACGGGAAGCATTTCGGAGAACGCTACCCTGGAAGTTCTGGATTTCAACTTCCTACCTAAAAGCCTAAATTTAGCTTCCAGAACCTCCCTACCACATTTTCCTATGTCATTGGTACCGACATGTACCAAGACAGCAGACTCCTCCCCAGCACTATCTAAGACCTTATCTAGGTGGTGCGTGAGGTCCGCTACCTTCGCACCAGGCAGGCATGTTACCAGGCGATCCTCACGTCCACCAGCCACCCAGCTATCTACATGCCTAATGATCGAATCACCAACTATAACGGCTGTCCTAACCCTTCCCTCATGGGCACATGGCCCTGGAGAAACTTCCTCGGTGTGAGAGGGGTTTACATCACCTGGAGGACAGGTCCTAGTTACAGGATCACTTCCTGCCACACCAGGGTGATGCTCTCCTGTCACGTGACCTCTCTCCTCCATGGCAACAGGGATGCTGCCAGACTGGAGGTGGGATTTCAGGACTATATCCCTGTAGGTCTCGTCTATGTACCTCTCTGTCTGTCTTATGTTTTCCAAGTCTGCTACTCTAGCCTCTAGAGAACGGACTCGTTCCCTGAGAGCAAAGAGCTCCTTGCACCTAGTGCACATGTAAGACCTCTCACCAACTGGGAGAAAATCATACATGTGACACTCAATGCAAAAGACTGAAAATCCCACATCCCGCTGCTGGACTGCTGTCTGCATCTTAGTTTTAAGTTTGTGTTTAGATCTTTAAGTTCTTTACGTACTAAAGGGTGCTATGGATATTTATACCAATAAAACTGTACCTAATAAGTTTAATATACCTTGTTCACCTGAAGCTTAATTAATCTCAGGTCCTTAGTGTATGACTGATTTGGGTAACGAGCTTCACCTGAGAGCACCTCCTATCTTTTAAGATGTGCAAGTATCTATAAAGCTGTGATTATCCCAGGGGTGGGTGGGCGTAGGGAGGGATATAACACCAATTAAAGAGGGCTGCTACACAGTACCCTGTCCTGTGCTGCTGAGGTAAGCTATATTCTGATTTGATTTAAATTATAGCTCTTTGCTGCTGCTAGGCTCTAACCTATTATGAAATTTAAACTACAAGCTCTCTGCTGGATTCTAAATTTAACCAGAAAGCTCTCTTCTGTGTTTTAAATTGAAACTAAAAGTACTTTGCTGATGCTAGGCCCTGAGTGACTATGAAATTTAAACTACAGCTCTCTACTGGGTATGAAAGGTAACCAGAAAGTTCTCTTCTGTGTTTTAAATTGAATCTTAAATTGCTGCTACTAGGCCCTGACTGATTTAACAAAAAATAGTGGGTTCACAGATTAATTACCTTTAAAAGAAAAAAAAATTCCTTTCAGAAAAATTCCCAGAAGTATATACTCACAATTGCAGATTTCTCTATAGAAGTAACAGCCCCCCTTTCTTGTCCATGTTAACCCCTTTGAATATTGGGTCCTCAGATTTCATTTAGCTGTGGCAACTGGGATTAAAAAACAAATGTTGACCACTAAGGTTAAATGTCAAGTAGGGGGGTTGTATTTTTTTCTGGAATATACAGTAATAACAATTTAAGATTGTTAACATTGAAGGCTAAACAGCAGTATGACGGTAGTGGAGTTAGAGAAGTGAAAGACAACAAAAAGGGTGAGAGGGCAGCGAGAGCACTGACATTAATATTCAAAGAAACCAAAAGTAGGGCCGAATGAACTAACATGAGAATATACGATGCCCCATGCTAATTCAGACCAAGAGCCGCAAGTGTCTGGTAGATCCCATAAAGGAAGGTCAGTTTTATTAGCTCCTTTGCACGGATAAGTGACGGCTTTCCCACGTCTACCTGGCTAATCATTTTCATGGTAGCATGTACTGACCAAGACACCACAAGAGCAGCAACGCAGCACCAAGAATAACATGAACCAGACTCAGTGGGAAGAACCTGTTGAGGGAAACCATCCAATGCAACAAGAGCAGACTAGGTGCAGCATAAACAGTCCAAGTCACCATTAGAGAGGTGAGGAGGACATTTTTTCTTTTCATGTTTTTAAACATTTTTGTATTTGAAGTCTATATATCCCAGTGAAGTCAAGAGGAGGAGGGTAGTAGGAGCAGGACAGGGAGAGCGGCACAATAATTCCTAGGAATCCAGAGGGGCAGGGGAGGAAGATTTGTTGTCTTTTATTTTTTTTATGGTTTTATACTAAGGGTCTAACATCTCAGCAAAAACGAGAGAGTAGCAGGAACTCAGGGCAAAAGGTGTAGGTCAAGCAGCAGCAGCTGTTAAAGCAACTACAGTGATAACAAGGTCACAAGACATCCAGAGGGGAACAATGGTGAAGATAGCTTTGCATGCAATGGAGGTAACATGTATGCAGATCTACCTCATACATATTCATTAGGGCTGTGATGAAACCTGGCCTGTTTGTGTCTCTCAAGGGGTGAACTTCTGCACCCCAGCTCTACTGTTTCTCCACTGCCCTTCTGCCTCTTGGTCTCATATTCCAGTATCCTAGCCACCAGCACTTCCTTCCAATAAGTAAGAGCGTTGGACTGGAGGGCAATAGTCCCTTTCACTCATGGGACACAGACGGTGGCCAGCAGGTAATCATACAGATGGTAGGGGGCAAGGCTGTATTTAAGATTTTAGTGCCCAGAGGGATGACCAGACATCAGATGGTAGAGAGTAGGGGAGGGGAAAGTTATCAGAGATCCCAACAATTGGTGAGCTAGACACGGAGTAGATAGGGTTGCCAACTGGCCGGTTTTCAGCCGGCCTGGCCAGTTTTTCCATGGCCAGGCCGGCTGCCGGCGCAGAGGCAAAACCGGCCCTTGAAAAGCCGTTTTTTTTGGTCTGGCCGCAAGATCGGGAGCGGCCAGAGCAAAAAAAACGGCTTTTCTCCCAAGCCGGAGGGCTTCAGAGGGAGCCGGGGAAGCCCGCGCGAGGCCCCGGCTCCCTTTGAACAGCCGCCAGCGTGAAGAGCCTTTACCTTCACGCTGGCGGCTGTTCCTGTGAAGCCGCGATTGGTGGGAAAGGTTAAAGCCCTTTAACCTTTCCCAGCATTCGCGGCTTCACAGGTACAGCCGCCAGCGTGAAGGAAAAGGCTCGTCACGCTGGCGGCTGTTCAGAGGGAGCCGGGGCCTCACGCGGGCTTCCCCGGCTCCCTCTAAAGCCTCAGACAGCCGCGGATTTGGGGGGGGGGGGAGGCCAAGGACTGCCGGGGCTGTGTTGGGGGGAGGGGGCCGGGACGGGAAAAGGGCTAGGAGGGGGGAATTTGACTGGAAATGGGTTGTGATGGGGAGGGGGACCTGGACTGGAAAAGGGCTAGGGGGGGGGGGCATGGACTGGAAATGGGTTGTGATGGGGAGGGGGACCTGGAATGGAAAAGGGCTATGGGGGGGAACTTGGACTGGAAGAGGGCTATGGGGGGGGGAACTTGGACTGGAAATGGGCTATGGTAGAGGGAGGGGGACCTTGGACTGGAAAAAGGCTGTGATTAGGGGGACTTGGACTAGAAATGGGTTGTGAAGGGGGGGGGGACCTGGACTGTAAAAGGGCTATGGGGGGGGGGACATGGACTGGAAATGGGTTTTGATGGGGAGGGGGACCTGGACTGGAAAAGGGCTATGGGGGGGGGGACATGGACTGGAAATGGGTTGTGAAGGGGGGGGGGACCTGGACTGTAAAAGGGCTATGGGGGGGGGGATAACGTGGACTGGACATGGGCTATGGTGGAGGGAGGGGGAACTTGGACTGGAAATAGACTGTGATTAGGGGGGCTAGGACTGCAAATGGACTGTGATGGTGGGGGGGGGGTTAGGACTGCAAATGGGCTGTGATGGTGCGGGGGGACTCCGACTGCAAATGGGATGTGATGGGGGGGGGGGCCTAGGACTGGAAATAGGCTGTGATGGGGGACTTGAACTGGAAATGGGCTGTGATGGGGGGGGGGCTAGGACTGGAAATGGTCTGTGATGTGAGGGCTAGCACTGGAAATGGGCTGATGAAGAGCTGGAATAGTACTGGATATGGGCTGATGAAGAGCTGGAATAGTACTGGAAATGGGCTGATGTGGGGCATGGGAGAATGGGATTAGAAGGGAGTGGATGCTGGGTGAGTCTAGAACTATAAGGGAACTGATTTTGGGGGAGGACTAGAATAGATGGGGAATGAGTGGAGAGGGGAAAAATATTTTGTGTGGAAGAAAAGTCTATGATGGGCTGGGTATTGGGAGAGTAAGAGGGGCTTGAGAATGGAAGGGTGAAATTTAAATGGATGATAAAGGAATAAGGAAAGAATTGGGGGAAAGAGCAAAAGGGAAACAATCAGTATGTTAAAGCAGAAATAGAGAGAGAATGGAAAACATCTAAAAGAGAAGAAAGGAGAAATGGATAGCTTGCAGAAGACACGAAGAAACCAGAAGAAAGTGACTGGAGCAATTGCAACTGAAAAATAAAACGCCCAAACAGAAGGTAGAAAAATACTTTTTATTTTGAATTTATTAACTGGAATATGTCTGATCTGGGAAGTGTGTATTGCTAACATCTTTGCGTTTTTGTTTAGTGCAAGAGGAAATTACTTTATAGTTTTATTTCTCCAGTGTTGTACATTTCATGTTTGGATTTTGGGGTTCCCAGTTTAATTATTATCTGACCAAGGAAGTTAGCCTACACGTATGCTCTGTAATTTTTGTGGGTGGGGCTGGGGGCGGGGCAGGGGTGGGACTAGGGGCGGAGAATGGGTGGAGCATGGCGAGCCACAGGTGTCGGGTTTTTCTCTGTGAAAAAGTTGGTAACCCTAGGAGTAGAGGAAGGACACAGTGGCTCCACATTGAAGTACATATCTTTATCTTTATCTTTATTATAAAACTTTTTATACCGCCTAAACCAAAAAGGCATACAGCGGTGTACAATAAAACAAAGGCTACTGAAGAAACAGAAAGGAACGCCAATTATTCACAAAAGAGACAGCAAAGGATAAAATAAGGAAATCAGAGAAACAGACCAATCAACTGTGGGCAGGGAGGGAAGGGATATCAAAGGCGGTACAGAAGAGGTGAGTCTTGATAGAAGCCTTGAAAGTGCTAAAGGATGATTCCAGACGTAAAGCTAAGGGGAGAGAATTCCAAAGGCGGGGACCGAGAAAAAAAAAAGCAGAAGAACGCCTTAAAGTAAGTGGGACCAGACTCCTCTTTTGCTTGAATATTTGAGGCCTTCAAAATGTTTCACCCTATGTTTTCCATTGTCTCTATCCAGGTCTGGATAGGGGCTTAAGCTAATCCGCTATTTATTGGCATGTTTTTTTGAAGGAGCGAAAATTATTGGGAGAGTGAGAGCCTTCTCCTTTTCTCTGTACAACTGTAAGGTTGCTGAAATGAGCATTTTTCGATGGTTATTCATTCTTTGGAGCAGGTCTAGACATGGACGTGCCTGCCTACAGGTTGAGACTCACAGCACTATTCTAAAATCAGGCACATGCGCATGTATCTTTTTCAGAATGCCCCAGACACGCCTTCGCCACACCACCTTGCAGCATAGACATGATTGTGCCGGACTTGTGCTAATTTGGGGCTTTCTAAAATGGCTCTTGAGATGTAGCTGTGATTAGGAGTTTTCAGCCATGCAAATCACAAATAGGGCTTCTAAAATGACCCCTACAATAAACATTCTTTCTCTTTCATTGGCAAAAAGCGTCCCTTCCTTTCTGAACACACTACTAGGATCCTTATCCGTTCACCTCCCATCTAGATTATTGCAACCTCTTTTTCGCTGGTCTTCCTCTGAAACATCTCTCACCACTTCAATCTGTTCAAAACTCAGCTGCACAGCTACTGTAATCTTCTGCCAGTGTCGCTATGCTCATGTCACCCCTCTTCTCAAGTCACTTTATTGGCTCCCTATCTGTTTCCATATCCAGTTCAAACTTCTCCTACTGACCCATTATTGCCTTCATTCAGCTGTTCCTCACTACCTTTCCTCTCACCTTTCTCTCTACACCCCTCCTTGGGAACTCCGCTCTTCTGGCATATCCCTTCTATCTGTGCCCTTCTCTTTCACTGCAAACTCCAGACTTAGATCTTTCTACCTTGCTGCTTCTTATGCCTGGAACAAACTATCTGAGTCAGTATGTCAGGCTCCATTTGTGGTCTTGTACAAATCCATGTTAAAAACTGTGGTAAGGAGAGCTGTGCAGAGGAAATGGAATGGGAGGAAAATGAGCCCTGTTCCTTTAAATCTGGAGAGAAAGGCAGTTCCCATAGAAACCACAAGCCTCCAAGGCAGAGTATTCCGAGTGCTAATCTCCGCCCACCTAGTGATGTCAGGGCTAGGTTGAGCACTGATGAGCTGCACATGGGCAGGAAGAAAGGCGTGGTGCCTGGAAACCAGCAGTTAAGAAGTGTTTCAGTTTTAGAACAAACGGGAACAGAAAGGGAAGAAGGAGCGCAACGAGAAGAGAGGGAAAAAGCACAGCAGAGAGGAACACAGCAGCAGCAAGATGAGCAGGCAGTGTTTGGAGTCCGTCAAGTACCAGAAACAGTTCAAGTAAGAGGAGCTGATTCTAAAGGGGACAAGCTTGGAAGCAGAGACTTGCTGAGTTTGGTGGATTCTCAGGCAAGAGTAAAGGAGAAACAGAGGGTGTCTGGAACCGAGTGCAGGACACAATTGCCAAGGCAAAGAAGTGTTTCCAGATGGGGAAATAGTACAAGACAGCATTTAAACCCTGAAGGTAATGAGAATGTCTTTTCTTTATTTCCTAACCAAAGCCATACTGAAGGCATTGTTCAAGAGTTAAGAGACAGTGCTAAACGCTGTATGCCCCTGAACTCTGGAAAGCAAAGCTTTAGCAAACCCAGAACTTATGCCAGTGACTGCCAAACCTCCACTCTAACAGAGCTTGCTAAATTCTTAAAAGGGAGAGAAACTCCGTTGCAAGAGCCTGTGGCTGGAGAGCATAGGGAACAGCTGTTGTTACGTTTGCAGGAGCTGATAAGGCAGAAGAATAACCAGACAGCTGATATTCAGGATAGACACAGTGAGTCTGGAGATGAAATGGATATAGACCTGCTGGAGGAACCTAATGGTTCAGAGGGTGAACAAATGCAATGTTCTCTGTGTCTGGCTAAGAGCATGAATAGCTGTTGATTATTTGCCTAGCTAAAAGACTGTATCATGAAAGCCATTTAAAGACCTGTGTTGTGCATGGCTTGAAGAAAGGAAGCTGTTTGTGTTTGAAAGTAAATGACAAAGAAGCTAATCTGGAGTACAGATTGAGCTTCAGAAGCCTGTTCCTCACAGGAAGTGGAATACTGATGTGTTAAAAGGAAATCCTGTATTTTTCTGTTCAACCTGTTTCACATTCTTATTTTGCCTTATTGGAGAATTATCCAGTTTGAGTTGAGATTCATTTGAATTCAATGCGGAGGGGAAACCCCGAAATAAAATTCTCTGTTTTGCCTATTTACCGTGTGGTCACACTCCTTGCTCAACAAAACTACATTACCCAGCAGCCTTCCTTGGCAGCCATATTGAAAGTAATCGTAGAGAGTAAGACAGGCGAGTTCACCTGCTCCCAGGCTACCGCCTGGATGGGTGACCTACGACAACCTAGGGCCTCATATTGAGTTGGGCAGGCTATGAACCCCACAATGCATAGCCCTGCCCACAGACCCTTAACCCCAGATATTCAATGCCAGAGTCATATGCGGTCCCGACATTGAGTATCCAGGTGATTGCCACACACGCCGGAAGCCACAGTAGCTAACTGGGCAGCAACAATATTGAATGCTGCCCGGTTAGCTCCTGCACTGTAAAGACAGGCGCTAGTCACTAACCGGGAAGCAAGCAATATCACCACTGCTCGGTTAGCGACAGTCTGTGCACCAGAATGCCCCCAACACACCCCAATGCTAACTGTATAGCACCGGGGCACATAGGGGAGTTAGAAGGGGATATTCAAAGGCACTAACCATGTAAGTGCTGTTGAATATTGCTATTTAAGGCATTTACGCGGTTTGGTGGCTGTAAACCGTGTGAATGCCTTTCGAAAATCAGGCCCTTATTTGAGCCTTCTTTTGGATCCTGATCCCTCTTGTCTTCTGTTCACCTCCTATATGTTTCCTTACCATTCCCCCCTAGATATATCCATGTCCCTGGTTGTTGTCTTGTTTTGACTAGACTGTAAGCTCTCATGAGCAGGGACTGTCTCTTACATGTCTCTTTACAGTGCTGCATGCGCCTTGTAGCTCTATACAAATGATTAGTAGTAGTACTTGTGCGCATTAAAAATGATCCTGTATCAATAAATGGAGCAAATATAACTGGAAGGGACTATTTTACATTCAAGGAATCCACATACTAAGGGCTTCATGCAGAAATGCACGTTGCAGAGCTACAATTCCCAGTGGGACATGCAGTCCCGCAAGCCTTTTGGGCTCGATTCCCCCTCTGGTTCTCCCCATACATCCTGATGCTTAGGACGGGGAGAGCTGGCAGCGGGCGGGAGGGGGCGAGATTGAGGAAGAGCAGCCCGGCAGCACGTACAGGATCACCTCAGGTCACGTCCTGTCAGGCCCATGGGGATGTGCTG
This sequence comes from Ichthyophis bannanicus, assembly GCA_033557465.1. Taxonomy (NCBI): domain Eukaryota; kingdom Metazoa; phylum Chordata; class Amphibia; order Gymnophiona; family Ichthyophiidae; genus Ichthyophis; species Ichthyophis bannanicus. The sequence goes on along the minus strand of CM066038.1, from coordinate 450,284,672 downwards.
CTTATTCCACCTCAAAGGTTGGATAAGCAGCATGTTTGGCATGATCGGAGCCAGGGATCTCCTGCTGGGGCCGGGGTCGGGTGCGGGGGGTCCCAGTCTTGGGTTGGGCGGCAGGGAAAATGGGGGGTCAAAGCCACAGGAGTTGGGGGCGCCTGCAGGGAGGATGTCCCCACAGGCAGCAGGGGCATGTCGGGCCGTCCTCGGGCCCAATTCTGGCCACCACGGGATCATTTTGTTTCCGCGGTCCAGAATCAGGTCCAAACGAGACTGTCTTGCTTGGGACCGTCCGGACGGCCCAGATGTGCCCCTCTCTGAATCGGGATCCACATAAATCAATACAGAAAAAACATTAGATATTAAAATTTAATAATCCAAATGTCATACATAAAAAGAAATTAGAAATACAATAAGATAAAATAGTAATATACAGTTATGGTCACAATTATGGGCACCCTTGCATTTTAGGTATGTTGTGTAAAATATCTTGAGAAATAATTGGAATTATTCCAACTGTATGTCATGATAATATTTTAATAGTATGTTCAAAGGTATACAATGAAAAAGATGTCTGTGCAAATTAGACGTAGTAATTTCTGGGGAAAAAAACAAAATATGACCTGGAAAAGATTAATGGCACTCTTCACTAATATTTGGTTGCACAACCCTTGGCAATGATGACAAACATCTCTTAGCCATTTATAAGTTTCGTACATCTGTCTGCTAGTAGTTTTTCCCACTATTCAACTGTGGTTTGTTCCAGCTGATGAATGTTTCCAGCATTCCTTTTACCAATGGCAGATTTCAGCTCTTTCTGAAGGTTCTCAATTGAATTGAGATCAGGACTCATTGCTGGCCATTTTGAAACATTTGTTCCTTTTAAATCATTCTTTTGTACTTTTGGATATATGTTTTCAGTCATTGTCCTGCTGGACGACCCATGACCTTCGACACAGACCTAGCTTTCTAATATTAGGTAGCACATTTCACTCCAAAATACCTTTGGGTAGTCCTCTGACTTCATGATTCCTTTAATACATTCCAGGCCTCCAGTTCCTGAGGCAGCAAAACAGCCCCACAACATTATGGAACCAGCACCATATTTAACTGTAGAAAGGGCTTTTTTTTTCCTTATAAGCTTCATTTCTTCTCCTGTAAATGTATCACTGGTCTGCATTGCCAAAGAGCTCAAGTTTGGTTTCATCTGTCCACAGAGCATTTTCCTAAAAGGATGGTGGTTTCTCAAGGTGGGTTTGGGCAAAGATCTGCTTGTCTTTGAGCAGTGGGGTCCTCCTTGGCCTTCACCCATGATGTTGTTCTTCATTTAGTGCACAGCGTATGGTGCGGGTTTAAACCACCACTCCAGATTCCCTCAGGTCAGTCTTAAGCTTTCTAGATGTTGTATGTGGTGGTTTTCCATCAATTCACACTAACCTTTGAAGACTTCTTGGATTAAGGTTCCTCTTCCAGCCACATCCTGGGAGGTTCTTAACAGTTCCATAAGCAGAAAACTTCTTAATAACATTGTGAACTGTAGACACAGGAATCCCAAGGTTTTTGAAGATGGCCTTATACCCCTTTGAAGTTTGATGATGGCTTTTCTGATGGTCTCAGTTAGCTCTCTTGTCTTCACCATTGTGAAAATGGAACATGGGAGTGAATGTGGGCATTTAAACATTAGAACCATCATTTCCTGGTTGATTCAAGTCATGTGAGTACTGACAATTGATCATAGGTGCGTCTAACTTTACTGCAATGTCGGGGGTTCAAATCCCACTAGAGGACAGCAACCTTGGGCCGGAAGGACTGGGGTTTCTAGTCCCACAGGTGCTCCTTGTGGTCTTGGGCAAGCCACTTAACCCTCCATAGCCCATGTTCCCTGTAAAATAGTTATCTCCAAGTTATAATGCCCTGTTCAATGTAATTTCGGTTTGTTCAATGTAAACCGCACTGATGCAGAATAGCGCGGTATATAAGAGAATGTAAATAAAATAAATAAAATAAAATAAAAATGTGAATGTAGCTCTTCTGTTCAAAATGATTTGAATTGTTTATAAGGGTGCTAATAATCATGTCCTGGCAATGTCCCGGTTTTTATACTATTTCAGACTATTCCTTTTAAAATTGGTCTTGTTTTATTTGATTCTTTTATTTGTCAGATATGTGTGCATATATAGTCCAAAGTCATTCCAACAGCCACTTTATTTTAGGAGATATTGGACATCAAGGGGCTGAACTGCAAGGGTGCCAATAATGTTGACCACAACTGTAAAAATCATTGTCATCTCAATTATGCAGTGCCATCATATGATATCCTATATATTGTCGTCATTTTTTTATATTATGCTCCCATTTCTTTGGCCTGCAAACATGCCATACCCTCTTTTGAGCTTATCCTACAATGGCTCCTCCTTACCTTGTAAGCACTGAAGTTCTGTTTCTTTAATATCACATTTTTGTATATAGTGCTGCTCCTATACTTTTTCTTCCTATCCTCCCCTTCTTGAATATATTATAGCCCAGTGTAACTGCATCTCAGTCTTGGTTATACATGTACCACTTTTCTGTGAATGAATACCACTAAATCCAAGCATTATCTCTTATTTTATGGCTTTAGTATGGATAACTTTCCAAATATTGCCGTTTCCTCATTTCTATACAACTGTTTAATTTTTAACATACCTCGGCACTTTTACTTTCTTGCGTACTTTGTCCACACTTCTGCTACTTTAAGCCCTCCTCAGTAGGTTGGTTAGTCTGTTGTGTCCGCTTCTTTGACAGGTGGATTCTATCTATGCCTAGCAGTCCTTGGAATATTATTCTATGATCCAAAAGCCTAAGCACTCTTATCAATACCAAATACACAGTCAAACATTCATCTTCAGAATGTTTCAGTTTCTCTGCTTTGACCTTTGGTCTTGAGTAGAAGGACTGAGGAGAATACCATCTTTGCACCTATCTGCTTTACCCTTTCTGTCAGAGAAATGAAGTCAGCTTCATGATTTCTTGCTTATTTTTCCATTATGTCTTGGATCTTGGAAACCAGCAGAAAGCACATCTTCTGAAGCATCATGTCTGGTTATCAGATGGATGTCTTCATCCACCTCAGAAGGTAGTCACCAATCGCTAATAACCGCATTGAGCATACTAGCTGGTGACCCTATAGCTATGAGGTTTACAAGTTCCTCCTCTCCTTGCAATGGTTTATCCTCTTCCATTTCTAGGGCTGCATATTGGTCCTTTTTGTTTAAGTCGTGGCATAAAATCTGCTGGCTGTGGAAATCTGTTTCCAGATGTCATCGTGTGGTTCAGTTTCACCTTCCCTTTTGTTGGAGTTTTCCATCTTACACACCTCAAGAAATATGTTATCAATGCAGTCTGCATTGTAGGAATCTTTTAAAAGAATATATACAGAATTGGCAATGGAAAAATAGCAAAAGTAAAGCAAATTATAAATTGCACTCGTGCCAAAAGAAGGGCATAAAAACTAGAGCCTCATTTTTTCAAGAGCACTGAGCATTTAGAAACTGTGCATAATTTTAAAATACCAACAACACAAAACAGTTATTTATGGCACAACTCACATAAGTATGAATTATTGTATATAATATTAAAATCTTGTATTACAGTTTGGAAGTAGCTGTATGATTCTAAAAACCAATTATGTCTTCATGTCATTAAGTCAATGCACAGATGAAGAACAATAGCCAAGGCATCCAAGAACTATATCCCACAGGGAAACCAGATCCAACCTTTCAGCAAATATGACTAGTGATCTCAGACTCCAAAAATGATGTAATGAGGCAAGAACTAGAACAGAATACAAATTATAGTGAAGGAACTATCTGTAATGAAGTAATGCAATAGAGTGTAAAATCACAAACATGTAGATACCAAGGGATAAAAACCATAAAATCCCTGGAAATTAAGAACCTATTAAAACAGACTCAATGAATAGAAAGATATCTCAAATGCATTTGTTGTGAATATCCTGAAAACCAAATATACTGGGAATGACTTGTCTATGATATATGACTAGGATGTGTGGAATTCTTTAAGCAACAAACATATGCCAAAGTCATCTAAGTGCAAATTTTAGAAGTGTGGCAGGTAATTTTAAAGCAAGGCACCTAGGTTAAGGCAGCCAAAATACACCTATTTTAAATCTCTTTGAAAGATAAGAAGGGACTTGCTTATCTTTGTAATATATTAGTATTAAGTGACGTAGATCAACCTTAAATTCAGGTGTAGATATCCAAACCTGTTCTATAACAGGTATAAATGAACACATATTAGATACATAAATACACCTGTCGATTAAGGTGTTTTATAATCAACTTGTATATGTGTGAAATCTGCTATCACTCGGTTTAGACTGTGCCCCCAGTTTTGCCTACTGCCAAAATAAGCATGTTCATGTCCATTTATTTATTTTACATATTTGACAATTATTTTATGCCACCTTATCTGAAAGTCATATTAGTCACATACCAGGGCATATACCAGTCCATATATGCATGAAAATGACTTTGGAAAAATGAGACGACCCCCCCCCCCATGTATATGCAAATCTTCTGGATAATCTGAAAAGTATGCAACTGTATGTAAGGACTGGAAGATAGCTCATGTAATGCAATTTTTAAAAAAGAACTCTGGAGTGATCTAGAAAACTATAGACCTGATGTTGGTACTAGTCAAAATGGTGGAAATTACTGCTAACAACAAAGTTATTGGCATATTGGTAAACATGGTTCAATAGGGAATAACCAGCATAGATTTAGGAAAAGGAAATTCAGGCCTTCCTAATCTATTAGAATTTTTTGAAAAGGTAAATAATTCTATGGCTAGGAGACAACTGGTTGATACAGAGTCCGATTCAGGTAGGGGGTCATCTGGATGTCCCTGAGGAAGACGGGCACGTTTGGACCCGATTCTGGATTACAGGAACAAAATGTTCCCGCGGTGCACAGAATCGGGCCCGTGGACGGCCCGGCGTGCCCTTGCCAACTGCAGGGACATCCTCCCCGCAGGCGCCCCTGATTCCCATGGCTTCGGCCCCCCCTTTTCCCCATCGCCCGACCCATGACTGGCCTGCAGGGGTCTGCATCAGGGGCCACAGCCCTTGGGGGGGATTCCCAGGTCCAATTGCCAGATTTGTGCTGCTTATTCCACCTTTGAGATAGAAAAAGTAGCACGGCCCTGTACATCCTGCTGGGTTGGCCTGCCCCCACTCCACCCAGAACCTGCCCCCTCCTGCCCCTTGCCTGTTCTCCCCGTCCTGATGTTCAGGATGTATAGGGAGAGCTGGAGGGAGAATCGGGCCCAGACGGGATGTACAGCCCCGCAACCCGCATTCCAGAATCACACCCATAGTGTCACTGGATTTTCAGAAGGCATTTGATGAAGTCCCCCATAAGAGACTTCTAAGGATGTTAAAAACGTATGGGGTAAGAAGCAATGTCAATTAGTGGATTGGTATCTAGTTAAAAGGAATATGTACTAAGATCAGTGACCTTCATATTAAATGATCTGGGGAAAACAATGAGTAAGGAACTGTAAACTGGGACCGGGGCATCTAAAAGCCTAATGGAATTTAAAATGAAGACGTGCATGGAGATGGGTAATCACAAAACCACTAATATGGAGTGACCTAGTGGTTGGGGCAAGGTACTTCAGGCCAGAAGGTCGGGGGTTCAAATCCCACTAGAGGACAGCAACCTTGGGCCGGAAGGACTGGGGTTTCTAGTCCCACAGGTGCTCCTTGTGGTCTTGGGCAAGCCACTTAACCCTCCATAGCCCATGTTCCCTGTAAAATAGTTATCTCCAAGTTATAATGCCCTGTTCAATGTAATTTCAGTTTGTTCAATGTAAACCGCACTGATGCAGAATAGCACAGTATATAAGAGAATGTAAATAAATAAATAATATACACTCATTAGCCCTTTTGCCTTTCTGCATACTTCCTAGGATGATATCATTAGTTTAGTTAGTCAAATTTAGTTTATTATTTGATATATTGCCTCGTGGGCTGGTTATAGTACATTGTAGAGGTTTATAATATTTAAATAACAACTAATAATGAGAAACACCCAATCCCTCTTATTTATATCAGTTTCCTTATTATCCACAGAGAGGCACATTTTTTTTTTTATGCAATTTATACAATATAATCAAGAATAACAGAATTGAGATGAGTCAGGAAACACAACAAAAGAAATTCACATGAAATTATACCCACAATTAGGGCAAATATACACCTCCAACTCACTCCAGGGGGAACTAGTAGCAGAAAACATATTACAAAGAAAGAATTGCAAGGAATTTCAGGCATCAGGCATTCAAGAAGTCCAGAAGCTAGGAGCGCTCATAAAATATCACATGAAACTGAATGAAATTTAACCATGGATTTGCATGGCTACTTAAGGAAAAAGAGCGCGCTCGGCTGCTGGACCCTGGGACGAAGGAGAAGAAACTCCTGTTGTCTGTGATGTGTATCTCTAGCTAAGTCTAGGAACATGCAGCCTCAAAGTCCCCTAAACATCAGGGCCTGATATTCTTTTGAGCAGGCTATGCGCTGCTACGGGGCAGAGCCCTGGCCGCCGATCATTAACGCCGGAAGTCGCATTAGGTAATCGAGCAGTAGTGATATTGCATGCTGCCCAGTTAGCTCCTGCACCGAAAGATAGGCAAGGGTTTCCCTTGCCGATCTTTTTGGCGCAGATTGCTAAACAGGCAGCATGCAATATTGCTGCTGCTGCCTGGTCATCGCTTGTTGCTGCCTCCGCTCTGTCCCGGAACACCCTCGACACGCCCCGATGCTAACCAGATAGCACTGGACACGTGGGGGAATCAGAAGGGGATCTTTAATTGCACCAACCTTGTTAGTGACCAGCGCCTGTCTTTAATGCTTTTTGAATATCAGGCCCCAGGTTTCTCTTTCTGAAAAACAGCTTCATTAAGCATTCTCTATAAGATAAAAGAGCAAATGTAATTTAACACTGCAGAGGGAACAATAGGTTCCTCCAGAGAGCTTTCTACCAAGGCAGACACATTAAGAGCATCAACTTGCTGCAACCCCCCCCCCCCCCCCCGGGCTGGAAACTATTCCCCCCCCCCCCCAGGGAGATAGTAAACTTTAACCACTGTGGACATGATTGAACAGGTATACCAGGAATCTTTATCAAGTAAGTATGAAACATGTCTCTAGCAGAAATAGTTGAAGCCCGAGAAAAGTTAAGCAGTCTCTGGTTTGCTGCACTGGTTTAGTTCTCTATTGACTTCAGCTTAACCTTTAAATCTGTAAAGGTCTTAAGAAAGGTTTCCAAATGTCCCTCTACTGCTTCTACCTTAGTCTGGTGCTCAGAATTGGAAGACTGAGCTGCCACAATCTTGGTATTCTTTGCAATAGCTGCAGAGTTTCTTTGAACCTTCTGCAAGAGTTGAAACCTGAGGCATAACGGCTTCCCCCAGCTGCACTATTGCTGACCAGATAGCTTCAAGCATAAAAGTCTCTGGGCATGCAAGAGAAAAGCAGAGAAGATTCCTTGTCTCTGGAGCTATACTTTCCATTCCCATCGTAGCTTGACTTCTGCCATGAAAGACAGCAAACCTGCTGTCTGACCTCCAGCCATCAACCCCGAAGTCACAGCGGGCAGTAGTTATTCCGGGGTAGCTTCAGCTCCAATCAATCGGGCCCCCGATTCTGGCTCGCAGCAGCCAGGGACCTCTCTCTCAGAAAGGGGATTGTCCTGCTGCAGTCTGATGGGAATCAGTTGTAGGCATGCTGACTTTGGGGGAATGCCATGAATCAGGGAGAAAGATCCAATGCCCGAAGAAAACATCGAGCCTTCCAGCCCCGATGAGAGCAAAGCCAGGCTTTTAATCTCCCTTGAGCTTGCTGGTTGCTGTAGTGGCCGAACGAAGTAAGTATCCAAAGGTCCCAAAACCAAAGCAAGTAAGGGCGACAAAGTCGCAGGAGCCTGGGAGGACTGCTGAACCCCTTTAGCCTTGTGCTTCTTCCCCATCAGGAAATCCTAATCGCACACATTTGCCTAGCCAGCGCTATCTTGGATTCCTTCCATTAAGCCCGGGAGGCACATTTCATAATGGGACGTCCAAGTGCAATCTGGAACGTCAAAGCCAGAACGTCTGAAAAAAAAGCAGGCATGTGTACGTTTAGGCACGATTTTGGAAGTGTGGACCTTCCCAAGATGCACATGTATCAAACGTCTACATAGATATCTCCAGGACAGCATTTCACAACCTAGAAGTCTAATGGCCTAGTAGTTAGAGTAGAAGCTTAACAGCAAAGTAGTCAGGGTTCAAATCCCAGTGTGTGCTGTTGTCATCTAAAGCTTGTTACTTACTTCTCACGAGCACTTTTCTGATACCTATTTTTGCCTGGAGCAGGTATAAACATTGACATGCCTGCAAACATCTCCAACGCTTCTGAGATCAAATGGGGATGTGTAAGTACATTGCCACTCCCCGGACATGTCTCTGCCAAACACCCCTGTCCTACTTTGATGTTCCTGCATGGGAGACATCATTTTGGAATTGCTATGGAGACATGTCCATAATTTTGTTATCCATGTGACGTCTTCAGACATCTAAATCATGAGTAAACCTTTTAAAATGACCTTCTAACTGGATTAATTGGCCCATAATCCATTAAATAGCTGTCAGATAACTTTACAATTAATTCACATTTGTTCTAAACAGATGTAAATGCATATTTGAAATAAATAGCCCTAGTTAACTAAACAGCTGAAAGATGATTAAACCATTTCAGTCAATCCCTGAAAATAATTCTGAATTAATGATTGTGATAAAGTTTGTGCATAGCTGATAATTCACTTTAGAGCTATGTACTCGATTATCTCAATCTGCAATTCAGAAACAGAAAGTAACTCTCTAAAAGTATTTATAGTCGATGCAGCCCATTCTGAAGGTGCACGTCCGGATTATCCAGACATCCAGAAATCTGGACAACCCTGAGGTGCACCCGATTCTGCTCCCACAGGGGTGCAGAATCGCAGCACACTGGCTGGACGTCCAGGGGGTGCTCCAAATCGGGCATCCCAGACGTCTACCCACTTCCCGGATAACTCAGCCAGGCTCCTTAATGTAGCCACGGTGCCATAACATCATGTTGCCATGGCACCGTGGCTCCATTAAGGAACTGCGATCCCCAGCCACCTGCAACAACTTTCTTTCCCTGCAGCCCAACCCTGATGTGGCCTTCCAAAGGCAGGGTCAGGCTGTTGGAAAGCTCTTCCACCTCCTTGCTCCACTGACCCGACCCTGCACCGTCATACCCCATTGATGTTGGTGACCCCAGACGTACAGGGTCGACCTCAGGATCGGCCCTGTATGTCCGGGGTCGCATCCCCGCCCACCGTCCACCCTCGCTCCTCGCTTAGCCTGCCCCTCACACCATCATCCAGAGCTCCCCGCACATTTTCTATGTACATACGGGGAGCTTTGGGCAGGGGATACTGTCCTAGCATTTAGTGGGGATGGACATCTGACCGAGACATCCATCCCCACTAAACGCGATTTGGAATGACCCCCCCATATGTATTTTTGTTTTTGGGTACCACTCTCCTACTCTTTGGAAGATTAGATACTATTTAGGGACCAAGTACATTGCCTTGTACTTACAGTAACAATATTGTTAAACATAATAAAATAAGCCCAAAACGGTATTCAAAAAGAAAATGCTAGTTTACAGTTAGGGGAGGTTTGTGATGAAAATGAAACGGAAACAATGGAATGAGAGCACAAATAATTCAGTCATTTACACAGAATTTGTATTGATTCCAAATTTTATTCTTGCTGGAATTCTGCTCACAATAATCAAAAATTCTGTACTTTTTGCTGATTATTTTTGTATTGTATTTTAAATTAAGTATCACTCAAAAATAATACACTGTTATTTTGACAAACAAAGCATGCAGAACTTTGTATTATACATACATTTTGTCACAGAATTTTGAATTTTGTGTGCAGAATTCCAGCAGGAGTCTGAATTTAGATACAGAGCAGATAAGATAAAATTGGATAAACAGCTTAAATAGGATGGAAAATGTGGCCAGTTTCTTGAACACTTGTTTTGAGGATTTTAAAATTGTCCTGATGTGTTTGTCTTATATTGCAGGTCAAAAATCATTTATGTATCTTGTGAAGATCCTTCTTTTTCAATAAGGTGTCCCTTATCTTGCATGGTGCCCACCATCTTAAGCAGTTCAATCAGGATTCTAGGATGAATTTCAGTCATAACAAGCTAAGAAACAAAAAAAGAATAAAAAATGCTTAATAGCAAGTTTGCCATGCATCGTATTTGGAGAAATCATTTTGCAAATGAGCTACAGACTTCTAGTAGTCATATTGGCTATAACTTAAGTCTTTTAGACTCTGCAGTGTAATATAATTTATTAAAGATTTTGGGATTGGTGGAACAGAAATTTGGTAATAAATATATTTATGCAATATATAAGCTTATGCCATTCTTTAGATGAGATTTGCAATCATCAAGATAACAGCTGAGTCATAAAAGATAAGTTTGTGGTTAGAACCTTGGCAATAAAATAGAAATATCAGTAGCTGAAATGTTTTGGGTCTTATCTTACACTTATCCTCTTTCACATAGAACCAATGCTTGATGGCAAAAGACAGACAAGACACATATCTGGAATAACAAGGATTATGGTTTTATTAGTAGATAGCATAACAGGATAACCCACACAAAACAGCCTAACCATGACCCGGCAGTAGGTCAACCTGCCTGAGTTTCATGTACCATCCAATGGGCACAATCTACCATCCATATCAGGCCCCAACCATATCTCACTGTGAATCTTGCATTTCAGCAATGAAATTAATTTAAGTAGTATTATAGAAAACTATTTCTTTAACAGCATAGCTTCTTTTCAGTTATGGACTTCGTTCTATGCTATACATTTCTTCAAAGTACAATACATTTACATCTATTTGTTATATAATACAGGGCAAATTATTCAAGGTTTGGGAAGGGGGCTAGAGGAATGTATAAAGAATCAGATTCATGTTACTGAGGACGCAGTCTACCATACAGAAGCAGGGCTATTCCAAGGGTATCTGTCACCTTATATGAACCTTCAGCCATGTCGCCCTCTCTTCACTTCGCCCACAGGTGGCTAAGGATGCTACCACACCGCCCCCCCCACACCCCCCCCTCTGCAAGCTTGCATAAGAAATGCCATACTGGGTCAGACCAAGATCCATGAAGCCCAGTATCTTGTTTCCAACAGTGGCTAATCCAGGTCACAAATACTTGGCTGTTTCCCAAAAAGGCACACAGGTTCTGCAATGCATGTACTGGAGCAAACAGTGGATTTCCCAGGTCATCTTTAATAATAGTTTATGGACCTTTCCTCCAGGAACTTGTCCAAACCTTTTTTAAACCCAGCTACACTAACAGCTTTTACTACATCCTCTGGTAACAAATTCCAGAGTTTGATTACACGTTGAGTGAAAAAAATATTTTTCTCTTATGAGTCTTATATGAGTTACCCTGTAGCTTCATTGCATGTCCCCTAGTCTTCCTAATTTTTGAAAGTGTAAACAATTGATGTACGTTTACCCATTCCACTCCATTCATTAATTTATAGACCTCTATTATATCTCTCCTCAGCTGACTCTTTTCCAGGAAGAAGATCCCTAACCTTTTAAGCCTCTCCTCATAAGGGGTATCCTTCCATCCCCTCTACCATTTTGGTGGCTCTTTTCTGTTCCTTTTCTAATAATGTTATATCCTTTTTAAGATACGGCAGTTGGAGGGTTTCAATGTATTATCCCCGATGATGCCTAAATCTTTTTCCTGGGTGGTGGTTTCCTAATGTGGAATCTTGCATCATGTAACCATAGTTTGGGTATTCTTTCCTAGGTGCATAACTTTGCACTTGTCCACATTAAATTTCATCTGCCATTTGAATATAAAGTCTTCCAATTTATCAAGGTCCTCTTGCAATTTTTCACAATCCTCTTGGGCTTTAACAACTTTGAATAATTTTGTGTCATTGTGCAAATTTGATTACCTCACTTGTTGTTCCCATTTTGCCTGGTACTGATGTCAGGCTCACTGGCCTGTAGTTTCCCGGATCACCCCTAGAACACTTTTTAAAAATTGGCGTTACATTGGATATTCACCAATTTTCAGGTATTACAGACAATTTTAATGATAGTTCATAAATTACTAATAGTAGGTCTGCAATCTCATATTTCAGTTCTTTCAACACCCTCAGATGTATACCATCCAGTCCAGGTGATTTGCTACTCTTTAGTTTATCAAATAGTTGCATCTCCCCTTCCCTACCCTACTCCCCATAGTCCATCTCCCCTTCCCCACCCCAAAGTGTTGTAGCATCTCTTCTTTACTTCCCTCTCATTCAGGTATTGAGCATATCCCCTTCCCTTCCTTCTCACCCAAGTATCTGGGAAAACAGAGGCGGACCTTGGCACTTTGGTTCTTACACATCCACTGTCTGCTTGGTGCTGAACGTTTAAGCACGCACATGCATGCAGACTCTGGTTTACTGGTCCTGCCTTCTCCAATGCAAGTTTCCTATCAGGAGGACGGAATCACGAACCTCAAGACACATGTGCAAGGGGTGCTTAAAGCCTCTCTGCTGCCTGACAGCGGTTTGCTGTACTGCTGTCTTTTTAGAATGTGGAGAGGCCTCAATGCTGTCTTCAAGTAGATGAGCTGGCCCTGAACATAAGTACATTCATTCCTGTTCTTTCTCATTACAGGGCCACCATAACAAATAGAGTGGAATAGAGAAATTGTCTACTGGTTAGAACAGCAGGCTGGTGCTAGTGTTCAAATCCCTGTGACCTTCAGCAACTTGCTTAACCCTCCATTATCTCAGGTACAAACTTAGCTGGTAAGCTCTATAAGGACAGGGACATGACTATTGTACCTGAATGTCACTCACCTGAACTGTTACTGTAAAGATGGGAGGTAAATACTAGTAATATAGTAGACGGGACCATAAGCAACAATAACATCCAAAAGAAGTGGAAGCTTCTGCATACAGAAGACAGACTAAAGCTACTTATGTCTTATTTTATCCTTGGGTAGGTGCCAAGTAGAAAACACTTTCTCAAACTCCATTCTGATAAATGCAGTTTAGAAACAAAATATCACCTAAAGCTAATTATCAGCAAATACAGTAATTAAAAAGCAAGGTTTCTCACTCAGTCACACATATGCAAATTTATCACTAGTAGGTAGTTAGATCACACTGCTTGTCTTTTTTTTTAATTGGAAGGACTTTATTAAATGAAATCAGTGGATTTCCTGGGTTCATAATTTATTGGGAATCTCTTATCATTGCACCAAAGAGTAGTTCTACTTGGATTACCTACTCCAGAAGATATGGGTAGCAAGATGTGTATTTTAGTAACACAGGGTTCTGGTAGCAAAACATAATGTTGGTTGCAATAAATACGGGGGGGGGGGGGGGGAGGGGGGCGTTACTATGGTGCAGCTAATCACTTTTTATGTGAAAGATGAATATTCACATTATAATGAATATAGAGTGCCTTTTTTTTTTGAGAATACATTGAAAGTGAAATGGAACAGCTTCATATTTGAATTAGAAAGTCCAAACAGAATGTAACTTAGATTCATGCTCAAAAGTTAGGAACATTTTTTTGTGCCACAGGGTGAGCAACGTATCACCAGGCCTTTTTGTCAGAGGCAATGGAGAGTAAAGGGACTTACCCAAGCTGTACCAATGGGACTTGAACCCTTAATCATTTGAGTATTAGGCAGCTCTTCTAACCACTAGCTAACTCTTCCAAGGACCATTTAAGGATTTAAAATTTGTATGGTCATGGGATATATTAGCTCTCAAGGTCAGAAGAACCCCAGGACAGGAAATAGAGAACTGTATTTCCTAACAACCTTACTGAGGAAGGAAGTCAGCTGATTGTTATGGGGTCCTGTGGAAGGAGCTTCTCAAAAAAGGGAGGGCAGAGGTTCCCAGCATACTTTAAAAGCTTGTGGTGTACATCTAGAGGGTTCTTAAAGAATAGTTGTATTTGTTTCTTGCAAAGAAGATTTTAAAATCTGTGTGAATTGCCAAACTCGGAATTTTAGAAACTGTTTTTAACAGGAAGTTGCTAAACTGTTGCAGGAGAGGTTTTTAATTTCCACTTGGGGCTGTGTATACTGAAGGGACAGTTGCTTGTGAGACATGAGTGGAATGTTACAAAGAGTGAGACAGCAATTATATTCGTTTGTATAGATTTTCCCACAGATAGACTGATTCCGAGTAAAATCTGTTTTTGCCCAGTTTTTGTTATGTTGCCTTTCTATAATGTGTTTATCTTTTGTGATGTGTGTATTCCAATGTCAAAGAGGTAAGCCATTAGCATGGATTTGAAGAGGGGGAGAGAAGATACTTGACGTGAAGACAGAGGAAGTTTATTCTATGCATAAGAAGCAGCGAGGTGAAACGATTGGCATCTGGAGTTTGCAGAAGAAGAAAAGGGCATTGAGAGGAGAGAGCCAAAGGAGGAGAAGAGCTCAGGTGGAGTAAATTGCCCTGCCTAGACAAGTATATGTACTGCAGTCTGCACACAACACACACACTTCTCCCTGAGAGGAAGGGGGGTATCAGTGAGGGCAGGGCCAGTCCGGGTCTGAGAAAGCAAGTATGGGGATTTCATTTGCAAATTCTTCTGCTTGCTTTTTACTAGTTTAGCTAGTATACTTTGTACCTGCAAAGTCTGTACAGTAGGTGAAATACTACCTGCTGTATAGGCCAGACAGTATATTGTTTACTACTACTACTGAGCATTTGCATAGTGCTACAAAGACATATGCAGCACTGCACAGACATGCTCACCAGAGCTTACAATCTAGTCAAGAACAATTGCTCCCAAAAAGTGAAACAAATCAAATAGTAGTAAAAAAAGAATCACTTGAAATAAACCTCTCCAGGGAAAATAACCTTAATTCTCAATATATCTTTTGTCGGAGCTGAGCCATAGGAGGGACTAGGTGGATCTAGTCCCCCTCTAGACTGCTAGCTTCTTTTATTTTATTTTGTCAGTAACCCTTCACCAATTTTGTAACTGATCATGCTCGTAAATAGAACATATAGGGGCACGTTTACTAACGGTTTTAATGTGGGCTGATGAACTTAAGGCACCTTAAGTGCTCATAGCTCCATTATTTCTATGGGCGCAGTGGCACTTAAAGTGCATTAATTTTGTTAACGCACATTAACCTTTAGCAAACGTCCCCTTATATCATTTGTTCAAACCTTTAGGCTACCTCTTCACTCTAACAGATGTATCGCATGTCTACAGCTACTGTGTTGTCTGTCTTTATTACACTGTAAGCTCCGATGAGTCTGTGCAGCACTGCGTACGACTTGTAGCGCTATATAAATGTTCAGAAGCACTAGTAGTAGTCATCTTTTCAAATCAGATAGAAGATGGAATCATATGAAAGATTTCCATTTTCTAAAATATGTCATTATTATTTTGTGAGATTTTACATTACCTTTGATTGCAGTCTTTTCCTTTTATTCCCTTAGGCATCTTAAGATTGTGAGGAAGCAATCTGACTAATCGCAGTAAAAAGCTAACTGCACAAATTATAGTCAGCAGGGGCAAGTTATATGAACCTATAACTCTGGCATGGGATGTGAGACTGTCTATGGTAAGAACAGCAGTGACCTATTCCTAAGGTTATTCTCAGACAGAACCACGATCATGCTTCACAGCAAGGGTAAAGGTATTTCTAGGAGTATAAAAACCACAAAAACAATGTGAGCTCTGCAATGTTTTATTCTCCATTTCAGAAAGATGTTCATCAGCTGGTGCATAAAACACAGGGGGACTGAATTAGGTCAAGTCAGGTTCTTTTGATGGTTATTCCTAAGACAAAGCAAAGATACAATTCTACACACTAGCGGTTGCAAAGTACATTTATTAATACATGATATAGACATATAGATTATGGATGCATCACCGAAACGGGCATTTTCTTCACGGTCAGTTCACTTCAGCTGGGGAAGCTCAACGGTGCAGACTGGAACCAAGTTCAGGACACTTCACACTCATCAGCAGGAAAACGATGGCTTCTAGTTTATCTGGGACTCTTGCATTATCTTTATACACCCTGACAAACAAGTGACTCATCATCTGAAATGTCCATATATAGTCACATACAAAAATCTTCTTAGGCTTCCTGCCTGCTTCACATCATACAGCTGCCAGTCCTCCCCAAACTTTCCTGTGCAGCTGTACACTGACAACATGCCCGGTACACAATGGCCCAATTCCTATCTAGTTCAATGTCTAGTTTACTGTCTGGTTCAGATATAATTGGATAAAGTTCAATCTCTCCTTCTTATTTTGTCATACATCAAACCATCCCTACAGCAGGGACCCATATTCAAAGGCTCATTGATTTAAAAGTCACGATGGTCAGTTGAAGCATTTAAATATCCTCTGGCTATTTATTGTCAGGATCTGGAAAGCGGTTGGTGCTGAATATCAGATCATCGCAGCACGTATCCCAATAGCTGCTAAAAATTGCCATGATCTGGATAGCAAGTCAGACTAGCTTTTTCTGAGGCCCAAGCTATCCACATAACTTATAGGGACAGTGGCTATGATTATCCAGATAGTGGCCACCACTGCATTGAGCAGATAGTGCTGAGGTAGTAATTGGAGATATTCAGTAGTATTCTGCAGAAAATCTCCATGGTTATTTGGATAAGGACTTTTGAGAATTGACCCCAAGGTTTATTAAACTCGACTTGAAAGTGTAAATAAACTGTTTAGTTCAGTAAATTAGCCTTACTGAAAATGAGGCCTCGTGGCAATTAAAGCGCGTGGTAACCAACAGTAACTAGCACGGGTTATTGTGCTTTTAGTGTATCAACCCCTAAGTGACGTACCTCAAAGAAAAATAAAATTTAGTAAGAATAAGTTTAAAGATTCTATACAAAATCTGTCAATATATTTAGGTACATCCCCAGAGAGCCTTGATAACTGTGGCATCACTTGTGTTTGGGAGATTTTGACTTGCAATCCTTTTGAACTGCTATATATTTTGCCTAAATGATGATCTACAAAAGTTTCTGCAGAAATTCTTTGGCCCGGCAATTTCGTTCTGATCCTTTGGGTTTTCAGCTCAATCAGGACCAGCTTCCACTGTCTGTAATGCCATGAGCCTTTATTCACAGCAACCTGAACTTTTAAACCATTTTAAAAAAAAATTCAACACAGATATCACAGCAAGCATTACCAGTCAGAACTCAGATTGTGGTTCCTTCCAGAGCTTAGCATGTATGTGAAACCTAAAACGGACTAGTGTCACTGAAGGGAAACAGGATTGGCTTATAGGTCATATGCCCAGCTTAGTAAATATGCTCCTAAGTAGATTAGTGCTTATTAAATCAATTTAATGTGCTCTAAGGGGCATATTTACTAGAACACTGTGACTAGTGTGGGACAAAGAGTTGTCATGTAAATTTACCATGATGGGGGTATAGCAGCCATGGCAACTGCAGGGGGCATAACCACGGTAGGAAGTAAGGTCATGCTAGGCATGTCACTAGCTTAGTAGTAGAGGGTTATATGGTTTACCCAAGGTCCAAGCAGCATCTGTGGAATTTGAATCCTGGCTTTTCTAGTTGTCAGCCCTCTGCTTTAATTGCTAGGCAACTAGTCCACTCTAGTAAGGGTTAGGATTCAGTTCTAGTAGAAGAAACCAATGTTATACATGGGCACACAACTGCCAGATGGATACTCTCTGCCCTTGTCACCTTGCTGGCGCATCAGTCATGGCTGAAATAAAAATCACAGCGGCCTTGAAGTGCTAGGGAAGCAGTTGTGCCTATGTGAGGATTTTACCAAGTTTAGGGAAAGGGGGCCCCAGGGATGTTCTACTGTATCTCATGACTAATTAACTCATTGAATGTATGTCCACGGAACACAAAAGCCCTCTATGTTTCCAAAGGAAAACTTGCCATACTCCAACAGGGGCCTAGGGCAGGTTAACTAGTTGGAAATAGGGCCCATGGCATGGTCTAAAAGATCTTCTGTACGGAAATTTCTCTTTCATTCTCATCCTTTATAAATAGAACATCTGAAGAAGCAGGACTGGGACTGATACCTGTGGCTCTGTTGCTCAGCCTGACTCTACAACGTTTGAGACCAAATGGAGCTAGAGTTCAGAAAGCCAATACCAGGACACCCACATCCATTATCCTCTCAGGGTGGTGAGCAGAGTTTCTATTCCATCTGCAGATAGTACCTTGTCTATATGTTTATGCATATCTATATATTAGGATCACACTTTCTTTATTGCCCATCTCAGCACACTGGCACCACAAGCAAAGGTTTCATCATAAACTTGCTAAGAGTTCTACTCATTTTCAAGGCTACTTGCCATGTTTCCACTGTTTCTTATCGCTACATAGGTTGCAGTTTTTACACATACATGCCACTTCTCAAAGGGCACTGGACCTAAATATTTCATCAATCTCATTGCCATTAAGAATTTGCTTCCAGTTTCCAAATTACCCCTTTCAACTGATAACCAGATTAATATGAATAAAATGCAATCTTAAAAAATGTCTGTATGCAAATGCTAGAAGTCTAAAAAATAAGATGGGAGAGTTAGAAGATATAGTACCAAATGAGAGGTTAGATATGATTTGGCATATAGGAGACCTGGTGGAAGAAGGACAAGCAATGTGACACTGTAATACCTGGGTACAAACCATATTGTAATGATAGAGTAGATCAAATTGGTGGAGGGCTTGTGCTCTGTTAGAGAGGGCATTGAGTTTTGCAGGAAACAAAATACACTGTAGTATCTCTATGGATAGAAATCCCATGCAAAAAGGGGAAGGCAATAGTTGTGGGGGTGTACTAACATCCGCATGGCCAGAATGAACAGATGGATGATGAAATGCTAAAAGAAATCAGGGAAACAAAAGTTGTAACAGTAATAATGGGTGATTTCAATTTATTTATTTATTTAACATCTTTTATATACCGCGCTATTTGTTATCAGTGCGGTTTACATTCAACAAAGGTTGCACAATTTAGTCAAGACTAGTTTGTGTTTACATTATAACAGGGAATAAAACTTGGGATAAACAGGGTAACTATATACATATTAACTAGATAGGCCAAGTGGTCTTTTTCTGTCATCATGTTTCTATGTTTCTATACTGTTGTAGTTGTTGTTATGGAAGGACAGACTAGATAGGCCATGTAGTCTTTTTCTGTCATCATGTTTCTATGTTTCTAACATATTAACATAGAGAATAAGATTATAATATGGCCGATGTTGTCATAAAACTATAGGCGGGGCAACATTTACTTGAGACCCCTTTGTTTATGAAGTATATGGAGAGTCTGTGAGGGTTGGTGGGTGAATGATCGGTGGTGGGGTGGGTGCTTGTGCAAAGTGTAGCAGGAAAATGTGATGTTTGATTGCCTTCTGGAACTGAATGAGGTCTTTAATCAATCTTATTTCAGATGGGAGATCATTCTAGCATTTTGGGGCATAGAAGGTGAAAGCTCTTCTCCTGGTTGTTTGGGTGCACTTAATGGAGTCTTTAGGGATGATCAAAGTGTTGTCTGTAATTGTCCTCCTCGTTCTGTTTTTCGGAGTAAGGGTGATGAGGTCGTTGAGTGACGTGGAGGCTAGATTGTTGATGATCTTGAATATAATGAGAAGAGTTTTGTAAGTTAACCTGCAGTGTATTGGCAGCCAGTGGAGTTCCTTAAGTATCGGGGTGATATGGTCCGTTCTGGCAAGACCACAGAGAACGCGAGCCGCAGCGTTCATCACAAGTTGCAGTGCGTTGATGATGTTCTTGGGGAGACTATACAGGATTACATTTGCATAGTCGAAGTATGGTAGAATGAGGGCCTGAAAAATGGTTCAGAAATCATTAGGGGTAAGCATGGGTCTAAGGTGCCTTAGTGTTCTGATTTTATTGTATATGGTCCTGGTAGTGTTTCGTATGTGCTCCTTAAAGTTAAGATGCTGGTCCAGAGTGATCCCGAGGTAGCGTATGGTGGGTTTACTTGGAAGCTCAGCATCTCTTACTTTTAGGGAAGGTGGGGGGGGGGGAGAATGTTTTGTTCCTTGAGATGAACAGAACTTCGGTTTTCTTGAAGTTTATGCGGAGATTTTGGGATAGTAGCCAGTCAGTGATGGCGTCGAAGCAGCTGATAAGGTTGGTGAAGTCTGGGTGTTTGACTTTGAATGGCATAAACAGCAGGACATCATCTGCATAAATTAGAGTGGAAATATTGTAGGCGCGGATGATGTCACATATCGGCTGCATGTGGATATTGAACAGCAGCGCAGATAGAGATGAGCCTTGTGTCACACCTTGTTGTTGGTGGAATGGTGCGGATGTGATGGATCCAACCAGGACATGTTGCCAACGATCCGTTAGGTAAGACCTACACCATTCCCAGGCGAGGCCACAGATACCCTTCTCCTGGAGACGGATGAGAAGTTTATTGTGATTGACGGAGTCGAAGGCGGCGGCGATATCCAGGAAGATGAGAGCAAAGCCATTTTCGACATTGTCTATTCCTCTATTCAGAGTATTGGTTAGGGTGGTGAGCAGAGTTTCTATTCCATGAGATTCTCTAAACCCGTGTTGACAGGGGTCAAGAGGGGCAGCTACATCAATGTGATGTTGGATCTGTCTTTGAACCACCTTCTCGATTATTTTGGCTAACAGAGGTATACTTGAGATAGGGCGGTAGGAATCAGACTTCAGTGGGTCAAGTCTGTTATTCTTCAGAAGTGGTCTTATTGAGGTTTGTTTGAGGAGTGAGGGGAATGAGCCTGTTGCAAAGGATTGACCAATGATGTTCGTTAGAATTGGACTAAGCTCAACTCGCAGGGCTCTGACCCAGTATGCTGGACAGGGGTCATTTGGAGCTGTAGAAGTGTTGATGATGGTGATGAGGTCTTGGATGTTTTTCTCAGTTGGTGAGGTAAACTTTGTGATAGGTGTTTGTAAGGCGGGAGAAAGACAGGGTGTGGAAACTGAAGCTTTATCGGTTAGGAGGGTCTTGGATTTGAGGTAGTCAGCATATGACTGGGGGGATATAGGATCAGGTTGAGTAGGAGAGGGTTCCTTAATTAGGGATTTTGCTAGGTTGAAAAGATCTCTTGGGGGCTTGTTTACAAAGCCGCGGTAGCGGTTTGCGATCGTAATCGGAGCCGCGGCCCCATTGATTTCAATGGGGCCGCGGCTGCGATCGCGATCGCGAACCACTACCGCGGCTTTGTAAACAAGCCCCTTGGTTTGTTAAGGGAGCGGAGTAGGAGCTTGGAATGGTATTCACTCATTCTGAGGTATATTGTTTCACGGTAGGACTTCAAGTGTTCTAGGTATGTTGACTTGTCGGCTTGGGAGTGAGAGCGTCTCCATTTCCTTTCAAGCTTCCTGAGAGAGAGGAGAGATGTCCAAAGTTCTGTTGTGAACTACGGGGCTGGATGTCTTTTTCTTTTACATCTCTTGGGGGTTGCTGATTTGTCCATGGTTGGTAGTTCGGCGAATGCTTTCAGGGTGGTGTTCCAGTTGGTGATTGCTTCATCAAGGTTCAGTGATGTTTGTTTGAGAGTAGGAAGAGCGTGTTTGGTGAACTCTTCTATATCTAGCGGTCTGAAATGAGGAGTCTTAGAGGGTTCTGTCTTGGCATCGTTGGGAGGAATTTGGACTAGATGCAAGGGAATCTGGAACGTGATTAGCTTATGGTCAGACCAAGGGACAGGGGTGATAGCGATGTTGAGGTTGGGCTTGTGACTTGCGGCAGAATGGGGAGCGAAGATTAGGTCAAGCTGGTTTCCTTTGAGATGGGTGGGGGCACTCATTATCCTGGTATTGACTGGGTCAATGTCGCAGCAGGACATGCTAGGGAGATAGTTTCTAGATTAAATAAATAACTGCTTCTTGGAGCAGCTGGTTCACAAACTGACAAGAGAAAGCTTTTTTTGGACCTAGTTCTTAGTGGAACACAGCATCTGCTGCAAGAGATAAGGTTGGGGCCACTTGGCAATAGTGATCATAGCATGATTACATTTGATTTAATAAATGGAGGGAGGATGGGAAGGAAATCCACAGTACTACCTTTTAACTTTCAAAAGGGAGACTATGCTAAAATGTGGAAAATGAAAAAAACTTAAAGGAGCAGCTGCAAAGGTTAAAGATTTGCATCAAGCATGGGCGTTGAAAGCTCAGGCCACATCTATTCCACACTTTAAGAAAAGTGGAAGGAAGGCCATAAAACTGTCAGCATGATTTAAATATGAGGTCCGAGAGGCTGTTTCAGGAAATGGAAAAAGATGCCAAATGATGAAAATGGGAAACAACATAAGCACTGGCAAGTTAGGTGCAAGGCATTGATAAGACAGGCAGAGATAATTTGTAATAAAACTTGCCGTGGAAGCAAAAATGAATAATAACTTTTTTTCAAGTACATTCATAGCAAAAAACCTGTGAGAGAGTCAGTTGGACCATTAGATGATAGAGGGATAAAAGGGGTTCTAAGGGAGGACAAGGCCACAGTGGAGAGACTGAATTCTATGCTTTGTTTTTTTACTGAAGGTTATTCAAAGAGGTTACCTATGCATGAAATGGGATTTAAAGGTGATGTATTGGAAGAATTGAAAGAAATATCGATAAACCAGGAAGATTATTACAACTATTTGATAAACTGAAGAACAGCAAATTTATCTGGATCGGATGGTATACATCCTAGAGTGTTGAAAGAATTGAAATATGAGATTGCAGACCTAATATTTAGTAATTTGTGAAGTATCATTAAAATCATCTGTAGTACCTGAAGACTGGAGAATGGCCAATGCAAAGCCAATTTTTAAAAATGGTTCCAGGGGTGATCTGGGAAACTACAGACCAGTGAGCCTGACATCAGTACTGGGCAAAATGGTAGAAACCATTAAAGAAACAAATTACTGAACATGTAGCTAGTTATGGTTTATTGGGAGAAAGCCAGCATGGATTTAGCCAAGGAAAGTCTTGTCTTAATAACCTGTTATATTTTTTTGAAGGTGTGAATAAACAGGTAGACAAAGGATACACTATATCTGGACTTTCAGAAAACCTTTGACAAGGTCCCTCATGAGAGACTCTTGGCGGAATTAAAAAGTCATGGGATAGGAGGCAGTGTACTATTTTGGATCAGGGACTGGTTAAAAGATACAAAAAGAGAGAAGGACTAAATGGTCAATTTTCTCAATGGAGAAAGGTGAATAGTGGAGTACCCCGCACATCGGTCTTGTATGTGAGGGGAGCTTACGGGGCAGAATAGGCTAACAACAATTAGCAGGGGATATACGTCCAAATGTGACGTATAACCCCACTAATTGCTGTTTGGAATAGCTCCCACTGCTAATTCCTTGGTGTCTTACCACAAACTTAACTCTCTCATGGCAACCCCACCACATCCACAAATTTCTTCCTCATAGATAACCTTGGATTCCAACTTCAAAAATGATAAGACTCTTTTTCCTGCTGTCTGTCATATTACCTTGCTTCTAGGACTACTTCAGTGGAGGCCTAACAACTCATTCATCCCTAAAGAAGGAACCTTATACATCTAAGCTTTGTCTTTTACACTCAGCCCTTTCTTTTTCTTTGTCCAGGTGAACACCTGATCTTTCTTGCATTTCCTGCAGAAGAAGCAGGAGATGCGGCTTCAGAGCACCACCACTATTTATTTATTTGGCTGATCTTTTATGCTACTTTTTGTGGAGGTCAAAACCGTGTACATAGAACTTTAAGCAGGTTAAACAATGTTTACATGGAACATTAACTTTATACAATATGGGTTAAAGAACAGAACTTATTATCATAATTTTAGGCAGGGTTTTACTGCCTTTAACTATATACAGTGTGTTCTTTGTAGTGAAGGAAATGTTTGGGGGGGGGGGGGTGTTAAGTGAAGGTGGGTCCAAAGTGGAAGGTGAACAGGTGGGTTTTGAAGAGTCTGTGGAAGGTGCGGAGATATTTGATGTTTCTTATAGAGTTGGGGAGGGAGTTCCAGGACCTGGGAGCATAGAGCTCAAAGGATCTGGTGCATGCTTGCTGTTTTTTTTTGGTTGTTGTTGTTGTTGCTTGGGTGGTGGCTAGAGTGTTCATTGTGGAGGATGTTCATGGTCTTTTTTTCTGCAGTGGGGCAGTGAGGGTTTGAAGGTAAGGGGATGATTGGTGGTTGAGA
The DNA here is from genome assembly GCA_033557465.1 of Ichthyophis bannanicus. Taxonomy (NCBI): domain Eukaryota; kingdom Metazoa; phylum Chordata; class Amphibia; order Gymnophiona; family Ichthyophiidae; genus Ichthyophis; species Ichthyophis bannanicus. The sequence continues at coordinate 450,260,381 of CM066038.1, read as the reverse complement.
GTTTTGTATGTCATAAGGAGAATTTTGTATTCTTCTCTGCAGTGGGAAACGGTGAAGGTGTTTGAGGATGAGAGTTATGTGGTCATGTCTTGAGGTACCTTGGATGATACGAACTGTCATGTGGAGGGCTGTTTGCAGAGGAAGGAGTATTGATTTTGGTAGTCTATGATATATTGAGTTGCAATAGTAGATATGTGGCATTTCATGAGCAGCTCTACGCAAAAGAAACCTTGGCAACAGCCCAGGATATACGAGACTTGTTACGGGAAGCTTCTCTTCCGCAGCTTTCCTTGGAGGAACGGGAGGCCTTAGATCACCCCTTCAATTTACAGGAAGTACTAATAATTAGAAATCTTAAATCTGCAAAGGCTGTGGGCCCTGATTTATTACCCGCAGAGGTGTTTAAGACGTTCCCGGACTTATTTGCTCTGACCCTTCTAGCAGTTTTTAATGAGATTCTGGGCAAACAAACCCTCCCGGCATCATTTTTTCAAGTGACGATTGTAGTGATTCCTAAAGACAAAGATCCACTTCAATGTGCTAATTATAGACCGATCTCTTTGTTAAATATAGACTATTAGATTTTCACCAAATTATTAGTTAATTCCAAATATTGTTCATCCGAACCAAACGGGTTTCATAAAGAATAGATATGGATTCGAGAATGTGCACAGGTTAATTAATGTGTTACAGGGACTTAGATCTGAAGGGGGATCTTACAGGATCCTTTCGCTTGCACAGAGAAAGCTTTTGATAAATTGGAATGGCCCTATTTAGCAGCAGTCCTTGAAGAGTTTGGCTTTGGGACGACTTTTCGAATGTGGATTTATATGCTAACCCCCAAGCCACAGTTTCTATTAATGGCTTTCTCTCCCCATCTTTTTGTCTCGGCAGAGGCACAAGGCAGGGCTGTCCACTATCGCCCTTACTATTCTCCCTCGCGATGGAACCTTTAGCAGCTCATATCAGGCTCCAAGCAGATGAATTTGGTATCTATATGGGATTGGAATAGCATTCTATCACGTTGTATGCGGATGACACGCTGATCTACCTTCGCAACCCTCCCGAATCTCTTCTTCTAATGAAAAATATCCTGGCTCGATTCTCGCGAGTATCTGGCTTCACAGTAAATAAGCAGAAGTCAACATTACTTCAGTGTGTCTCCCGATCTTCGGCAAGATCTATATCTTTTATAGGAGAATTTCCTGTGGTAGATCATTTTCAGTATCTGGGGGGGGGGGGGGGGGGGGTTATCCATAGAGATATCTCTAGGTTCTATAGCTTGAACTTTCTTCCCCTCCTGAAAAAGCTTCGACTAGATCTGGATAGATGGGGACTTTGCTCGGTCTCCTGGTTAGGTCAGATAAACACTTATAAGATGCTGGTATTACCGAAACTATTATTCCTTTTTACACAATTACCCATCTCTCTTCCCAGATCTTTCTTCCTGACTCTACGACGGGCAATACTGCAATTTCTATGGGGTGGCAAACGTCCGTTACTTAGTTGGGGAATACTGACACGTCCTAAACAATTTGGGGGTATGGGGCTGTCAGACCCTGAACTTTGTTACTCCTGTATCTGTTTGTGATCTTGTTTGTTATGGAGAATTAATGCTGTTGCAGACTGGGTTTCCCTCGAAATGGCTTGGATGCGTCCGATTCCGTTAGAGGAGGTGCCTTTCCTCAGCGAATCACGTGAGGTGAGGAAGGTTAAGGCCCATTCCTTTATCGAACCCTGCTGGGTGGCTTGGATAAAGGTTTGCAAGCAGCTTGACACTCCGATCGTATACTCCCTATATATGATCTTAGGAGCGCTGGGATTTGCCAGAAACATGTTGAGAGGGGGGGACTTCAAAATTTGCCTTGACGAGACTATCCTCCCTGGTTGAAAGATCACAACTGTTACCGTGGGAGAGATTGGAAGCACAACTGGGCATTCCTCTTTCACAGTTTCAGTATGTCCAGTGGCAGCATTGTTTGAACACCCAGTTTACAGCATCTGATTTTGGGAGACAACCCAGAGAATCGGAAAGGGATCTCTTTGAGTCTAGTCGACTTACCGCTTTCATTGCATGGGTGTATCGGCATATAGCAGATGATTTGCCCGATATCTCCAATCAGAAGGTCCCTCAGCAGAGATGGAAAACTACCTTGCCTCAGAGGGAGCTAGATTTCTGGTTGGAGGTGTATCATTATTCGCATTCATGTTGTATTTCGCTGGGGTTAATACACACTCAATTACGAATTTTGTATCATCTCTCCATAACACCAGTAGATCTCTATCGCTGGAAGAGAGCAGATGATCCTCTCTGCTGGCAGCTATATGGTCGTCGAGGGGGTTTCTGTCCTCGTATTCAGGAAGAAGATATTTGAACACATTATTGTTGCCTTGCAGTTACTTTGCCCCTTTGAAATGGAGACATGTATATTAGGGGTACTTCCTGAGTTGGCAGGACCGGTACCTGAGAGGAGCTTAGCCCAATTACTTCTCTTGGCAGCACGATGGGTGATAGCTGGGTTTTGGAAGAGCAGTAGAGAGCTGTCTTTTTCAGAATGGAGCTCTAAAAGTTGGGAACTTTACCAGCTGGACAAAATAACTGCAGGGGTGAGAGGACTGCCCTTCAGAGGAGAGGGACTCTGAAGTAAAGTACTTCAGGGAGAATCTACGGGGTGAGATGTTACAGCTGTCTCTTAGGATACTTGGAGGATGGGAAATGCTTCCTCTGCCACTCTTTTGATAATATAGTGTGTAGAGTTGTTTGGAATCCGGATGAACCACAGGGAGGGATGAGTGGATCACTATACCCCTGGTACTAGGAACAAAATGTGGCGATCTGTTGTATGGGTCCTTCTATTTCTTTTGTTTGTCTATCTTGTGTACTGCAGTGCTAAAGGGGTGGGTGGAGGGAAAGAAGGGAGGGGGTAGGGGGAAGGGGGGATAGATAAAGTAATGGCAGGGGTTGATGGAGCCCACCTTTCCCATGAGTACCTTTTTAGTACGTCAGCTAACATGAAGTGAAATGAGAGGGAAGTTTGGGTCGCTGGGGTCTACCTCTAGAGGGGTAGCTGGCATTTGCTGGTTTCCTTATGCCTTGGTATAGTCACGTCAGAAGGGGTTGGCACCAGGCAGTTAATAAGTCAGGGATTTTAGTCTCTCTATCTCCTACAATTACTCTTATTCATTCCCTCATTTCTTTGTCATCTTGGGCATCTGTGTACTATATGGATATTGTATATGGCATGATACTGAGGGGGAGGTAATGAAGTTCAGATGATAATTAGACATGTTCTGATATGTGTTAAGGGGCAGGGGTGGGTTACATACTGTTTGGTAATGATAATACTAGCAATAATAATAAGAACAACAACGATAACAATAATAATAACATTACTCCTAATAATACTACTAAGCTAGATGACCTATATCAAATGCATTGTGCGTTGTATTTGTGGCATGGGAGGAGGTTCCCTTGCTCTATCTTTGCTAGCACTTTGGGGAAATTGTTTTGCAGAATATGCTTGTTAAATATTTCTATGGTGGGGTTTGATGAATGTGTATGCACTTCATTTGCCGTTACTCAATAAACTTTATTACATAAAAAAAAATATATGTGAAGAGAGAAGAGAGGTTGTTACTATTTTTGATATTTGGCAGCTTGACCTCTAGCAGAATAATGCTAGGGGTCTGAGCTTCCATTTTGCGTCTGAGCTGGTGACATAGCAGGAAAGTCCAGGGATTACTCCTGCTTCTCCACTAACCAACAAGGAATACTTCTGGTGCTATTCAGGGAGATGGGGTAATCTCAAGCCTGATTGGGGTAGTGGTAGAATTTGATACTGAATGGGGGGGTGGAATTGAAGTTTTTTAATGGGAGTGGGCCATGTAACTCCATGTAAATAGCATGAGTGCACTTAACCCTTCCTCTTAAGGAAGCATTAAGTGCACCAGCACTATCAGCAGCTGCTATTAACATTCAGTTAAGTTCCATGTGCTAACTCAGCATACAGCCCAAACTTATTCTCCACCCATAACCCACCCAATTTCTGCCACAAAACACAGCATGTAGTTAGCATACAAATTAGTGCATGCTGTCATGCTTGTGTGCTAACAGTTCCCATGCTCCTGAGTTAATACCGCATGCTAATATGCAAGCTACCCTCTGCGCACTTTAGTAAACAGCTCCCTTAGTTTGTTAGCATGTCTTTACAAATTTATGGTACAACAGTCAAACTGTGACAGACATTATTTTCTTAATAGCCCACTGCCACAGTTGACTAGAATCCAGATATTTAGTGGCAGTGATAAGATCATAGTTTTACCGTAGTGTCATTTTACCATGGGAGCCAGTAACTTGACACCATGGGTTAGTGATTCCTGCAGTAAATGAATAACACAGTTTGCATTGTTCTAAGGACTAACTAACTCCTTTAGCTTAGATACTAAATATTATATATTTTCAAACAAGTTTGTATATATCTAGGACTGTTGGTGCTGAATCTTTATCAGATTATAAAAATACAAGATACCATCAGTTCTATGTTATGTCTTTATCATAATGCAAGGAAATATTGTCTTTATACTATACATTTTTTTCTTAAAGTCTGCATCAGACTTATGTAATGATATCTACATTCATTAATTTTCCATATCAACTTCTTGGTGCACACACAGGCAGTATTTAATGAACCCATTTAACAGAATGACCTGTATCTAAATGTAGTGCCAGAAGACATATCTTAAGTAGATTCCTTATAGGACTGAGAATGAAACAGGTGACAGGCAAGGTGGGTGTAAGGCAGAAAAGGGGAAGCTGCTGGGCGCTCTTCTATAGTGAAAGAGGATTGGTAGGATACTGCTGCTGCAGGAGATGTTACTGGGGCTCTTATGCCCATATTGACTGTGTGAAGGGTGGGAGATGTTGCAGAGATCTGGCCATCTAGGTGTCATTCCATGCAATGTGGGTTTGCCTCTTACTGCCTTGAGCTTGGTTTGCTCAGGTAGTCATTAACATTGGATATCATGACCACATTGCCCTCTGTTTGCTTCATTTACACTGGCTTTCTGTTCAATACTTTATGCACTTTATGTTATTAACATTAGTTTTTAAGTCCTTCATAGACAGCAGAACGGGGTTGGCAACAGGGGCCATGACCCCCACCAATATTTTACACAACACAGCATCAGCAATAGAAAGCAAGGGGCAGGACTGGAGAGTGGTTTGTTTGGTCTCTCCAACTAAAAATATGTTCTGCTGCCCCTAAAGTCCTTGTATATGGAAACTTCTTCAGAGTTGGCATGTCCCCTCATGTGCTCTGCTCACGTTACTCAATTAGATTGTCCAGCAGTGCATGTAGTTCATTTGACACAAGCTGGAGTCTTTTTTTTTTGTTGTTTGCAGGACCTGAGTTGTAGGAGAAGCTTCCCATGGATCTCCATTAGGAGTGTAACATGATAACATTTCATAAGATATTAAGGGCTTAAGGGATTAACAAGGTTAGTGGACCTGCCAATCATGTTAATCCCCTTTTCTTGGATATTTAGCAGCACTAACACAGCTAGTGCTGCTCAGTATCCATGGGTGCTGCTGCTGCTGCACATCCCGATTCTAAAGCATCATCATTCTGGGGGCATCATCAGGCAGCGGTAATTTTTAGCCACTGTCTAGTTATCGCAAAGTGGTGAAAGTCAAGCACAGAAAAGGCTGGCCTAACTGGGATATTCATAACCCTTATCCCTTAATCAAAATATCTGCTCTCGTACCTTTGAACTCCCCCCTCCTTCCCAGTAACATTTTCCAGACTTTCACTCCCTTCCGGTTGATACTCATGCTAAGCTCTGGTACTCTTTTGCTCTTGATAGCATTGCCCCTCTTCACCCCTGTAATTGACCATCCAAGCACAGTAACCCTTGGTTCAACCATGGCCTCCATCATCGTCGGCTCCACCGGGCAGAATGTCTCTGGCGGAAGCAAACCTTCAACATTTCAAGCACTTTCACCATCTTTATCGTTGTATGAATCACGCAGCTGAGAAAACGTACTACTCTGATCTTATTTCTTCCTTCACAAATTCTACCCATTGATTCTACTTGGTTCTTGAAACCCTCTCCAGACCAAATACTGTGAATGGGCTTGCCGGCTAAAATGTTGCCCCACTCCTCATCTCCTTGCTGACTACTTCCAGAATAAAGTTCTCTCTCAGGTCCTATTTTGGAAACGGCCCCCCTCCACTTTCTCCCTGTTTTCCAGCATCCGCCTCTTCCATATTAGCTGACTTATGTGATAAATCCTGCCCGCAAGCCCTTCTCTCTCACATGTGGTCTTCCTTTCACCCAATTACTCCTGTTGAACTCCTCATCATCCCATCCCCTTGTCTTGGCTACCCCCTCTCTGGTCCTGCTACCCCTGATCCTATCAATTCTTAATAATAGCTTGCACATTACCATCCAGTTTCTACTCTCCCCTTTCTTTCTAAGTTCCTAAAAAACTGGTCTTAACTCAGCTTTCTGTACACCTTAACTCTACTCATGACCTTCACCCCTGCCAATCTGGTTTCCGCCCTCCACCCCTCACTCCACCTCCTCCAGCAGAGCTTCTCAGATGTATCCAGATGGCTTGAACAAAACCACCTCTCCATCAACCCAAACAAAACAGAAATTATATTTGTCACTAAGGACAGCTCCTATACTGCACCCCTCCATCATACACAATAACTTCAAAATACAAGTCAAGAATGACGTCAAATACCTCGGAGTCACCCTAGACAAGATGCTAACATTCAAACCACAAATCGCAAAGACAACAAAAATAGTCTACTTCAAAATCCGGACCCTTCAATGCCTTTGACCACTACTAGAACCAATTGACTTCCTATCAGCCTTACAAACCCTCACCAACCCACACACAGACTACTGAAATTCCATATATCAAGGACTCCCCAATCTACAGTATACTCCACTCTTTACAAACAGTTCTGCACACTGCTGCCCACACAATCCAGGTGGCTACTAGAACAGACCACATATCACCCATCCTGAAACATCTCCACTGGCTCCCACTACAAGCCAGAATTTTGTACAAATTTAAAAGCATTAACAACCTATCATCCATACACCTTCAAAGGTTACTCCACCCCCACACTTCAATCCGACCCCGAGAAAATCCACTATAAAACCCTCACAATACCACCCAAAATATTAAAAAGCAATCAGTAAGCCTGCCAGAGATCTTTCAAATTATACACACCCTCCCTCTGTAACCCCCTCCCTAATGACCTCAAACTCCACAGACCTCACTGCATTCAAAAAGATGCTAAAAACTCACTTATCACTAAGTACCTTGCTGCTATAACATAACCAAACTGCAACCCTTACCTACCACCCACATTGTGAACTCCCCCCTCCTCCTCCCCCCCAGTAATCATTTGTAATCAGCCTATCAACCTGTACATAGCACAGTGCAAAAAAAATCCATTGTACATAGGCGGCCTTGTAAGTCACGTTCAACTGTTCACATGTACTTTGTTACCCATTCTTTGCAACTGTATATAGTTAATCATTCTCTGTAAACCAGTTTCAATTGTTTATTGTAAACTGCTTTGACCCGGTGAAAGGTGGTATAAAAATCTTGCTAAATAAATAAAATCTCTCTTTGGCTTTCGATCTTATAGACCATGTCACCCTTCTCTCACGCCTTTGCAATTTTGGTCTCCGCAGCACAGTTCCACTGGTTTGTCTTTCCTTTTTACAGGTCTCTCTCTCTCTGCTGGTGTCTTTTCCTCTTCCTATCTTCCTCTTTATGGTGTTCCCCAAGGTTCAGTTAGCTCCCCTTTTATTCAATATCTTTCTGATTACATGACATCATCGTGTGTTTATGGTTTGTAATGTCAGAGTAAAACTATAAACAGTGATTGAGATGCGCCACCTAGCGGGAACATGAATTTATACCTAGAAGCCCCAAAGTACATCAATTGACGCATCCAAGACAATTGAGTGTGTCAATTGATGTACTTTGGGGCTTCTAGGTATAAATTCATTTTCCCGCTAGGTGGTGCATCTGTTATTAATTTTCGATGCACATATTTGAACATCTTGACCTTGCTAACAAAGTCATGGAACATGACTATGTCAGTCATGTTCCATGACTTTATACCTAGGTTCTAGCAGTGGCGCTGGTATACAACTTCAAAGATGCATTTGCGTCAATTGACGCACTTTGGGGCTTCTAGTGTTAACTCACAAGTTCGTTCATTATTGTTCTCTGCAGGGCCGTACCAAGGGGAGTGCAAGCGGTGCAGTCACACTGAGTGCAAGCACAGAAGGGGGTAGTGATATCATCACTGGCCTTCCAGGAAACTCAAAAAGAGGAGATACTGAATGTGGCTGGGTGGAGGGGGTCACCAGATTCGTTAGTCGCACAGGGTGCATTTCTAGCTTGGCAAATTCCTGGTTCTATGTAAACCGCTTTGATTTATAGAAAAAGCAGTATATAAAACATGTTAAATAACCCTAAAATGGAATATTTGTTTTAATATTTCAAATTTAGATATGCTATTGTCTGTTTTCTGTCGCTGTTGAAGTGTTAACGATATAAAAAAGCAGTAAATACATTTTTTGCAATTCTTTCCTAGTAAATATTCCAAGTCACCCTCTGTTCCATGTTTTGCAGTACAGAGAAAAATCTTCACACATTAGTTCTTCTCGCCTTTTTATTATATCAATTCCTGCAGATGTTCAAGTAAAAAAAATGAGAACATCCAGAACTGTTGTCAATACTGCTTTCCACTATGCTAAATAGAAAAAACAGGATCATTGCAACTTTCTTCTCAAAATCTTTTCCTAGGAACCTAGGAGTCTATATTCAGTGGGGCAAGCCCAGATCACTTATGTAGTTAATTGACTGGTATGGTCAAAAACAGAGCCCCTTAAATTGCCTGTTTTGAATATAGCTGATTAGAAGTTATCCAATAGTTATCCGATTATCTATGCTTTCGTCAATTAAGGGTGACATAATGGTGTGAGTGGGTGCTGTGCTTCTCTGAAACTTTTAAAATGGAGATTGTTGTTTTTATCAGCAATATTTGTGTACAGCTTAGGAGAAAAAAACAGGAGTGTGACTTTGAGCCTGCAGCAACTTGCAAAGGGTGCATTTTCAGACAGATGTTACTCTTTTTTTTTCTTTTCTCACTAGTCTCAGCACTTTGTTGAAGTTGTCTGCTTCCATGCCCATCTGGTAGTCGTCATGAGGTGCTGCCTTTGGCTTATAGCAGTGGTTCTCAAACCTGTCCTGGGGGACCACCAGCCAGTGCGGTTTTCAGGATATCCACAAACAATATGCATGAGAAAGATTTACATCTAATGAAGGTAGTAAGTGTACAAATCTTTCTCATGCATATTCATTGTGGATAGCCTGAAAACCTGACTGACAGGTTTGAGAACCACTGGTTTATAGAATAATATCTGGAATCGTTTCTTAAGTATTAAAATATAATACATAACAAGGGTAATTTTTATAGGGAGCCTTCTAAAGTTATGCACAATATATTTTACAAAGACTCTGAATGCAGAGCCTTTTTGTAAAATCCCTCTAAGGATATAGCAAATATACATGCTGGTTCACTAGGGCAAAATACATTTTATAAATAGATGTACACAAAGTGTGCTCCCACAACGCTTCACACATGAAAACACTGGCAACTACATGCGCTGATGCCAATTTTGCCATCTGCATTGTAGTTTTCAGCACTTATACCCTCCAATCCCAACCTCCTGAGACTCTTCAACCCACCCAACAGTTCAAGATCACTACTCTGGTCTCAGGAACTATAGTACAGGTAAAGCTGCCAAATAACTGTCAATCTCACATTAGGATCATGAGTGGGTGGGGTAGAGGTGGAGAATGGGCTTGGTATGCTCTCTACAATTTGCACTGGGTTCACACCGCATACTAACCGCATTACTATGGGATTATCTAATGCCACCTATTGAGGTGAAGTGCACCTGCACTAATGTGGCATGTGATAAGGAACGGGGCTGTGCATCTAAAATCAATATACTTTAAATGCAGTAATGCATTTGTGTCCATAGGTTCATGGTCTACATTTGTATGAACTGAACATAATGTTCCATTTAATAGTTATTGACAGCAAGATGTGGAAGTGTGTTTTATAATTTAATTTTTTTTGTATCCTCTACCAGCAAAAAACAAAAGCATAGAGAGGCTACTATACCCAAGCCGCCAACATTTATGCACATGGTCATACATGTAAATGACTATTTTGGTGGTTTACTTGCATACATGAGCACTTACAAGCTTAATGTAGTAAGTCACTATACTATTAGTACACACGTCGGAATACCCACAGTGAGTAATTGTTTTACCATGGGTGTGCACATAGGTTATAAATGTTTTCCTAATGTTAACATTCCTAAATTCACCATAAATATCTGTTATTAGTTTCTAGGTTGCATTGAAGAACATAGGACCTATGTTAAAATAACATGCATTAATAGACCGTATCAAGAGAGGAGAAAGAGAGACTTTGAGAGCAGGGAGAACAAGACCTTTTCAAAGAAATGGTAAGAAGTAAGCAAACTGCAGACCAAACCAGAGGAGATCCAGTCCTGCTGATACACGGACACATTCCCATTTGATGCCTTTCACCTTTCCCTTTCACCCAGGTCTCTCACTCTGTTCCCTCAGTGTCTCCAAACATGATCTAGCAGCTAGAAATGTGCCCCGTGTGACTAAGAAATCTGGTACCCCTCTCTGCCCTTGGCATGTGGAGTAACTCGCTCTTTTTGAGCTTCCTAGAAGCCCAGTGATGAGATCAGTGCCCTTTCTGTACCTGCACTCAGTGCGGCCGCACCACCCGCGCAGTCCTTGGTATGGCCCTATCTGGTAGTTGGTGGAGCCAATCTCGGACCAAGTGAGATCTCCTGCATAATTCCCCTAGTCTCCTGTTCATCTTCTATGTATTTCCTAACCATTCCCCTAGATACGAGGGTTGCTATTTATATTTCTGGCCTTAGCAACAGTAAGTGTTGCCAGGCGCCATCCAATGGTTCCATTGGAACACTGACATTGTTGAACATAACCTTATTCATAACATTATATCATCTGAGCGCGATTTGTTGTTTACAGTAACTTGAAAAATTCATCTCGGGCGAAAAATGGAATTAACTCGTGAACATTTTCGTGCGATTATTTTTCATTACTTTCGACGTGGATTATCAAGACAAGAGTGCATCGATGAACTTAATTTTTTATACGGCGATAAAGCACCATCCTAAAGCACTGTAAAAAACTGGTATAACGAATTCAACCGTGGCCGACGTTCGCTCCAGGACGAATTCCGTCAGGGTCGTCCAAAATCGGTTGTTGTGCCAGAAAATATTGATGCTTTGTGTGAACTGATGAAGCAAGATCGTCATGTGACATACCGTGAGATTGAGGCATCTTTGGGCATTAGTATGACAAGCATCAATAAGATATTGCATGATCATTTGGCCGTAAAAAAGATTTGTTCGCGTTGGATCCCGCATAATCTGACAAACGCTCAAAAGAAGGCTCGTGTCGATGGGTGCAAGGAAATGTTGAAAAAAATACGTTCAAGTTGCATCAAAGACTGTGTATAACATCTACACAGGTGACAAATCATGGATCTATGCATATGAGCCCGAAACAAAACAGCAATCGACTGTATGGGTCTTCCAAGACGAGCCAAATCCAACAAAAGTTGTTCACGAAAGAAGCACATTGAAGCAAATGGTTGCCTGTTTCTTCGGCATTACCGGTCACGTGGCAACAGTGTCATTAGAGCAACGTAGGATGGTCAATTCAGAATGATACACGACCATTTGTTTACCAGAAGTCTTCGGAGAAATTCGGAAAAAGTCGAAGAAGAGGCGAATAATTCTTCATCATGACAATGCGAGCTCTCACACATCGGCTCAAACAAAGGAATTTTTGACCGGCCAAAACATCAAATTGATGGGTCATCCACCGTACAGCCCTGATTTGGCACCCAATGACTTCTTTTTATTCCCGCACATCAAAAACAAATTACGTGGTCAATGATTTTCAACACCCGAAGATGCGGTTGATGCATTCAAAACACATGTTTTGGAGTTACCTCAATCGAGTAGAAAAAGTGCTTCGAAAATTGGTTCAAACGCATGCAAAAGTGTATTGATCTTCATGGAGAATATTTTTAAAAACAATAAAACCAATTTCGTTCATAAATATTTGTTTTTTCATTATTAGGCCAGAAATATAAATAGCAACCCTCGTATATCCTAGACTCCACTTGTGTTGCCTGCTACAGCATATGGCATATGCAGTACTGTAGACACATGTAAGAGGTGAGATTTAATTACTCACCTTTCCAAATAGGAGTACAAGGTGAGTGACAGGTACATAAATTATTCCCCTCTCTAAGTGACCTTACATTTCAGGATGGACCCAAGGCAGTGGAGAGAACTGATTTCCCAAGGTCACAAGGAGAGTCAGGGGCTTCCTAAATTTTCAGCTTGCTGCTCTAACCACCAGGCCGTTACTCCACTCCAATATGAGAGAGGACAGATCCTAGAAGTAAATTAGGGATCTTAATGGTGGCATATAATGATGCTAGGTGACAAACTATCTAATGTAAGGCATATCCTGAGATGCATCATAGCAACAGTAGATGATGGGAAATGAACAGTTTAGCCCATCCAGTCTGCCCAGTAAAATAATTAGAGTTGTAACTGCCCTCCATTCAGGTTACAAACTTTTACAAATTTGTACTTGTCCTATATCCGACTACACAAGTTTTGTTCAATCAACTTGTTGGCTTGACAAAATTTCTTAGATGTGCACAGGTAAACTTAAAAAAGCCCATTCTTTCCACAGTTTTCCTAAATGTTCTCTTTTTTTTAAATTTTATTCATTCAATTTAAAAAGTTTGTAATATATGTTGGAACTTTTCATGCATGCAAATCAATTATGGGGGTCATTCTGGAATGCGAATAAGCAGACCATGTGCTTCAGCTGCTGGGGTGCCACATGATGCCAGAATGAGCAGCAGTGGGAGAGGGAGAGGGCAGCATGGACCAGCATGTGGGAGGGAGGGCCGCACAGCCAGGGCTTCTGCCTTGTTGTAAGGTATAGATACATTAATAAGCACCCTTATAGAAATATTAAGAAGAGCAATAGTGGTTATTCATGCTATGTATTATTGTGCTATTTGTGTGAAGGAGCCAATCTATGGGACCCTAACAATTCCCATGTTCAGAAAAATAGGATTGCTTATGCAGGGATAACATGGGCATGAGCAGGGAAAGAATTCCTTTTTGTGTGAGAAATGGAGATCATATTTGTAGTCATGGTATGCCATGGGATTGTTATGTCATAGTTATTAAGTATAAGTTAAAGGACCCTCAGAATGAGGGCATGCAACAGTAAAAACAGCACTAACGCATGCCCATAATTCACATTTTGTGGGACCAAAGGTGTTGCTATTGAGCATGTAACAGTAAATGATGGCGGATAAAGACCAGTATGGTCCATCTAGTCTACCCAGTAAGATGGCAAGAGTAGTTGCACCTGCTGTTCTGTGCAAGCCACCGCTCCCCATGTCCTCAGACTGTTTGAGGGGTTTTTTTTTATCACAGAGTTGTCTCTTCTATTTTTTTAACCTTCTGTTTAGAATCATCTGATGGTAGGGACAGCAAACATTGAGCAAGAGCAAAATAATAGATTCTTTAATCTTCTGTGCACTTATAAATCTCTCAGTGATCTGTCTGTGAAATAAATCTATCAATCCTTTGGCTGACAAATGAAAGCGGATTTTGCTAGGTATGCATTGTGGGTCTTCTCTTCAGATTTCTCCAGTCAATCATGTCTGACTTGCCTGTCATTACCTGCATCCTTCTCAAGAATCTTTTCACAAGCTTTACAAACAAAAGCAGGTCAATACCTACCTTTCATTTTTTTTGACTTGACATCAAACAGAAATCCTTTTCTAACTCGCACAGTTATGTGGCTAACCTGAAAAAATATCTGCCCAATATTCGAAAGGTATTTACATGGTTTGCAACAATGCAATGTGGGCCTTCGAGTCAGTGCTAACTCCTGGTGACCCAGAAGCATGGTTTTAGTCTCTCAAATTTACTGCTAAGGCTCAGCATAGTACTTGCTGCTATGAGACGTGGGGGTTCTGTATTCAAAGATAAAACAAAGGGTTAAGCCCATAATGAACATTATTCTGCAAAGACCAAGAAAAGAGATGGTATAACCATGAAGAAGAGGTGATAGTATCTGGTCAATCAGCATGTCAACTTGGTACTTAATATTTGGTTTCCATTCTCTAGTTTACTGACAACATGTTATCTCTGGGGAAAGCCTAGAACTCAATTTGCATATCCTCTCCATTATATCCTGTCTGCTTTATAGGCAGTTTATTAAAAGTTGCGAAATAAAACTCTGGGAAAATGCCCAATGGGTAAGTCATGTCCCTCAATCTGTCTGCCTATGACCTCATTTGAGCTCCTACACCGAGGAAGATATTGTAATGAGCTATATGCAGTGGTGGGATTCGGCCATTTTGTGCGAACTGGTTCCTGCCATGGACTATGTTCGCTGAACCAGGCCAAAAATGGTGTCCCAATGCTGGCGCTGCACTGGTGGGAATCCCCTCACCTGCCAGTGGTTTGATGGAATCGGAGGAAGCCCCCAATGCCTTCAAACCACGGGAGTGGGGGGGGGGGGGATTTGGCCGCTGGGCCACCGGGGATTTGTTTCCCTGCCGTGGCCACCAGTGGCCTGAGCGTGCGGCACCGGCAATGCAAATGCATGCCACACTGCCACCTGCTTGGTTCTGTCAGTGGCAGGATCGATTCAAACCCGTTCCTGTTCAGATTGAATCCCGCCACTGGCTATATGCCATCTGAGGTGGTAGCGTTACTACTGTTGATTAAGATGTGTAACAAATAGGGAATATAGAAGAAAGTTAGAGAACAGCAGGAGAGAGATCTGTGTGACCAGAAACCATTGCGCTAACTAGGAGGAGGAGACGTGATAGTTCCAAAGGGGAACAGATTCACAGAAGAGAGCTTTGGTGCTGCACTGAGAGAAAGCCGAACTGTGACTGAAAGGAGAAGCGGATAAGGGGAAGAGGACAGATTTATAGCAAGAGCTTAGAGCAAACAAAAAATCTGGGGGCATTTGGTGAGACTGTAGAACTTGTTAGGCACAAAGTGGTATCACACAGCTGCACAATAGCACCTGAGGGCAAGAGGAGGAGTGGCCTAGTGCTTAGAACACGGTACTTTGGGCCGGAGGGCTGGGGGTTCAAGTCCCACCTGGGGACAGCAATCTCAGGCCAGAGGGACTGGGATTTCTAGTCCTATAGGCACTCCTTGTGGTCTTGGGTAAGCCACTTAACCCTCCATTGCCCATGTTCCCTGTAAGTATTAGCGTATGTGTGTCATATCCCCTTGTGTTAAATGTATCTCCCAATTGACCACTTTGACCTGGTGAAAAGCAGGATATAAATACAGCTAAATAAAATAAATAAATAAATAAAATATCAGGGTAGACAAGTTGAAAAGTATACATTTGTAGTGTGACACAATCAAGCATGTAGGGGGTTGATGTGCATGTTTTGAAGGATCAGGGGATGTGTGTGTATTGGGGGTGCATACATGTGTGTGTTTGAGGGCTGCATGTGTGTGTGTGTCATGGGCAGTGTTTGGTGTTGCATGCATGTGTCATAAGGACTGTTGGGGGCTGTGTATGTGTGATAGGGAGTATTAGGTCTGAGACTTCAAACCTTGTTGGGAAGTCCAAATTTCCTCCACAGCATGGCTCAATCATGCAAACAACTGCTCACAACAGGGGGAGTGTAAAAAGCCGCATTTCAGGGACTGCAGCAAAACTGACGGCTAGCTTACACATGCTTGTTTGTGCATGCCTATTTGCCCAGCTGCCTGAACCCTCAATGAAAGGTGCTACACCTAATCAAAACATCCCTTGAAATGAAGAGATTACAGAGAAGTGACATGGCTGAGGAAAGTCTGTGCTGGGTAAATGCTTTAGTGGAATCAGCAGAAGAGTGAAGTTCAAAGAAACATAACAAGCCGAGTCAAATGGACGTTCCGAGAGGCACTGGACAGCAGGAGAAGGGAGCAGATATGACACAGAAGTTCCATGGACGCACAGAACAAGGACCTCATTTTGGAAGAGATGGAGTATTGTGATGGGTAATTTATAGTAGGAAAAACAGTGAACAAACTGAGAAGACTTGAAATTTTGAAGGGAAGACACATTGTGGGAGAAAGTGGACTTTTGTGGCTTATGGACAAAAAGCTAGAGATCAAAAACAAAAAAAGTGGACATAAAATTCAGAGGCTATTCGTATACTAGCTGAATACGACCAAAATATGGATAATGGCTGCCGACCAGCAGCAGATATGTATATTTAGCACACTATATATAGGACGTTATTTTATGAAGTCATTTTATGCGACCGTCATAACACATGAGAGTAAATGACAGGTTATAAAATACTATTACTACTACTACTATTAATAATTTATAAAGCGCTACAAGGCATATGTAGCGTTGTACATGTACACTTGTAAAAGACGGTCCCTGCTCATCAGAGCTTACAATCTAATTCAGACAGACAAGACAAAAGATAAGAAAAGGGCAGTATAGGGAAGGGCAAGGAAACAAGGAAAATAAGGGATCAGAATACAAAAGCAGCCTCAGAGATAAGCCTTTAGCATGGATTTGAAAAGGGGCAGAGATAAGGCCTAACATACAAATTCAGGTCGCTTTTCCGAGGCATAAGGAGCAGCGAGTTGAAAGGATCAAAGTCTGGAGTTGGCAGTGGAAGAAAAGGGCAAAGAGAGAAGTAAGCCAGAAGGAGAAGTGTAGGGAGAGTGATAGAAGAATGACGACATTTATAGCTCGGAAGGAGAAGTTTGAATTGGATATGGAAACGGAAGGGAGGCCAGTGAAGAGATTTGAGAAGAAGAATTATGAGTATATGACTGGTGTGAAAGTGTGCCATGTCCATTGCCCGCAGGCATAGCTAGGAGCATGATTTGGGTGGGGCATGGGTGGAGCTTTCATGTATGCATGTAGATTACAAGATGCCTTCATCTATGCACGTATGCAAATTAAACATGGATGGACATTAACACCACACTCACATTCAAGGCATGTTCTCTTCCATCTGTTAGTATTGTATAAAGACAAGTAAGTGCCAAGTTATATGAAGTAAAACTAGGTAAAGCTCCACGGTATACGAATAAGTTAGTTTTGATTGAGAGAGTTAACATGAAAAGAAAATGGAGCGAGCAAAGAGCACAATGACTTGAATAATTATCTAGGGGCTCTTTTTCTAATTGCTGCTAAGGTTTTGTACTAAATGAGTGTTAATAAGTCATGCAAAGTGCAAAGCCTTTGAGGGTTATTCTAAAAGGTTTAGATGTCTGCAGAAATGCACATGGAGGTCTAAATCATAGACACGGCTCTGTAACCATTCCACAAATGCCATTGCAGATGTCTCCAGTACAGGGATGTTCAAGTAGGCACGGGGGTGTGGCAGAGGATGTCTGGGGAGGGGCAATGGACTTAAACATCCCAGTTTGATCCCAGAAGCAGCAGAGCTGTCTGCAGGCACGTGCATGTTTATTCCTGCCCCGGGCATGAATAGGCATCAGGAAAGAGTTTGTTTTCACCTTAAAACATCCAGAGTGTAGAATTAAGTGACTAGCTTTAGATTACAAAGTCTTACTTTGGGATTTGAACCATGACCAACCAGCTCTTAAGCCATGACTCTAACCATCATGTTACTAGATGTCTTGGTTCTGAAATGCTGTCTTGGGGACACCCGTATAGTCATTTGATGCACATGCATGTGGGACACATCCATGTTTCTGGAATTGTGCCTGAATTTGCACGTGCCTGCCTTTCTTTTCAGACATTCTGGCTTTGATGTCCAGATTTCACTTGGACGTCCCATTTGAAATGTGCCTCTTTGTTAGCTGTTGGGAATACGGCAGGTATGTTCTTGGTACCTACAGTAAGGCAACGTTGAGTATTGTCAGACGGCTGCCTGGGTGAGAATCTTCACACTCTTGGCAAGTGCATATTTCTATATGATTTGCAAGGTATTGTGGGCAATGTAGTTCATTCACACCAGACACAGCTGCTGACAATAATTTAGTTGTGCTCTTGGGTAAAGCCAATAAGATATTTATTTATGGGGTTATTTCTCCCAACACAGATATGCTTGGTAGCACATAAATTAGGTAACTTGCTTTCAGTGTTAACTTGGAAAAACAAAGTTAAAAATCAGGAAAATAACAAATGAAAAGTCACAAAGCAAGAAACAAACTGTTCTTTTCAAGTTAACTTCTGATTACTTCCCACATAGATACAGAAGTGATTCTCTCCTAGCTCACAAGCAATTAGGTAAAGCTTAATTGCTAGCAGTTACCAGCTGAAACCCCTTAGCTGGCTTGCTTTCTACTATGTGGGTCAAATCCTGCTTCAGGAGCTTTTCTGAGTAGATTAAAGAACAAATTTGTATTTCTTTGTGATGGTTGCTGTACTTTATAACAGAAAGTTACCAACGGAGTTTAGATAGAGAGCAGTCCATATAAACAGGATCCTCATCTGCTATTATTCCCCCTTGTTCAACAAGCATGGGTTCAATATCATGGATTGGCACAGATGAATCTCTCAATGGAGCATTTTCAGGAGAATACTTGTTTCCCTGCTGTCTTTCAAGGTTATAGCTAGGGCATAGATCAGTGTTCATACCTGAGCTTCCATTGCTGCTAGAGTTCCTCTCTATATAGCCTGGCCAGTATGTAGTCCAGTTCTTATGTCCAGCCTTCCAATCCAGATCCCTGGACACTGGATCTCTCTTCACATACCTTCTGGCACAGGTCTTAGGGTCCCTTCCACGTGCAGCCGTCTCCCTCACAGGTAGCCTCTGGTGATTCCTAGCTCTGCAGCACCATTCCTCTGGCTTTCCCCAGTCCAATGGTGTATGCTGGCCCTTGGAATACCTCCCAGTATACGTACTGCTTTGGACTCTTCTAGACCTCTCAAAGGCTTTTCTCTTCCTTCTTCCAAAGGGTCTCTTTCCCTCTGGTTTGGCTTCTGCTTTTGATGATCCTTCAGATGAAACTGATGATCAAACTCAAGCTGATTCTCAGGATACTGAGGACAATTCTCTGGATATCCAAGGTGATCATGAAGATACTCATCTGTAGAATAAACTCTACTCTTATTCTGCTTAGATGAGTGCTCCCCCCTAATACAGTGCAGCTGTGCTGAATCAGGCCTTGCCCTTTGAGATGAGTGTTCCATCCTAGCACAGCGCAGCTGTGCTGAATCAAGCCCTGCCCTTTGCAATGAGTGCTTGGGGATTACCTCATAGCCCTTTTGATTGAACACACGTTTTCTCACTTCAGCTCCTCTCATGGCTGTTGGAAACCTGGTGCATTCTGGGACTGGTAGTCTTTTATGGCAAAATTCTGTTTTCTCATTTCTACCAGCACTGACAGGTTGCTTGTTCAGAGACACTTCACCTTTTCTATAGCCCCTTCCTGAGCTATGATAAGCTTCCTTATCACAGTATTTTATTTAACACATTTTTTATATCAATTTTCTACTAGTCAAAATGGTTTACAAAACAGAGTACCTTTGGTGCATCTAAGGTTACATACAGTATAAAATCATAGGCTACAATATCTTGGCCAATAATTAATTGTAACAGGTTAATAATGGCTACAAAGATTTGACTATGAGGGTCCCATAACAAGTGGCAAAATAACATGGGTGCACATGACATCACCACAGAGTTGCTATTAGATGAACCTACACTAAGTGCCATGTTAATTTCTCACTCGTTAATGTTGCCATTGCACATGATCCACTTCTAATCCTCCCACTGTCCACTTTAGTGTGTGAGGGTCCATTACCACTCGCTAAAATGTGCTTTAACTGTTACTGATGTTTAGCAAAATGACCCCTTAGTATATCAGCAACAAGTCATGTTGACAAAGAAAACTTTATTATAAAGCTTCATTCTGCTCATAACTACCCTTGAATTATTTGGTATAGTTAGGATGCAAACGGCAGTAAAGCCCACATAAAGAGTACTCTTAATCTCTTATTCTGAAATTTTTCACTGTTTTTCCAAGAAATTTCAGTCTATTGACTCTAATATTGGTCAATATAAGATTGATGATCCTGCCAGAATGACTGCCGAGTATACTGTAGATGGATTAATTTTATTGCTGTGAGTATGCTTCAAACTAAAAGTTTTTTGAAAGGCTTTAAACAGCATCTAGTTTAAGTGATCTATGTCCAACCTGGGTAGTGAAACTTTTGAGAATGGAATTTTTTTTCTTTTTTGGCTGACTTTATCAATACCTCACTAGATGAGTTTTTTGCCCTTCATGTTGAAACAGGTTCAGTTTGTCCTGAAGGTCAGTGGGGTTAGTGATAACTCTTAAGAGTTCTGGCCCATCTTTTCCTTTTTGTCCAAATTGATTACACAAACTGTGTATCAGCAATTGAAAGAATATATTAATTCTAACTCAATTTTTCATTACTATCAGCATGTTTTTTGAACAAGGTATAGTCCAGCGATGCTTTTGGTGTCTAATCACTAGTTAATTGCTTGTGATTATCATGTAGCAATTGTGGCAGTTTTATTTTTTATTCTTTTAGATATTTCTGCTGCCTTGTGGTCATCCAGCCATTGCAAAGCTTGGTATTCTGGGATGGGGTATTTTCATGGTTTAATCATAGTTGACAGGGAGGAAACAAATGGGCTCTTTTTACTAACGGTACTAAGGAGTTGCACCTATTGCAGCAATAGTTCAGAAATGATGGCGCTTTAGGTGTGACACCACTGTGTTAATTGCTGGGGATGTGGAAAGCATTTCCCTAGTAGTTAATGCAGAGCCCTGTCCCTTAGCACATACCACATTAGTGCAGGTGCACTTAACTCCACCTAATGAGGTGGCATTAGGTGATCTTGCTCTAATGCAGTTAGTGCATAGTGTGAACACAGCGCTAACTACTGAGCTCTCTGCCTTTACTCGCCCACTTGTGACCCTAACATGGTTGTCTAGTTAGCATGTAAATCATCCTGTGCTGTCATTGCCCTGCACTAGCTGGCGATGTGTGTCCCAGCATGCCTTCAGCGTTCACCAGAACATGTGTTGCAAGCTAGCACCTTTTAGTAAAAGACACCAAAAGAGTTGTGGTTGGGGATGACAAAACTCAATGGCTTAACATTATACAAGGAGGTTCTTCAAAGGCCCATGCAGTCAGCATTCTTATTAGATATATACTTGTGTCCATTATACAAAGTCATCTTGAAACTTGAAACTTGGATTATCCTTTTCCTTGTACACTGATATTATATTGAACCTCTAGTTAAAGAAAATATAAACACTACTCTGCAAATTAAGGCATTATAAAAGTTGTCAGGATAGATTTCAACCTTCGGTCTGACATTGAATTTTAAGAAAACTCAGATTGCAGAATTCAGTAGTCAGGCTACTGTCTCTTCTTGAAAGGTTAATGGTAGAGGACAGTCTCAGAAACTTGATATTATCATTTTACAATCTTGGTTTGATCATGGATTCAAATTTAACGTTCAAGCCTCTTACTGTATGCAATGGATCATCTAGAAGGAGATCTATTACAGCAACTTGTAGTGGAACCCACATAGGAGGAGGCCATACTCGACCTGGTATTTGTGATTAGGGAGAGTGTTTCTGATAGTATAGTGGGTGATCATCTCTCATCCAGTGATTACTGGATGGTGTGGTTCAGTATTAGGACAAGGGCTGAGATAACTCATTCAAAAGTGAGAGACTTAGAAGTAATAAAAACTCTCTTTTTCAAGATGGGGCAATACCTCAAGGAGTCATTAGCTGAATGGAAACAGCTGGGGGATGTAGAAAAGCAGTAGGCAAAACTGGAAGGAGATATTTTAAGAGCAATGAACCTTTTTGTTAGGTAAGTAAACTTTATTTATTTACAAGTGTTTATTCCTCTTTCTCACTGAAGTCAATCAGTAGGGTGTACAAGCACAGAAAAGATACAAAAAACAGAAACAGTCCCCCCAACCACCCACTACCCTCTCACAAAAGTCCTTCAAACAAGGCCATCTTCAACAGCTTGCAGATTAAGGCATGCACCTCCAAGGGTAGAGCGTTCCATATCTCTGCCACTACAATCCTAAAGACCAGGGACATTCCATGCACCGTCCGAACCACCTCCACCCCTGGAGTCTCCAATAGCTGACCCTGTAAGGACCACAGTGCCTTCCAGGGCTGATACCACCTCAGCAGGTCCTGCAGGTATATCGGCCACCACTCATGAAGTATCCAGAAGGATATGATTAGAAACTTAAAAAAGCAAACTCCCAGATCGGGAGCCAATGAAGTCGACATAGCAACAGGCCTGCACTGTCCCTACGTGGTGCCTCAGTAGAACCCCTGCTGCCACATTCTGAAAAACCTGTAATCTATGAACAGACTATTTAGGTAACCCAACATGGAGAGCACTGAAGTAATCCAAGGTACCTTGGATCAACATATGCATCACCAAGAGCAAAGCCGAAATGTCCAAGAAAGGGCGCACCTGACGAACCAGCCTCTGCTTCAGCCAGGCTCTCCTCACTACCTGGGCTATCTGCTTATCCATGACCACCCCTAATGAATACAATTCTCCCACCATGGAAGCACAAATCTTCCTATTTTCAGCAGCCTGTGCAACTCCACACACTTCCACCACACCGAACTATACACAGACAGTTTTATTGATATTAAGAACCAGACAGCTACCTGCTAGGCAAATGAGAACCTGCACCAGACAGCTGTTCAGCTTGGAGAGTGCACTTTCCTTATCACCCTCCAAGGGAGCCACAATCTGCAGATCATCCACGTATGCATAGAAGAGCAAATCAAAGCATCGCACCAGTGGCCCCAGCAGTTGCAAGTAGATGTTAGGTAGCAATGGTGAAAGGGGGGATCCCTGAGGAACCCCCTAGTCCCAGGAATAAAGCTGGGAAGTCCCAGTCACCCCCATATATGAAATTTGCAACTACTCATAAAAGAATCAATCCACATAAGGACTCGCTCACCAGTACCCAATCTGCTGCAATGCTTTAATAGATGTTTTTCGACCAAATTGAAGGCTGTTGAAAGATCAAGCGATATCAACAGTACTGACACACCCTTGTCCAGCTAACCATAAATATGGTCCATCATTGCTATCAACAAGGTCTCCGCACCGCACCCCAGGTGGAATCTACCCTGCCCACCATCCAACAGCATATTATCCTCCACAAAACCTGTGACACCACCTCCTTCTCAATAGCTTTCGCCAGTAAGGGCAAATTGGAAATAGATCAGTAATTACTGCAGTCCTATAGGTCACCCCCCCCCCCCCCACACACACACTTCTTTTGAGACTGGAGTTACCACTGCCTCCTTCAGATGAACCAGTGCACCCCTTGTTCAAAGGAAGCATTCATCAAATCCCAAAGTCAATCCAACATCGACTGAGGAACATTTTTAAAGTAACCAATGGGTGCTGGATCCAGACCAGAAAAGGTCTCTACCCTGGACAACAGCTGCCACATCCATTCACTCATAACAGGAAAAAAAGTGTCAAGAATGGGGACACCTAATCCATCCTGCGCTTACTCCTCAGGAAGGGGTCAGGCACTGACACTGCTCTTCAACATTCACACTTTATCCAGAAAATATGCTGCCATCTGCTCTAGATCCACCACCATACTGTTCCCAGTAGGACAAGAACTTCCTACCAGTGCAGACACCATGCAAAAAGAACATTTGTAGCCAACTACCTATGTTGCTGCGGCCCCGTTGTGGGTAAAATCAGGAGGTTGGAGCATACTTGCTGTATCACATTTGTAGAAGGGTCCCACACTATTTTGCTGCCATTGGAGGACGATCTGCCTGTGTTTCTGCTTGCTCCACCAATTAGCATGCTGCCTATGTCATCTCCAGGACTTTGAAAGTGAGGCCCCATTGTGAGTGCAATTGGGAGGTTGGAACATACCTGCTGTATGGCCCTGGTGGAAGGTCCCCATGCTGTTTGCTGCCGCAGTAGGAAGGAAGAAGACTAACTGTGTTGCTGCTTGCTCCACCAATAGTGTGCATCCTAACAGGCCCACTTGCAATCTTAAATGACAGAGGTATAAGGCGGGGGTCTCCAAATCCAGCCCTGCAGGGCCACAAACCAGTCAGGTTGGCAGGCTATCTCTAATGCATATATATCTCATGCTTATTCATTAGGGATATCCCGAAAACCTGCAGAGTTGCGGACCTCCAGGATCGGTTTTGAGTAGCTCTGGTGTATGTGCTCTTTAAATATAGGCATTTATGGTGTGTTTCTTTTATCTGCAATAAAGGTTCCGTCTTTATTACCACGGTTTAGTAATGGGTAAAATGTGGGAACATGTTCTGCAGGAGCCACAGCTGGGACTTGAACCTGTGACCTTATGCCCCTGAATATACTGGCTATGTGTACTGCACCAAACTGTTGTCACAGAGGCAGATCATTCCCTGGGGATGCCATGACTGTTTGTCAGACAGACCTTTTCTGTTGCAGTTCATGGCACCCACCTGCACAGGGTTTGGCCTTGGTATGTTATGGGAAGATGCCACTGCCCCCTCCGCCACCATGCTGACATGCCCTTATGACGGTGGTGCTGGTGGTGCGCAGTCCCAGGCCATCCAGTGTGGCAGTAGGCAGTTGCCTGTGGTGCGTGATATGGGGTAGGGGTGCCTGCATAGACATCCATGCTTCCCCCCCCCCCCCCGGCAGCACCTGCCAATGTTATGTGCCCTTTGGGGTACTTGCTGGGTAATGTCCATTGTGGCACTGTGGGACACACACTCGTGGACATGTTTGCCCTTGGTCAGTTGTTGTCTTGCTGGTTTTCCATTTCTACATTCCTATGTGTCACTTGGGCATCTGCCTAGTCCACCTTGTGCCCCAGCTGCCCCACTGCATGTCCCGCCTGCAGCCCCCTGTACCCCATTTAAACCATCATCATAGTGCCCTTTCCTACGTGGCCACTCTGTTGTTGCTCCACATGTGAATGTCACTTAGGCAAGCTGCCCACGATACATCACAGCAAACCCTCATCAACACTATCAATGTTGGAACATTCACTTTGTAGGGGGAATCAGAACTGATACTTCCAAAGGTGACATCTTCCTTTTTATTTATTATGGGTAGTGTTGATTACCATTTATCAATGCTTTTTCTATTGGCCAGCTCGGTGTTTTGTATTTCCATTTTGGTTCTGGTCATTATTTCTTTGGTTTTTGCTTGTTTTGTTACTGCACATATATCACTACTATCACTTATCTGGGTCTCCCTGCCTTTGCTGTACATTGCTGACTGAACTGGTTTCTCTCTCCTGCAAATGTGCCTCTAGCATGAGGTTTTCACTGGCGCTAATTTTCAGACCTTCATTTCACGGCATTAGTGTGCATGGAGCCTCTCCCCGCCTACTCACCGCCCATTGACCCCTTATCTCTGCCCCTGGGGAGCCTTACTCCACCCTCTGTGCACCTTAACGCCGCCAGAGATGTTATTGCGCGATACGTGATGTTCTCGCATGGTAATGCACCATTATGGTGCGATAACATTACAGCTGCGCCATTAGCGCCGTTTAGTAAACATACCCCATAATGTTGTCATGCATCAAAGAAACAGAGAACTGGCTAAAATCATATAATCTACACATTAACTTCAAGAAAACTGAAGTACTCTATACCACAAACCAGAACTTTATCCCACCCCTGACACTCACCATAAATGACACACCGTGCTTCCAGTGAAAAAGGAAGTAAAATATCTTGGAGTTACATTTGGCCAATCACTCACCATGACATCACACCTAAAACAGATCATTAGAACTATATTTTTCAAATTAAGGACATTACAGCACCTACACTACTCAACATCGATGATTTCCGATCCATTGTACAAGCCCTAATCACTCCACACTTCGAATTCTGTAATAAACGACTATATGGATTACCAAAAAACTTGAACCAACTCCAAATGGCACAGAATATGACAACTAGAATACTCTGTAAGGCCCGCCTAACAGACCACATTACACCCATCCTACACAAATTACATTGGCTCCCAGTAGCAAGCAGAATAAAATATAAAACACTAATGATTACATTCAAACTACTTAATAACATAGTACCCTCTGCTTCCAACACTAATCAACCATGCAATAGACACAAGACCCAAAAGAAGACACCCACTGAGCACCCTATTAATCCTACCATTCATCCACAAAACAAAGCAAGTCATGAGCAACAGGGCATTCTCATATGTTGCACCTACATTATGGAATGCTCTACCAGACACATTGTGATCTACCAAAGACCTCCAAACATTTAAAAAGGAAATTAAAATACTACTATTTATCAAACATTATGGTATCAACTATGATAAAAATGGCAGAAAAACACACACCTGAACACCCCAAACACTACTGATACCAGTTGAATGGGCTTACGACCAGTAAGCGCCCTCATCTCATTCCAAGACAAAAATTAAACCTGCAAAACTTGTAAATAGTTTCATATGTAAATAGTTCTGTACAATCTTTAATGTTACTTATACAACATTGTTCTATATAACTTGTTCATTTATTATAAACCGCCCTTGATCTTAGGAAGGGGTGGTATAGAAAAAACACTGAAATAAATTTAATTTCTTGAATCCTGTAAGGATGAAATTCCTGCTTCAGCCACTTTGATTGTGTCTTTCAATTCAGAATTGGACAAAAATATTATTTTGAGGCTTTATTTTCAAAGGAAGAATGATCCTTTCTGTACTCAAGATATCTATATTCCCCAATGTATCCAGGCCAACCCAATTAAGATGCCAGGCTTTTTTTAGTGTTAAAGCCTTGCGACATGTTAGGTGCTACATTTTCCCTCAAATTCTCTTGTAAATGCCTGATTATGTTTAAGGATAATTATATATTTGATTTTCATGCCCTAGCTTCTACTCTAACTGTAACCTAGTAGCCAGGTTTTGCCAGACTATTCGCATAAAGGGGATGTATTTGCAGTTCTCTTTTTTGCCTTCAACCATGCAGGTATTTTCTTTTGGCAATTCGCTGTAACTCCTTCCAACCCTAGATGAAGGCTTTTTTGTTTTATTGATTTTGCATTTGTTTTTCTTTGATGCAAATTTTGCTTTATTGCAATTTTTTTGTTTGGTTTCATGTTTGTAATAACATTTCAATAAAAAAAACAACAAAAAAGGAATTGCTTAACATATACTGTATTTCTGTTCTGTGTTCACAGATGAGGGGCCAGGAGTAGTAGGGCCTTATAAAACACAAACAAATAGGAAGAGAAGTGAGGCAGATCTTGAACAATTTTTAGAAGCCTGTGTTCATGAGAAGCTAGTTAAACATAAAGTAGACAAACAGAGGGGGCCAGATGGGATACATCTAAGATTATGTAAAGAACCTAAGGAAGTTTTGGAGGCCCCAGTGTGTGTGTCTGACCTTTTCAATACTACTTTAGAGCTGGGAGCAATTCTGGAGAAGGGTGCATGTAAGAACGAGGTTGGGAACTACAGGCTGGTTAGTCTGACTTCTGTGGTAGGTAAATTAATAGAAATGCTGATAAAAAAAAACAGAGGATAGTAAGTTTTCTGGAATTCCATGGATTGCAGGATCTGGGGCAACATGGTTTTACAAGAGGCAGATCTTAACAGACAAATAGAGCTGATTTCTTTGACTGGGTAACCAGAGTGTTGGACCAAAGGAGAATGCTAGATATGATTTACTTAGATTTTACCAAAGCCTTTGACATTGTTCTGCCAGGCTACTTGTAAGTAAATTGAGTACCCAAGGGATGCACTTTAAAGTGACCGACTAGGTTAGAAACCAGTTGAAGGGGAGTTTACTCTGGGAGGAAACATATTACCAGTGGTATGACTAACAGATTTGTCTTAAGTCTGATTTTCTTTAAAATTTGTTGTTGTGGAAAAGCTGCTGGGTAAGGTTTGCCTCATTGTGGATGACACCAAACTTTTGCAATAGGGTAGACATCCAGGAAGATGTAGAAAACAAAGATGATTCTATCAAAGCTTTATGAATGGTTGAAAATTTGATAGCTGAGAGTTAAGGCTAAAAAAATGCAGGGTCATGCATTTTGGGTGCAAATATACAAGAGAGCAATATAGGGGGTATATTCACTAAATGGTGTTAAGGTAGCAGGCGTTAACGGCAGCAATAAGGGGTTTTCCATACAAAAAAGACTCTGGGTGGGTAGGAGGCATTCCAATGGTAAGGGCAAAATGGGCCACTTAACATGCACTAACTGACATGAGGCACAGCCAGGTCTTGAACCTGTGACCCTTCTATACACACTGGCTTTAAATGCTGAGCTACAGAGCTGCCATATGAATTCAACAGTTGCTGTGTGGAGCTATGGTCATTGACAGGGTGAATGTGGGCATGTGTAGGGGTCTTCCTATGTCTGCTGTGATCTCTGCATGCATGTATACTTAAGAGGAAAGGTGGGATAGAGGAGATATGATAGAGATGTTTAAATACCTCTGTGGCATAAATGCACAGGAGGAAAGTCTCTTTCGATTGAAAGCAAGCTCTGCTATGAGGGGACACAGAATGAGGTTGAAAGGGGATAGACTCAGGAGTAATATGTGGAAATATTTCTTTACAGAAAGGGTGGCAGATGTGGGGAATAGTCTCCCAGTGGAAGTGGTAGAGATGAGGACAATATCTGAATTAAAAAAAAACAACAAAACAAAATATAAGGACAAACACAGAGGATCTCTAAAGGAAAAAAGGGGACTATTGTACTCGTAGTTGATATGGAAGGGCAGACTAGATAGGCCATGTGGTCTTTTTCTGACATCATGTTTCTATGTTTCTATAACAAATTCCACATTTCAGATCTTAAAAAAGAAATTGAAAACATGATGTATAAATTGATTCTGAACTGATGGTGTTGTGGTTAATTTGTCTATCATGATTTTATGACTGCACAAATTGTTTTTTCTCATGGAATTTATCATCTGTATTATAATGTAAACTGCATAGATCTTTATAATTTGCAGTATATAATAAATAAATAAAGTGAAGATGATCAAAACTTACCCACTTGCCTGCAGTTGATTTTCAAACAAAGGTATTTATGTGGTAAGTACCCAATGCTGATCACAAATGGTTTTGAATATTGACCCCAACATGTTTGTAGCATATTCTTTTCTGCAATTTGGAATGTCTATAACACAGTGGCACATTTCAAATGGGACGTCCAAGTGTAATCTACAACGTCAAAGCCTGAACATCTGAAAAGAAAGGCAAGCACGATACAAGTTCAGGCACAATTACTGAAATGTGGACATGTCAATATAAATATTTGATACATGTGCATGTTGGACATCCCCAGGAGAGTGTTTCAGAACCAAAATGTTTAATAGGGTAATGGCTAATGTAGTGGCTTAAGAGCTGGGTGGCCAGTGTTCAAATCCCAGTGTAGGACTTTGTAATCTAAATCTAGTCACTTAATTCTCCATTTTCTTTATACCTCTGGATGTCTTAAAGTGGCAGTAATCAATCAGAGGATTTTTTTAGGATGGGGCAGAGGGGAGGGAAAAGAAGAGGCTGATGAAGAGGCAGAGGTTGTGGATAGAATTGGGGACCCCATCAAGGGCTGACTATACAATCCCAATCCAAAGTCAATCAGCAGTGATTAATATGTCGAGTTTTCAGTTATCGTCTTTACAACTCCATGTGCTGAATTATGGTTTGGGCTATGTTCTACGGTGTTCCATGACCTCTTCTAGTTCTGCTTTGCCTTCCAATGATTTATTTAGACTCTGCAATTGAAAGTATATTTTCAGAGTCATCCCTCCTTATCGGACATGTCAGCTGTATGTCCAAAATCCTCTTGGCTGCCACTCAGTCCTATGGATCCATTGATTAATGCTTTTAGAGATCTGGTTCTCAAGGATATTTCTGGGTTTGAAGACCCTTATATTTTTTTTGAGCTCAGAGCAATCTTATTATAGCAGAATGTGTGGCATTGGATGGATTATTTATAATCTCTTATATACTGTACTATTCCACATCAGTGCAGTTTACATTGAACAAACTGAAATCACATTGAACAGGGCATTATAACTTGGAGATAACTATTTTACAGGGAACATGGGCTATGGAGGGTTAAGTGCCTTGCCCAAGACCAAGACCAAGACCACAAGGAGCACTTGTGGGACTAGAAACCTCAGTCCTTCTGGCCCAAGGTTGCAGTCCTCTAGTGGGATTTGAACCCCCAACCTTCCAGGCTGAAGTACCTTGCCCAAGCCAGTAGGCCACTCCTCCACTCCTCCAGGATTGTATCAGGAATCATGTATAACTAACTAGAGCTGATAAGACTGGTAGTATAGTTATTCAAGATCGTATAAAGTATGATGAAGAAGTCTTTTGAGAGTTTAAATGATCAGAAGTTGTATTCAATCTTAACTACTGAGCCCACTGTGGAGTTATTGAAATTGATTAAAGATTTAGTATCCAGTATAGAGATTTAGTATCCAGTATAGATAGCCAAGGTTTTCTGACTTCTCATGAGATAAGATTCCTAGTTGAATTGGCACCTCTTACACCAATGAGAGATTTTTTGCCTGAGGTGCATAAATACCCTATTTGTCCATTGGGCTGCCCAATTGTGTCCACCCATGGATCTGTTCTTGAACCTTTATCCAAATTTATTGATGTCTTTTTGCAGCCTTCTCTTCATGACATTCCTTCATATATTCAAGATACAGCTCACATTTTACAATTACTTCATGATGATCCAGTTTGGTCACCAATAACTTGTATGGTATCTATGGATATTACTAGTTTATATACCAACATTCCTCAACATAGTGCTTTGGAGGTGATTATGGAAGTTTGATTGATCTGCCCTTCAGCAACTCATATACCTTTGGTATTTTTCCACCAAATGACTGAGCTGCTATTACATTATTTATTTATTTTATTTATTTATTTACAGTTCTTATATACCGCACTCTTTGGTATCAGTGCGGTTTACAGATAACAAATTTTGCATCAGAACAATCTTTTGCTTACATTACAACAGGATCAGTAACTTGGAAAGTAACAGGGGTAACTATGTACAAAACAGAAATTTCGAATGTGGACTATTTACAGCTCATGTAGCATGTTGAAAATCGTAGTGGAGACAACATTATGGTCTATGGTCATTTTGGGTGTGCAGAAGGTCTGCTTTGTGTTCTACCAGGGCTATGTTGTTGGAGTGTCAGAGGCTGTGTGGGTGGTTTGTGGAGTGGGGAGAGGGGGCGTTGGATTAGGGCAGGCGAGGTGCAGGCCGAATAGGTAGTGTTTAAGGGCCTTTCTAAACTGGGCGAGGTCCTTTATTAAAATTAAAATTATTTTTGGTATAACAGGACTTTTTACTAACAAGATCATGGAGTAGCTATGAGGGCCACTTTGGCCCCCTCGTCTTATCTCTATGTAGCAAAGTTTGAATGGAACCGTCTGACTCTCCTTTTAAAGATATCTGGATGATATTTTTCTATTATGAACTGGCTCGGAGGATGAACTAATTTCCTTTCATGCGTTGTTCAATACTTTGGACATTAATTTATGTTTTTCATTGAATTTTCACCCTTTGAAGATTGACTTTTAAGATGTCTTATTGAACAGAATTCTGATGGGGTTTTGATATCGGTTTATCGCAAACCTGTTGATCGCAATGCCTATTTACAGTTTAATAGTTGGCATACTTATCGATTGAAATCAAGTTTATCTGTTAGTCAGTTTTTTCATGCTCTTCAGATTTGTTCTACTGATGCATAATTTAAAGCTGAATCTCGACTCCTTATGTCACAGTTTTTATCTAGAGGATATCCTCCTATTGTTTGAAAAGCATATTTGCGAGTCAAATATGCATAACGTGACTTTTTAATTCAGTACCCGCAACCATAGAAACATATAAAAATGATGACAGAAAAAGACTACATGGCCTATCTAGTTTGTCCTTCTAATATGAAGGGTTAAGTGCTAGTGGGGATTGAACCCTGGTCTCTTGGTACCCAAGCCAGTGTTCTATTAGGCCTCTCCTCCACTCCAAGAGCAAGATTTATTGGTTTGTGTTTTACCATATACTGCTAGAAATTATCAGATTGTTAAGTCTATTTATAAACATTGAAATGTCCTGAGCCTGCATCTAATTCTGACTATTCCTCCAAGTATTTTGTTCAAACGTGGAAAGAATTTATGAGAAATACTTACGAACTATACCATGCCTGAATTGCCTAATAGGACATTACCAAAATAACAGTACTCTATAGGTCCTCTTCTCATATAAGTGCATGAAGGTTTTTGTGCTTCTACATCTGTGATGTACGTTACTGATACCGCATATTTTTTGAAGGGAAGACTCTACGTGGAAGAGTATTTGTGAAGGTCCTCTTCTCATATAAGTGCATGAAGTTCTTGCGCTTCTATATCTGTGACTGTAGTGAATTACTGCGGTTTATAGAGTGAATTACCATGGTTCAAAGAATGATTTCCTGAGAGGGGATGTATGTACAAGTTACATACACAATTTTAACAGAATTTTGTATGTTTTAATTATGTGGGACACGTTGGTGTGTGCTTTTTACGTGATTATAACAAGGGTTTATAATTTTAAAAAAACTATCACTGAGTAAAACGGAGGAGAGGGCACGAGAGGGGATTGCCCCTCAAGTCCAATCTTCCAACATATAAATATATACTATAGTGCGCAGCCGTTTTTGTTCTATTTTTGTTTTTGGGTTAATAGGACATTACAACAACTGACAGGTCATCAAGCCGGTGGCAGGTGCAGTTGGTGACAATATCCTCTGACTTGTTCAAGTTGGACTCATCCTAATGGGAAAGTATATTATTCTACATATAATGACATGTGAATCGGAATGGGTGATTTACATAATTGTTTACCCTTGTCCTTTGGTTTATGTGGGCCATACTAAGAAGAAGATATGCCTTAATTTAACAGGACATAGATTGTCTGCCTGAATCAGCTCCTCTAGTTTCTCATTTGATGTAATGTAATCATCGTACTTATGATGTGCAGTGGTGTGTTCTTGACTACTTACCTAGTTCATGGCATGGTGGTAATAGACTTAAGCAACAGGATCTATGTGAGCATGCTTGGATGTTTCGATTGAATTCTATCGAGCCACTAGATCTCAATCAAGCAGTTGATTGGGCAACTCTCATTTGACTGAATTCTAGAGGGTTCTAAAATGAAATATCAGATATATTTTCAGGAAACTAACCTAGCCAAGCTCTAGGACAATGTTTTTCCACCCAGTCCTTGGGACACACCTAGGCAGTTAGGTTTTTCAGGATAACCACAAAGAATATGCATGAGATCTATTTGCATGCACTGCCTCCATTATATGCAAATCTAACTGGCTAGATGTGTCCTGAAGATATTTTTCTACAGTTATTCATTTACCTGTAGAAATTACATTAATGATCCTGAACCCTAGGGACAGTTAGAAGGACAAGGGGGACAGGATAGCTGGGGAGGGTTTCACCTTGTGACAGAAAAGGAAACAGGAATGGATTATATTTGGCAGCCTGAAAGAAGTAGGACGCTAGTGAGTGCTAGCAAGTTTGGTGGGTGTAGGAGAAGTTGTAGAGCAGGGAAGAGAGTGAGAGTTTGAACAGGGCAGTAAAAAAAACAGTATCAAGTGGCTGTCTAGTTTTCAAAATTCACTAGCTACAGGTGGCTGGTGCTGTATGGAGGAAAGGACTTATGGACTCTGAGAGGTGAAGAACAAGGAAAGGACGTTGAAGCGGCTGCAGCATTCCAAGAGCTCCTCTTTCCAACTCACCCCTCCTCTGCAAGTTTTGGTTAGAAGTACTGTTGTGTAAAGTTTGAAATGTTGCAGCTGGGAATGGGGGACTTCTTACTCAAGGCAAGTTCTGTTAGAAGATAATGATCTGGGAGACTTCTGTGGTTGAGGACTGTACTCGGGCAAGATGAACAGGGAACTGTCTAGACCAGGAGGCTCAGACCTGGTGAAAGTTCTCAGCTAGTAACATGGCAGGGGTGGTTATAGCATGCTGAGCATTATGGATAAGACTTGCCTACTAATATGGTGGATAGAGAGAGGGCATAACAACATAAGATCTGCCATAATGGGTCAGACCAAGGTTCATCAAGCCCAGTATCCAAAGGTGGCCAATCTAGGTCACAAGTACCTAGCAGTTTCCCCAAAGGACACAGGTTCCATGATACTTGTATTGGGGCAAGCAGTGGATTCCTGGATCCCCTTTAATAATGATTTATGGATCTTTCTTCCAAACCTTTTTTAAATCCGGCTACACTAACAGCTTTTGCTGCATCCTCTGGTAACAAATTCCAGAGTTTGATTACGCATTGAGTGAAAAAATATTTTCTCTTATTAGGTTATACTGTAGCTTCATTGCATGTCCCCTAGTCTTTCTATATTTTGATGCTAGTAATCATAAGGAAAGGAATGGAGAATAATACAAAGAATATTATAATGCTAGGAATCATAAGGAAAGGCATAAACAATTGAACTATGTTTACTCGTTCCACTCCATTTATTAATTTATAGACCTCTATCATATCTTCCCTCAGCCATCTCTTTTCCAGGTTGAAGATCCCTAACCTTTTTAGTCTCTCCTCATAGGGGTATCCTTCGATCCCCTTTACCATTTTGGTGGCTCTTCTCTGTACCCTTTCTAATAATGTTATAACCTTTTTAAGATACGGCGGCCAGAATTGCACATGATATTCAAGGTGCAGTCTCACCATGGAAGGATACAGAGGCATTATAATATCCTTTGTATTATTCTCCATTCCTTTCCTTATGATTCCTAGGATTCTATTTGCTTTCTCGGCTGCCGCTGCACACAGGGTAGAGGGTTTCAACATGTTATCCATGATGACACCTTAATCTTTTTCCTGGATGGTGGTTCCTAATATGGAACTTTGCTTCAGGTAACCATAGTTTGGGTTGTTCTTTCTTAGGTGCATAACTTTGCACTTGTCCTCAATAAATTTCATCTGCCATTGGAACATCCAGTCTTCCAATTTATCAAGGTCCTCTTGCAATTTTTCACAATCCTCTTGGGTTTTAACAACTTTGAATAATTTTGTGTCATCTGCAAATTTGATTACCTCACTCGTTTATTCCCATTTCCATGTCATTTACGAATATGTTAAAAAGCAGTGGACCCAGCACAGTGGACCCACAGCAGTGGACCCTTATGGTACTCCACTATTCACCTTTCTCCATTGGGAAAATTAGCCATTTAGCTCTACTCTCTGCTTTCTATCTTTTATCCAGTTCCTGATCCACAATAGTACACTGCCTCCTATCCCATGACTTTTTAATTTTGCCAAGAGTCTCTCATGAGGGACCTTATCAAAAGCTTTCTTAAAATCCAGATACACTATATCTACTGACTCACCTTTGTCTACCTGTTTATTCACACCTTCAAAAAAACATAACAGATTAGTAAGACAAAACCTTCCTTGGCTAAAGCCATGTTGGCTGTCTCCAATTAAGCCATGACTATCTAGATTTTCAGTTATTTTGTTCTTTATAATGGTTTCTACTATTTTTCCTGGTACTGATGTCAGACTCACTAGTCTGTAGTTTCCCAGATCACCCCTGGAACCCTTTTTAAAAACTGGCTTTACAATTAATGTGGATCGAGAGTTAATTGACTCGGAAGAGTCTTCCAGGAAAGCAGTTAAATCTGAAATGGAATGTAAACAACGTATACTTAAGGCTTTTTTCAAACACAAGTTAACAGTTTTTTGTGGGCATAGAGTGAATATTTTCCCAGATGTAGCGCGCAACACCCAACTTAGGAGGAGGCTTTTTTAGCTCTGAAGCCTCGTGTCCTTAAGTTGGGTGCAACTTTCTTTCTTCGCTTTCCCTGTAAACGTATTGTGAATTATAATAGTGCAACATATGTTTTTTCTGATGTTGCCCATTTGGAGCAATTTATTTCAGACAGGCAGGGTGTAGTTCAGGTAGATGGGGAGTAAGTTAATTATGCCTCCTAAGATGTAGATTTTTCTAAGTCTTGTTTTCTTGATTGTTGTATTTACCTTGTATCTATCACACTCAGGTCTCAGTGATGTGGACTCCATCATCTTTATTTCCTTTTGTTGCTTACTGCAATGCTTCATGCATTTTTCCTATTGATTGTCCTTTATTCTATGATTGGTTGTTATACTGATTTAATAATTCAATAAAAAAACTGGCTTTACATTGGCCATCCTCCAATCTTCATATATTGCAGATGATTTGAATGATAGTTGATAGATTACTATTAGTAGGTCTGCAATCTCATACTTCAATTCTTTCAACACCCTTGGATGTATACTATCCAGTCCAAGTGATTTGCTACTCTTCAGTTCATCAAACAGTTGTAATACATCTTCCCAGTACATCTATTTCTTTCAATTCTTCTGCAGCATAACCTTTAAATATCATTTCAGTCATGGATAACATGCCAACATCTTCCTCAGTAAAGACCAAAGCAAAAAATTCATTTAGTTTCTCCGCTATGGCCTTGTCCCTTCTTAGTGTCCCTTTTACCCCAACGCACCTTTGCAGGGTTCGGTGGAAATTATAATGCTGCCATTATTTAGCTGGGTTGGATAAGTCTGTGCAATGTTTGACTAATATTAGGAAAACTTTGAGCACTATTGAGCTAACTATGTGCATCCTTATTAAATGGGTCAAGGAGGATGTTGACAGTTATAAGTTAATTAGTAGTTTACATGGTAGGGAGAAACATAGTGACCATATGGTGTACCCTATTTATTGCCAGTACTTTTCCCCCCCTTGGAAATGTGTGTAGATTTGAAAATGCCATTGACATGAATTATTTCCCTTCGTTATTTTCACCTATCAATGTGAATAAAATGACAAATGTTAAAGCAATGCACACAATTTTACATGCATTGAGGGTGGGCGATTTTTAACCAGCCTATTTCCAGAAGTAAAATGCTTTTTAATTTAATTTAATTTAATTTAATTTAATTTAATTTAATTAACAGATTATTTATATACCGCTCCTTCCATTGATCAGGTGCGGTTTCCATATAACAACAATAAACAGTGTGGTCTGTTTTTACATATAACATTTGTAGCTAGGTAAATACAGTTAACAATTAATAATTAACAATTAACAATTAGTAAACTATGTACAGATGAACATAATTAAACTATATACATTGTTTTGTTTTTCATTTAACAGTCTTGAATAATTTGACTCTTAGGGACTGTGTTGTGTGTTTTAAATTCTATCCCAGAGCAGACTAGATAGGCAATGTGGTCTTTATCTGCCGTCATGTTTCTGTTTCTTTGTGTTACCCGGTTCTATCTATTATAATTTTATTCTTAGAAGTTAAAAATAGTCATTTATACCTATAAAGTGGATTCAGTGGTTTAAATTACACTTTAAGAGAAGAAATAGAGATCTATTCTGATGGCCACAGATGAACATATGCAATATGTATAGTTTCAATTATCTTTTTCTATATTGCTGCAACTTTTTGAATTTGTCTTACTGTAGAACAAAGAATGGCACATTTGCGTTTCTTGGGATATTATCTTTTGATAGGCACAAAGTACCTTATTTTTTATTTTTACTTAGGATTATATACTGCTTTTCACCGGGTCAAAGCGGTTTACAATGAAACAAAATATCAGTTACACAGAACGTATCATTTTAGATAACAATTAAAGTTAGCATAGTTACATGCAACCAATAACATCTTAGTTATAATATCTGTATAACAGCAACTACTTGCAATCAGTGAAATATATACAATAAGAGAGCTATATACAATGGTATATTCTTTAATTATTTATATGTGCAGAATCTGTCTTGGTGGTGTCATGGGGGGGGGGGGTAGGTGGAGGATCCAGATTGTTCAAGGAATAAGAGGGCTTTCAGGTGTTTGTGGAATGAGGGGAGGTCCTTATTATGTCTGGCAGAGAGTTCCAAAGGGACCGGGCGTAGAGTTCAAATGCTCTGTTGCAAATTTGTTGGTTTAATTTTGTTTTAGAGTGTAGTGTAGTGAGATTGTTGGTTATAGTAGTTAAAAACCCTACTGTTTGCAGAATATTACAACACATCATCCCCCAACATTACTAGCAATTTATCCACCTCACAATACGCCACCCAAATATCATAATCCTTCCCCTTCTAAACATTTATCTCATTTAAATAGCTAAGAAACACAGTTTCCACTATACCTTTCTTTATATATATACTGGGATGTACATAGTTCTGGATTCATCTATTATGTATATAGTTTGTTTTAACTAGTTCTCTGGTTCCAACAATGTTATTAAGCTGTTCAATGTTCTATGTATCTTCTTGTTATTGTTCAATGTAAACTGCCCCTGATCGCTGGAAGGAGCGGTATAAAAGAGCTGTTCAATAAATAAATAGTAGTTATTTGTGGTCTGTTTGTACTGAATTTTTGAAGGAGGGATTGGAGATGGGTAGTTGGATAAGAGTATAGTGCTTTTGTATGTAAGGAGCAATGATTTATATTTGATCCTTTTGTGAAAGGGCAACCAGTGGAGATGTGTTAGAATTGGGGTAATGCGGTCATGCTTAGCAGCTCCCTGGATTTGCATGTGCTGCAGTGCGTAGACCGATTTGTAGTGGGAGGAGGGTGGCTTATGGTAGGCCCTGGTAGATGCTGTTGCAATAGTCTGCATGAGGGAGGGCAAAGGCTTGAAGTGCTGATCGAAAGTCTTCTAGTTCAAGGAGGGGACAGAGTCATTGAAGGGTCTTCATTTTGAAGTAGATTGTTTTGGTTGTCTTTGTTACTTGGGCTTTGAAAGAAAGTTGAAGGTCGAGAGTGATCCCGAGATATTTCAGCTCTGGCCATACGTTTATCTGAATGTTGTTTAGTATTATAGTGGTTGGAGGGGTAAATGAGAAGTCCCATGTAATGAAAAGGGCTTCGGTCTTTTTGTAGTTGATAGATAGGTTGTTTGCTGAAAGCCAATGGGAGACGTCTATGAAGCAGTCCTGAATCAGTGTGTATGTTGGTTGCTTTGTATGAATTGGGCAGTATAGCATGATGTTGTCGGCATATAGGTAGAAGTGGATGATATACATATCTTATTTCCATGTTCTTCTATTTTGATCATGTAAAGTTTGAAAAACCAAATCAATTTATAGAATAAAAGTAGGGCTCTGATTATAGGTTTTAACTAATAAATACCAATAAAACATCCTCAATGCAAAAAATAAAATAAAGTAGGTGTTTGTTCAATAAACATTGGAAATACACAACACTATCCTAGCACTTTTTCACTCCTCCTTTGATTGGCCTTGTAACCTTCACTCAGTTTTGTCTTTTCTATGTTAGCAACTCCTAAGTGACACAAATATCCATGTTTGATTCTACTGGAAAAGTTACAGTCCAGTCACCTGTAACATGAAAACACTGAAACACGGATTTTCTTTGTGCTCTCAGACACCTAATTAATTGCTAAATAAACACCAAAGAATATAAGCCCTAAATATAAACAAAATTAAACTGTTAGGGCCTTATGAATCATGTTGCTATCTAAATTGCAAGATGCACTTCCAAAAGCAGTGATACAGAAGAGGACATGGCAGGAATAAATCTGATGGAAACAACTGATGAGTAATTTACCATCATCAAACAGCAGTTTACTAAGGTCCCATTTTAAGCAAGATTTTGAAGAAAATCAGTTTTGGCAACATTAGCCATCTTCTTAAATTTAAGTAGGGCCTTCTCAAGTCATTAATAACCATTGCCAGAATAATGTGCAGAGTGTAGCACCGCATACAAATCTCTAAAACAATGAAGAGAAATAATGGGACACTTGATACAATTTTGTATTTATTTACTAAAATCCCAGCTACGGAGTGACGGCATGCTTGAACTAATTATACCATCTGGGGTTATATTTACTGACTATACTGAAAAATTGATAAGGCTAGTCACTCAGTAATTAGAGTAGTTAATAATAGAAACGTTTTTTTCAAATATTATACTTTTTGTATTAAAATATTTTTACTGAATTCGCAATTTGTATATATAATTTTCATTTATAGAATATACATGTGGTTATAGCTGTATCTTAACTAATGCATATTCAATAGAAAAACCACAACTTTCTTCTGTTGAATTAATTTTGACTCTAGTTTGCACATGAGTTATTGCATTGGTTCCATGACTCTCTTGGCTCTCTTTGACCTACTTCATAAAATCATTTCATTGTAACTAAATTGAATTATGGTACCCCCTCAGCTTAATGGAAATTGTTTTTTTTTAGGAAACTAAGGGACACTTTTACTAACACTTAGCTTGAGCTATCTGCTGTAGGGCTCAAACTACTCAAATTGCGTCGTCTATCTGCAGTTGTTGGCCTGTTTTTCAGGCATATCTTGTATTGTCTAAATTAAAGCCCCATATTACATATAGAAGAGGACGCAACTTACGTGATATGTTATGTCCAGCAGTGAAATGACAACAATCTACAATACAGCTTTACATCAAGTCCATGTGCGCTGTGGGAAGTATATTTTCTGTGACATGATGGAAGAGGGTACATCTTTTATTGTCAATAGGAAGAGTTATCAGATAACAGGAAGCAACTTTGCATACTTCTACATTTGTTATTTGTTAAGGTACCCTTGTCAGCTAGTGCATATCGGGAAAACTACCCGACAATTCTGGGTACACCTGTCTGAACATAAATATTGCATAATGAAGGGTAAAATAGAGGCTCCATTGGTCCAGCATTTTCAACAATTCAATGGTGATTGATCGTGTGGCTGAAACTTCCAGGGGAGGAGATTATGGCAAGCTCTTGCTTCAGAAAGAATAAAGGTGGGTTTTTCGTTTAAATTCGATTGAGCCATATGGGTTAAACAATAAAATTGAATGGGGGGGGGTATTTCTTTAAAAATTTATGACCGCCTGATAGTTTTTGAATAGAGCTAGTGATTTCCCTAGTGTGGGTTATAATGATGTTTTGAGGTGTTTCAGGTGTGGATCCTTCTGGGCATCTCTTTGATTGGACTAGAAGTGTTTTAAAAGCTGAGATTGACCATATGATAATGTTGATTAGTTCCTTTGAGAAAAATAATGTTGTATGCCCTGATGAAGCCATTTGGAGAAACAAAGATCTTTGTCAGGCTTTATTTGTAGAATTGTGTCAAGGGACTACAGACACTGCTGAAGATAAGTACTAAGAAACCTCTGTCAGTTTTTCATGAAGATATTGCCAACACATGTTTATTTTGTCTCAGGTATCTTACTGGTTGCATTGGCTACTTGGAGCTATGGAAGAAGCACTATGAGCGTCTGGATATTTGGTCACTTTTTGACGTTTTAAGATTTGGAATGTTGATTGAATGTTAGGATAAGCTTGAGGAGCTAAGCTCATCCTAATAATAAAATAATTAACGAAGAGTTTTTAGATCATTAATGTTCTTTAAGACCAATCCCCTGTTGGAGGGTAACGGCCTGTTAGAGGGATAACTTAAATACAGAGATCTTTTCTCCTCGTTATTTATTTTGAAATAGTGGGATCAGATCTCTTGAAAAATTCAATACTTTTTTGGGTGTGATATCCAGAGTTTTTTGTGTGTATATAAGATGTTGCAC
This sequence comes from Ichthyophis bannanicus, assembly GCA_033557465.1. NCBI lineage: Eukaryota > Metazoa > Chordata > Amphibia > Gymnophiona > Ichthyophiidae > Ichthyophis > Ichthyophis bannanicus. The sequence goes on along the minus strand of CM066038.1, from coordinate 450,218,561 downwards.
TTACCTTATATTTAGTGCTAAAACTAACATGAAGTGCAACAATCATGTGCTGCCAGGGGTTGTCCAGCATGTTCCTGACAGTTACCGCACTGAATGGAGGATGACAGGGGTCACAAGTAGTCCCAAATGACGCATTATTTATGGCCAACAGTGTCCTTCCAGACTACTTGTGGCCATTGTCTTCCTCCATTCTCATTTGGTTTGATTTGCATCATTGTTTTTGGAAAGTTCTTTCTTTTTTTTTCCTTCACACTTACCACACTGAACCATGCCCTAATGTATGGCACTGGCATTTACAATTAACATGGGTGCATGCAAAGCCACCCATTGAGATGTGATAAAGTGCACTTGTGCTAATTGCAATATTGACAGCAATATGTACTCCTGTGCTACCTGCCATGTGCTCTCCATTCCCCCTTTCAGCCCCTACCCCACCCATTCTCCATGCTCTGACAGTTACCACATGATAAAATGCATATTAAGTGCTTAGGGGCCCTTTTACTAAAGTGTGCTAACTTTTAGAGTAAAAAGGTAGAGTTCTCAGGAAAAAGTCACAGTATATTGCAAATAAGACACAACTTTGAATGATATTTCAGGTATTTAATGAATGATTTACTTGGTGGCCAGTAATCTTACCATCTGAGAAGGGACTGCAATAATATACCCTAGTAGAAGAACCTTAATTATTTTTGTTCTTGGTGCTAGAATGTTGCTCTTTAATAACGTTTTCACAAATTATCCAGTGCATACGCATAGTGTCAATACCGCCTAGTGGTGAACATGCACAATCAGAAGAAAAGCATCTCAGAATTGTTGTTTTTCAGCTCTATTGCCGCAGAAAATTGTTCAGTAAACCTTTTGGTTAAAAATAACCAATTCTGGCCTGGGCTGATTTGAGAGTAGGTGAAACGAAGTGTGAGTGGATCCAAGATGCCAACAGCCTCTGTTTTACTGGTCCCAACTTGGAACCTTAAATTTCTAGAGTTAAATCTTCTTGAAACTGTGCCCCGATTTGTTATATAGCAGAAAACAGCTGCTCTGATGCTTCTTTGACCAACAGGGTCTATATGTCTTTCAGGGCTTTTTTAAACATTTCTGCATTGGTACTTTAGTATATTCAGAATTTTTCTTTAAAAGAAATCATTAAGAGCATGTCTGTAAAAAGAGACCTGACATAAATCCATTTTATTTCAGAAAGGAATAAGGAACAACATGTTGCAAGTCATAGGAGATAAATTTTCAAAGCACAAGCAAAATCTTTCTCAGATCTCAGCTGCCATTACATCAAGCTGGTTCCTTCCCTCTGTTTGTTTGCCCTGTGTTATTATTATTTATTTTTTTTTTACACCTGGCTCCCAGTGTTTATGATGACCATTTAAACTGAATAAATCTTTGGTTGTATCTAATATTATAGTCTATCAGAGATTTTTTTATTTAGAGCAGATGGTGCGAATTTCACTTAGTTGGTGCTAACCATGTATATTCCAGATAAATTCATCCAAACAAATTGTAATGTGCATGGTAGAAGCATGACACATAGGCATGATTCCTTTGATCACTAGACTAAAATTCTGTGTCTCTGAATAGGAAGGTAATTTTATAAAGCTTTTTTTTTAAATTAAAGGCCTTTTTTATACATAGAAAATGGCTTTTTAATTTTTTGTAATGTTTTATTTATGCAAATTTTCCAATTTAAACATGAGAGAAATTCTTATTCCAGAAAAGAATATACACAAGAGCAGAAGCAAAACAGAAACAAAAAAAATAGCATGAAAAATACAGAAATATTCACTCACTCACAATTATACAGAGGGCCAAAACCACACTTGAAAGAGTCCTGAGGAAATCGGACACAACAACCAGTGCAGCTATATCTTCTTTCTGGCCATCCGCTCCATCTCTCATGAAGTGACTTGAGAAGAGAGGTTATATGAGTATATTAGGGCTGGTGGAAGATTAGCCGTGCAGTAGAGTTCTGAATAGATTAAAGGTGAGAGAGGTGCTCAAAGGGAGACCAGCAAGGAGGAAGTTGCAATAGTTGAGACAGCAGGTGACTAAAGAGTGGATAAGTGCGTTAGTAGTGAGTTCACAAAGGAAGATGCAAATTTTGTTGATGATGTAGAGAAAGAAATGACAGGTTTTAGCTATCTGTTGGATATCTGTGGAGAAGGAGAGGGAGGAGTCAAAGATGATACCAAGGTTGTGGGCAAAGGAAACAGGGAGTAGAAGAGTGCTATCTACAGAGATGGAGAAAGGAGAAAGGGAAGAGGGAAGTTTAGGGGGAAAATAAGAAGTTTGGTTAGGACATGTTCAATTTCAAATGGCGGTGAGTCATCCAGGCAGCGATGTCAGATAGGCAAGCAGAGATGCAGGACTGGAGTGTAGACAGATAAATCTGGGTGTCATTGGCATAAAAATGATATTGAAAGCTATGGGAGGTGATGAGAGCACCAAGGGACTAGGTATAGAGAGAGAAAAGGAGAGGGCCCAGAATTGACCATTTGGGTACACAAACAGAGTGGGATAACGATAGAGGAGGAACCACCAGAACAAACACTGAAGGAGCGATATGAGAGATAATAAGAGAACCAAGACAGCACAGAGCCCCTAAAACCAAGTGAGGACAATGTGTCAAGGAGGAGGTAGTGGTCAACAGTGTCAAAAGCAGTAGAAAGGTCAAGAAGGAAGAGGACTGAGTAGAGGACCTTGGATTTATCCAGGAAGAAGTCACTGGAGACTTTGACAAGAGACATCTCAGTAGAATGTAAGGGACGAAAGCCAGACTGAAGTGGATCTAGCAGGGCTTGAGAGAATGGAAATTCAAGGCAATGCAGAGGACTGCACATTCAAGAAATTTGGAAATGAAGGGAAGAAGGAAGATGGGTCGATAATTAGAAGGACAAGTAGGGTCAAGTAAAGGTTTCTTGAGCAGAGATGTGACCACAGCATGCTTGAAGGTAGCAGGGACATTTGCAGTGAAGAGTAGTAGCTTGAGAATATGTAAGATGGAAGGGATGACAGAGAAGGAGATGGAACTGAGGAGATGAGTGGGAACAGGATCAGTGGAATAGATAGTAAGTTTTTAGAGGAGGAAAGAAGATAAGAGGTTTCCTCTTTGGAGATCTTAGAAAAGGATGAAAAGGTAATAGATTGAGGGAAAGGTTGGCATTGAAGAGGGGGAAGAGGAGATGAAGCTGATCTAGAAGGGAATTGATGTGCAATCTTGTAGATTTTGTCATGGATGTAGTCTGCAAGGGTTTGGGCAGAAAGAGAAGAAGGGGTCGGAGGTGGAGGTGCCTTGAGAGAGTTGAGAAGAGATGGTGGGTATCAGAGGCAAGAGAGTTAGTCAGATTGAGATAATAGTTTTGCTTGACAAGTGACATGACTGATTGGAAGGTGGCAAGCATAAATTTGAAGTGAAGAAAGTCAGAAAGGGAGTGGAATTTGAGCCAAATGCACTCAGCTGAGCTGGCACAGGAGAGTAGATAACATGTAGTTGAAGATAGCAAGGGTTGAGGTATAGTGTACCTCAAAGGACATGGGATCAGCAGAGCAAGAACATCTAGAGCAGAAGAGAGAGCAGTATTAAAGGAAACTATAGCCTCATCAACAGACTTTGAAGACAAGATGGAGGAAAGAGGTGAAGAGACAAAGGTGGGGAGTGATGGATCGTTAGACTGAAGATTTCTAAAAAGGTAGGAATAGATTGGGAGAGAATGAGGCAGGAAGTGATGAAGAGTGAAGCTTAGCAAGTGATGGTCAGATAAGGGAAGAACTGAGGTATGGAAATTAGAGGGTAAACAATTAGAGAAGAAAATAAGGTCAAGGCAGTGACCATGCTGATGGGTGGCAGCAGAAGAGCAAAGTTGGAGGTTGAATGAGGAGGTAACGGAAAGGAGTTCAGAAGCTTAGGGATCACAAGGATTATAAACATGAATATTAAATAATGTCAGGGGAATGATGTCAGTTCAGTCAGGCAGGCTGAGCCGCACACTGCGGCTCACACGTGTTTCAGTATTCAGGCCACTCTGCTGCCTCTCACCATCAATGGCAGAGAAACAAGTGCCAGGACGAGCCAGATAGGGTGCACTGCTCAGTAGGGCTACACCATAAACCATTAGTTGGCAATCACCCCCACAAGCTGCCAGCCGGTCCCTGCTTGAACAGCTCTGAACCCCCTGCACATGGATTTTGGTTGCAGCATCCCCAGGGAAGCTTTGCATTTCTGTCTTTAGCTATTCAAGGCATGGGAAGCATCGAACTTGCAGTGCCAGACAATGTAGTTACTGAGGGGGGAACTGGTCTCTTCCACCAGGCTCTGGAACTCTGCCTGACTCAGTCGGCTCAGCCGTTGCTCCGTCTATATATGTGTAAATGTATGTGGATGGGGGGGGGGGGGGGTGTGAGGCAAAAGTACTGTTGCCTCTGACTGGAACATTTTAACATAGGCCACAGTGGTCTACCATTTACTATCCCATCTTCCCAGTAAGGTGGTTAAGGCTGTAGCTGCTGCTCCATGCAGCTTATCTCCCATACTTTATAAAGGTGCTGAATCATTTATCTTCTCCTTTAAGCTGAAGCATTCTAGGTTTAGGGGTATGTCTACTAAGCCAGGCTAACAGTTAATCCGGGCTATCTGCACCTAGGTCCCATGCTATTCAGTGATTAGGCATGGGTTCATGCGGGTGTTGCCCCGTTTCTATTGGATTGTGCCCCAGAGAAAGCCCTCTACTTTCTAAAGTCAACTGCCATTCTTAGTACTAGCACAGGAAATTGGGTACTTTCTCCCCACTGTGTCTCCCCTGGTAGGGAAAGGACCGTGCTTTTTTCCTGTGCGTGTCTTTGCCGACCTCAGTAAGCCTCTTGTAAAATACACTGATACTGTAATTGTGAACATTCTGACTTCTTTGTTCTTCATTTAATTTAGACAACTTATGCAAAACTGGGCTTCAATCTTCTCATATGTCTTCGGTGCAAACCTTCTACCACTTTTGTGGTTTTCCTCTGGATAGCCTCTATCATCTCTACTTCAAGGAGAACAATTCCAATAGAAGTGATATGATGGGGATAAATGCATACAGGTGTGTCACTGCTATTGAAAGGGCATGCTACGCATTTTCTTCTTTACAGATAAGTGCTTTTGAATATTGAGAAAGGGTGGTTTTTTTTCCTGGTGTTAGACATTGGTACAATATCAAGTACCTGCATCCTTTTCTCCCATTTTCAAACATAAATGTGCTGGCCTGACATGGCCTATTCCCTCTCATATCTGTACCGCATGTGGGAGCAGTCAGCGCTGTAGCTAGCCCTGTGTGAGTGGTGCGGCTGCACAGGGTGCAAAAGGATTAGAGGCACATTTCGGGTTGCCGGCCTCAGCTCCCTCTCCCCCTCAATGCTGTCTGCTGTTGCCCTGCCGCTGCTGCCACTGTTAGTTTTCTCAGAGGTGGTGGCGGCAGCAGTGAGGCAAATTCAACTTCAAATTTAAAAAAAAAAAAAAAAAACCTTGCAGGTCTTTCCAACTCCATGCTCATAAGCAAATCCGATCCCTCCTTCCCTTCTCTGATGTAGATTGCATCAGAGGAGGGGGGAGACCAGGTCAGCCATTAAAACGCGGGTCTTTGCAACTCGGCATTTGCATGGCTGGCCTGGTCCTTTCCTCCTCTGATGCAACCTATATCAGAGAAGAGACGGAGGGACCCGACCTGCCCACAAGCACGGAGTTGGAAAGACCTATGTGTTTTTGTTTCTTTTTTGCTGTTGTTTTGTTTTGATTTTTCAATTTTAAGTTATCTGCCTGCCTCACTGCTGCCGCCGCTGCCTCTGAGTAAACAAAAAGTGGCGGCAACAGGGCAAGGACAGACAGCCGGCTGGACATGGAAGAACAACGAAGTATGGATTGGGGGCGGGGGATGCACCAGATGTGCAAATAGCACAGGGTGCAATTATGGCTTTTTACGACCCTGGGAGCAGTTGCCTGAATTCAATCCATAATAGTTATAGCTATGGCTAGAAAGAAAGCACAAAATGTGTATAATACCTTGATTGTATGCAGACAATGATACGAATACCTGTTGCAAAGAGGATCGTTCATATCCTCTTGGTTTTGTAACAGGTGCGTTTCCCAGCTACTGATGGGAAAGAATCTCAGTAGAAATCAATATCGGTTTGCAATTAATGAAGCAAATCCAGAAACACCTGTTGGTATTTTGAGGGAAAGGCTTGGGAGCATATTGCTCAATTCACAAACATTATTCCTGGCTTCTGGAGGCCTAATAGAGCCAAAATGTTTAAGAACATCTGTCCTTAAAAAAAAATCCAACTAATATTTGAAAGAGATTCAGTGTAGGAAGAGAAATTTCATTACAGCACAGAAAGACATTCAGAGCATGAAGAAAAAGGAGCTACAGTATACGGATGCCTTCCACTCCTTGCACAGATACGCTAACAACCGCAGATTCGCCCAAATGCATATGTGCTGCCAATCCCTTCGGAGGGCCCTCAAAATTACTCCAGTCTAGGCAAGAGTTTGTGGAGGAGCGCCCGCCTATTCAGCTCCCGTGATATGCTAAAGGATTTTTTTAAATATCTTAAAAATCAAATTCCCCATTTTTAACAAAGAATAGTACTAGTTTCCCATCTCAGTAATTTCTTACTTCATAAAGAGAGAAGTCTTTTTGTCTGTTATAGTCATGGAATAATGATGGGTTTGAAGACCAGGAACTGTAACAACAGAGAGCAAACCAATTTTCAAAGAGAAGTTCCCTGCATTGCTTTTGGAAAATCCCATGAAGAACATTGCAGTAGGGAGCATTTACTCTTGCAAGCAGGGCTGTACCGAGCGTGAATTGCGCCCTGTGTGACTTGCACATCAGGTGCGCGCCTCCCCCCCCCCCCCATCCAATCACTTTCTGGACAGCGGTGGGAGAGAAGAGGCACGCCTGATGTGCAAGTCACTGGCATGCTAAGCAGATCTGTCCCTCCATGCTCTGACGCCGGGTCAGAGGAGAGAGGGACCAGACCTGCTTAGCGTGCCGCGAGAAGGCTTAAGGGGCGCATTTCAGCTGTCTGCTGCTGCCTGCCGCTGCTGAGAGAAAAAAAAGTGACGGCGGCAGGCAACGGCAGACAGCTGAAATGCGCCCCTTAAGCCTTTGCGCCCTGTGCTGCTGCACCACTTGCACAGAGCTAGGTACGGTCCTGCTTGCAAGTATAAAGTGTGCAAAGAAAATTAGCAATGGAGATTTCAGAATGAAACTTCTATGTATTCTTTTCTGGGTCAGCCATAATCCTGTCCCCTGCCTCATACCAGTGCGACCCCTTTTCACATGAGGAAAAATGTGCACTCTGGACAATACTTATATTTTGTGCCAATATGAGAGGGGGGGTCTTTTATTTTCTCATAAGCAAAAACCTCTTTAGTTGTGGAAATCCCTTTCTTAATGCTCCGTAATATCTCCCTGCTGATTCAATCCTGCTAACACGATCTGTTCTCCTCTGTCAAAATAGTATTAGGCATGGACTGAGTGGCTTGTGGGTGGAGATTGGGTGTGGAATTCACATTGAGTTAATGTATGATACTATGTTCCCAATCTCTCCCCTTCCCTCATAAAGCATCCTGGCCCCCCTAATATCCTCTCATCCCATCCTAACCCTCCCCATCACCCCTCCAAAATGGCAACTAGCTCTCTTGCTATCCCCCAATGAGCCACCTGACTATCTCCTCCACCTCCCATGAGTCTCAGTGTCATCCCCCACCTCTCTACCCATCTATCAGCCTACCCAGCATCACCAACCTCCAAGTGACTAATTGTTGATAGAGTGGCATCCATAACTGTTGTTGTATGGAGCCAGGATTCTCTATAAATGCCATCCCTAGTCCCTGTTTGTCTTCAATAGAAACATAGAAATATGCCGACAGAAAAAGACCACATGGCCTATCTAGTCTGTCCTTCCATATCAACAACTACAACAGTCCCCTTTTTTCCTTTAGAGGTCCTCTGTGTTTGTCCCATGCTTTTTTGAATTCAGTTACTGTCCTCATCTCTATCGTCGACACTGGGAGACTATTCCACGGATCCACCACTCTTTCCATAAAGAAATATTTCTGCAAATCACTCCTGAATCTATCCCCCTTCACCCTCATCCCATGTCCCCTCATAGCAGAACTTGCTTTCGATTGAAAGAGGCTCTCCCCCTGAACATTTATGCCACGGAGGTATTTAAACATCTCAGTCATATCACCTCTATCCCGCCTTTCCTCTAAGGTGTACATATTAAGATCCTTAGGTCTGTCCTCATATGCTTTATAATGAAGACCACTAACCATTTTAGTAGCCACCCTCTGCACCGACTCCATCCTGTTCACATCCTTTTGAAGTTGTGGTCTCCAGAATTGCACACTATACTCCAAATGAGGTCGCATCAAAGACATACAGAGGCACTATCACCTCCTTTTTTCTGCTATGACCTGGATTGGCCACTGTTGGAAAAAGGATACTGGGCTTGATGGACCTTGGTCTGACCCAGTATGGCATATCTTATTTTCTTATACCATGGACTGCCCAAAGAACAAACCAGTCAGTACTAGAGGAGATCAACTCTAAGCTTTCTTTAGATGCTCAGATGACAAGACTTCAAATTTCATACTTTGGACACATCATGAGAAGAGAGAGATCATTAGAGAAAGATATCATGCTTGACAAGATAAAAGATCAATGCAAAAGAGGAAGGCCAGCAATGAGATGGATCGATACAATAATAGCAGCTATGGGTACCAGTCTGTCAACATAAGCCAACTGACTAAAGACTGTACACAATTTAGGACAATGAGTCGACACTGACTCGACGGCACTTAACAACAACAACAGATGTGCCAATTGTTACTGCTCTGAAACTTAGGGCCAGAAACTCTTGGCTCTTCTTCTTTCTATCTCTAGAGACATCTGGAAATGCATATCTTTGACCCAAAAAATTCAGCAGACAAATTATGAAAAAGCAGACGTAAAACAGCATTCCCGTCTGGCTCAAAAGGCAAAGCATACTACTAAAGTTGTTATTTCCATTAGCCTCTCTAATGATGACTCCAAAAAGGCAGTTAAATTCCCTAAGTCAAAGGGTTGCTCTGGCCCAGGACCTCCCTCAGCACCCTGAACCAGAGGACCCAGGAACAGATACTGGGCCCAAACAATTGGTGGAACAATGTCCCTAGCGATCTTCAGTACTTCTCTAAGATACTTCCTAAGCAAGTCCAAAGGTGGTATAACTGGGCACTTAAGAAAGTTTAAAAAACTTAAATTGTTCCTCTGAACTCTATTTTCCAGGAACAAGATCTTCCTATTCAGGACTTCCTTGTCCTTTAACTGAGCATTACTCATAGCATGTAGGTCTTCCATGGCAGCTTCCATACATCCCAACTTAGTAGAATGTTCAGCCAGAGTAGCCTTAAAGCCTGCAGTCTTAGCTAACACTTGATCCACTTGAACTTGAAATTTGCCTGCATAATCAGCCAAGGAAGTATCCACAGCTTTGATGGCATCCCACAATGCTCCCAGCATTACAACAGATACTGCCAGCAATATCCCCGAACCAGTGATTCCACTGAAACCTCCACAGATGCCTCAATTGCCAAGGAAAGTTTCACTTCGG